>WHYT01016866.1:308100-332948 GCA_009806455.1 Tetrax tetrax | reverse complement strand
CACCCCTCCAGCTGGGGAATTCCTTGAAACAAAACTGGGTTTTTTATCTTGCTAATTTTAAACATGCCTTTCCAAGACTTTGCATCTGTGGTGTTAAAACTCCTATGACTCTTGAGGGGTTTTTTTTTCCATTCTTTGGTGTAATACCTACTATTTATGTTATTTTGGGTATCAAGGGAGAACGTATTGCATTAATTCCAGTCGTTCTGATTGATACTCCTTAACTCAAGTGCTTTCCCATTGAGCTTATGGTGGTCTTGTTGTTTTTAAGGCATCTAGCATATCTTACGGTTGAAAGAAGTCTGTATCTATTTGTTCTTCTCTTTTGATGTCCGTTTCAGAGGTGCCATGAAGGCGAAATGAATAGACTGCCTAATGACTCTATATGAAGCAGTTGTGTGGATCACTGCATGTTGCTCATAGAAGGATAATTAATTTTTCCTGAAAATGCTCTATTCTCTTATAAAAGTACTGTTTGAATCATGGAAGTGTTCCTATAAACTACTGTCCCCCCAGTTCCTCAGAGTTCCTGGGTGCTTTAATATATGAATAATTTTGTACTTCTTCACCGAATCAATGAAACAATAGAGCTAGTTGTAGTCAGCAGAGTCAAAAGGTAACCAAACACCCAGGTTTTTACAGGAGAACAAGAAATAAAATACAACCAAGCCATTCATTTCTGCTAAATCAAAGACAAACAATAGCAGGCAGTGCAGCTACTGACAAGTACACGCAGTTGTGATTATTAAACAGGAATGGAGTTACTTTCATTTCCTGAAATCCTGTTAGTTGCATCAAACTGATTATGGTTGTCACAGATCAAGATTTAAGTTACTGTTCAAAGTAACTGGAATTTGTTATGATTATACATGAAATGAACATACAGATCTGAGGTTAGTGTGTGGTTGGTTGTTTTTTGTTTTGTTCCCCCCCCCCCCTTTTAACTTTTGTATGGTCAGTGTGATAATGTCTCCACCCAAATACAAATGTTAATTGCGAAGTAACAGAAAATGCGCTGTGTAACACTTCAAATCTATTAGGAAGACCCTATCTGGTGTTTGAAGGTAAAAATGTTACTGTCTTGCTACATGTGAGAGCTTGTGTGAACTGCCACTGATGCAGTTTTAGGAGTGATAAAAGTGCTGAGAGTCCTCTGTTCAGCTTGATCAGCTCTTGGAGAGGCAGAAGTAGTATTTAAAAGATTCAAAACCTTTTTTTTTTTTCTGAAAGAAAATTATTTCTGTGTAAGTAATTAATTCCACATCGCTTGGTAATTTTGCTCTTAGGTTTCATTATGGTTACTCTTATCTAGCGTTGGTATTGATTTTTAACATCGATTTCCCCGATCTCCACACAAGCAATGATCTACAGCTTGCATTTTTTCAGATAAAGTATTAGCATTATGTGTTTGAATTCAGAAGATAATTGCATATCTTGCAAATTACCCAATGGCTGTTTCATCTTGAAACATTTAGAAATCCATTTTAGTTTCTCGTAATTATAGTGTTTTAGTCAGACAGCAATCTAAACTTAGGACAGCACTTTGGCAGTGATATGCTTGTTTTTCTAAAATGAGCACAGTTTCTGTGGTTAAATTTTCCTTTCATTTAAATATAGATTTTAATCAGTGTAGGCCAAACTTTTCCGAGCATATAACCATGTTTAAAATAAGCTCAAACCATATTTTAAAAAGTATGTTCTCCTAATGTGATTTAACTCATGTAGAAAAACTTATGCAGAACTGAATATTTTTAAGCTGATTAATGCTTTTGAAGTGTTTTTACAATTTATTTGCAAAAAAACATTTATAAACTGGCTCAAATATTGCAATGAAACTAGTAGTATTGAGTCATAAATAGCACTGAAAGCACTTCCTGCTGTGCTTCTGAAATTTGAAAGGTAGCTGTTCAGAAAGAAACTGAAAATTCCATCCATCAGGCAGTGAAGTTACAACATCAAAGTGAAATGCGTACTGTTTTTCTGGACTTCATGCAAGCATTGTTTTGGAGATTACTGCGGTTTTCATTGGTCACCTTGTACTTCTTTAGTCAGGGTATAGTTACTATTTTCAGTTGATAAGTTGTTCAGTTTTGTGTAGAGAATATTCAACATTATATCTATTCCAAAATCAAAGTGGGAACGGATCTGAGTAGAATCTATTAGGTGGCTATTACAAGTCCTTGAATTACTGCTAAATATTTGGTGGTTTCAGTTTCTAAAAAAGTATTTTAAAATTAAAAAGAAAAAGGGCAAAAAGCCCTCCAAAACTGTTACCAATCTTGTATCCCTGTTTTTACCCAAATGCAGGACAAAAATGTCTTTCCTATACCTAGAAAGTTTTCCAGCTGGTAGAGTGTTCAGAGCTCAAGGGAGTCAATCTGTCAGCAGGCATCCCTTCAGATAGACCATTTCTACTGATCACAGGGAGGGTGAGATGCTTTCGCAGGGAAATGTGAGGACAAATGTCATAAGAGGGAGATGAGTTGTGTGGATTTCCATTACATAGAATGCAGTGTGTTTTTATGTGAGATGTGCTGGTTAGCTTTGATGCATCGTTTCTTTAGTAAAAGCAGTGTACAAAGGAAATACTATCCTGGTTTGGACATGGAACTAATCTGGCTTAGTTTTTCAGATGCTTTATTTTATTATTGAGATACTAGAATGAGTAGATTCTTATAGTTTTTAATACTTAATTGTACAGTAATCATGCATATGTTCAGCTGATCAATTCCATTTGCTATCAAGATCCTGTTTATTACGGTGATTTGAATGATTTGCTACAATGTAAAGAATGTTGGTTTTGAGAAAGCTGGTAATACTACAGCAATAGTATATTTATCAATGGTAAAGCTTATGTTTTTTTTTCCAGTTGCTGCAGCTTTTAATAAACTTAATGGAGTAAACTTTTTTTTTTATTTCACTCAACAACTTTTCTTATAAACAAGATTAACTCATTCCCACTGTACCACATGAATTCTGCGTAAATCTCAAGCATTCAGCTCACTGAATAGCAGTTACACATTTTGTGCTCATTGAAAAACAACTTTTAACTCTTCTGGTAAGATAAAGACGGGAGACACTGTTGACCACATGCTGATCTGTGGAAGTTAACTTTTCAAAGTGAACCAAACTGCAAACTGGCTTTCAACTTTCAGAGCTTGTTCCTAGTTCTGGTGTGTAAACTTTTTAGATTGTGTATCAGATGGAGTAGGTGGCCTTGTGCTCCAGGGAAGTCATCACAAAGGTCCTCTAACAAAGCCAAGGAAAACTACAAAAGATTTCTCAGAGAGCAAAACAAGTAGATGAAATATTTACCTGTTAAGTCTGTTGAGAGTAAATTTTTTTTTTCTTTTTTTTTTTTTTTTTTTTTTTTCCCCAAACTCTCCAGTCATGGAAAACCTCTTTCTCTTGAGCACAGCATTTCAGAAAGTGTGAGCTAATACACTCATGCCAAGGTTATTGAGCCAATCTGTAAAGTCTGGTAAGGTACGGTTAATGATTTCCTTTCAGCCTTCTGCATAGACAGTAGCTTTCTTCTGATCTTCCATCTTCAGTGTGAAAACATCACTACATCTGTCAACTGAACTAGTGAATTCCCTTAAAAAGAAAACAGTTTCAGCAATTTCTTTCAAGGTCTCTTGTACAGGTCAGTAGATTTGTCCTTAGGACAAGTGAAAATGATGCACTGCCAGTGAACTAATTATGTGTAATTCATCATGAGATAGTGGAAACGATTAATGTTCTGGGAATTGGCATGCATTTCACATTTGGAAAGGAGGAGTTTGGTTTAATCTTTCTTAAATAATTGCAGACCATCTAGGAAGATGGAATGTAATGTTCTGGGTATGTGTGATCTTTCTAAGCTTTGGGGATAGGGTCAGTCTTACTGCATTTTGTGCTGTCTCCATGAGATGGATAGGTTTTGCACTAGAGTTTCCTTAGAAAAATAATGATATGTTGATCTGATTTACAAGAAGTGTTTTGCATACTCATCTGTTTCTAACCATTGAAAGTGACAAAGGGTGTGTCTCCCAAAATTACAGCTTTGCTCAGAGAAGTGTGTTCTTGTATTAGGAACATCAGGCTTAAATTTTCACTTGAATACGAAGTTTTAAATAAAATCCTGACAGTTATCCACTATTTCCAGTACTTGCATGGGTATACTATTAATTTCAAAATGGATACTTCATTATTTTGTCATAAATGTTTGTATCTTTAGATCCCAATTTCCAAAATTTACTTAGAATAGTCGTTTTTGTAAAAACTTTCTTCACAGAAAGTTGGTTTTTTTTTTTTCACTTGTGTTGTAATAAAGGTAGGCATCATACTTATTGTGTCTTGGTCCTACTCTGAAGAAAGCATCTGTCTCTTTCCTAAATATTGAGAAGCATTTTCTTTTGCATTTATGTGAGTTACAGGGTTAGATGTTGAACAATATCAGCTCCCCTAAGCAATAAAATAAAAAAAAAATCCCACTTTAAGACAATACTTTAACTGAATAACACATCTCATTTAGGTTTTGACAGTGAGTAAAAGAGCTGTGTGTTTATCTTGTCTGCCACCTTAATAGTTTTTGAATGACAAATGCCTGAAAAGATGTCAAGAATTAAACAGCTATATTTTGCATGTGTTCTTATTACAGTAGGTCATTGAAGGACCTTGAGAGATGACTGATCTGTAAAATTGAGACAAAGCCTCTTTAGTTATGGTAGTATGGAAGTTAAATATAGGCAAAAGTGAATGTGACTTGAGTGGTCACAATAGGGCTATTGCTAAGAAAATTGTTGATAACACAGGAATATATATTATCTTCTGTTTAAAGGGAAAATAGCTAAAATTATAGGGGTTTTGTTAAAGTAATTGCAGTAGGCTTGTCTATTGAAGAACAATACTGCGTGATACACAGCACCCTTGTGAAGTAGAATCTTATTATCTTTGAGAATACACTAATAGCAGTTATTTTGATTTAATGAAAGAGCCTTAAGAAAAGTTTAGAGGTTTAGTAAGCTTTGATTGTGTCAGTTACATGTTAGTAAGATTTTCTTATGGTCTGCCTTCTCTCTGTGCCTTTGCAGGATGGCAGACCATCATCCTTCCACAACAGCGCTATGCCCCTGAAGTGACTAGAGCAAATACTTACCTTTTTTGGGGGGAAGCTTTAAGTTATTCCCTCAAGTGTGTTCAGAGTCTTGTTTGTTTTATATGTAGACAGTGGAAAATAGAGGCAGTAAATATGGCTGTGTTTTCTTTTTTAACTTTAAGGCATCCATTAAAATCTGCTAAGCAAACTAGCATTGCACATCTTCTCCTTAGCTTTGTTATCATGAGTGCTGGGCGTGCAGAATTAAGCTTGCTTTCAGAACAAAAGATTTCATCATTGTGAGCAGAACGCTAACATGAGTTTGCATATTAGAAAGAAAGATTACATTTCCTGTCTCCATCTCTCACTGCTTCTTGAAATACAGAATTAGCTGAAAAAGGCATATTTAGGACAAGCTTTTGCTGAAGTTTAGAAATGTAATTTGTTCATAAAGTAAAATAAACAAACCTTAAAATTTAAGGAAACCATCTGAAAGCTTTGGATTTCAGTCTAAGCTATTCTATATGTACAGTGTTAAAACTGATGATAATGTTTACTAGAAGTATCACAGAATGATGTATTTGCTGGGAGATATCCAAAAAATGGAAAATAGTAGTTGCAAAGTATTGTTGTACATTGAGTTCTACAGGCTGTAGAATGTTTTAGAATGAAAATTTTCAACAGTACTGAAAATGATTTGATCTGGCAGAAGAGTAATATTTTAAGGAATACTTACAGCATGGCAAGAGGAAAGAGAAACTATCAGCAGGTATGTCTTCACTTGAAAACTGCTGTTACTGCTGTAGCTCTCCAGCCGTTTAGATAAGCGTTTACAACCTTTACAGGGATTATATATTACAGACTTTAGAACAAATGCCTTTGTTTGGCCTCAGTATCCTGTAAATATACCAATTCCCAGGGTTTTTGCATGTGGAACCTTAGTTCTGCATGCAACTGGTGCGAGTCTCCCAGCTCTTAAGAACTTGGCATTTGGTGTTAGTATGGAAGAGTGACCCACCCTTGGGAATTGCATCTTCTTTTGTGAGACCTGAATGTCTGTTCTAAGAGCTGTCAGGTTTCCACCAGACATGTACTGAAGAGCTAGAACATAAAAGCAAGGTTCATGTTGGAATGAGATCCGGAGAGAAGCAAAGTTGTGGGCAAGTATTTTTCCTTTTTCTAAATGTTACGTAAGCCACAGCCGTATTAATATTTCTACAAAAACATTATTGGGCTAATTTAAAGCAAAACTCTAGAACTGTTATATCCCATATGGCATGAAACATTCCAGCTATTTTTTTTTTTCTGGTGTATTAAGTTCTTATACAGAAAGGAAATGAATTTTAGAAAGAATGTTATACATAAGCCATTTGAGACATTCTCTATTAAGGAAATACCAGCTGTCAAGAAAGATGCAGCCAATGTTAAGTTATATTAAAAACACTGTAAAGGAAATATTTGTCAAGGAAAAGTGGATTAATTAAAACATTTTAACTATTTTTACTCTGGAAGGAGGTTAGGGAAGTTCTATATAAGCCTTTCTTAACCGCAACCATTATTAAAAGCCACCAATTTATTTTTTCAGAAGGAAGTAGACTTAGGTAAGTTATTCCCTAATGCAGAATAAAGACATTTTCTGACTACAATGTAACTAGTAGAGAAAAAAAAGAAGAAAAAAAAGAAGACTTGGAGTCATTATACTTTATTAACTTCAAATTCTATAAGCTTGCTTTCATTAATTCTTCTTGATGGACAGAATTTCTAGCAAAAAGAAAAGAGGGTACATTTTTGGATTGTCATATTAGTGTTTTTATTTGGAAATAATTTATGAGCAATTAATAGCACTAGGAGGCATTATTTTGCTTCTGTAGAGGAAAATAGTGAAGTGCACATAAAAAGGAACTTGAATCAGGCATGTGAAACATTAAATGTGATAGGATTTACTCTTTCTTTAATGCGATCTAGCCTGCTGGCTTTAAGGAGTTGTACACTGAATATGCAGATTTACTGTAATGATTTGAAACATAAGCTTTTGGTTTAATTACCACTTTGCTCTTTTTCCCATTAATCTGTTGATGCTATCAGATCTACCATGAAATGTAGCAAATACAGAAACAGTTATGTCTGCTACCTTTCTAGATAATACTTTTTTAAATTTATGTAAAGAAGTTGAAGGGGTGCTTAGATGTTATGGTTATGTGACCTACTTAAATGTTGAGTTTTTGATTTTTAGAAAAGCATAAATAATATATATGGAAGTGTTAGGTCTTCCTCTGTTTAAGATAACCTACCTTTTTGTTATAATTATCTTCTGGAAATTTGTGAAGATCAGAGTGTTTTCTTTTGTCCCTTGAAAATACTAAAATTACATTTCTCAAGTTACGTGATTGCTATTAGAGATGAGCAGCTGTTATTCCTCAAAATTCTCTTTGCACTAGGCTCGTGATCTTAGACTTTGTTAAAATACCAACAGAAACAGAGGTACCGAGTGATATATGGGCTAAATTTTTTAGTGCCACCCACATCTTCGCATTTGACAGTCTGTAATTCCATTAACACGTTACCTTTTTTCCCCTCTTAAAAAACTTACTGTTCGGGGTGACTTGTATTTTAGGAATGCCTTAAAGATCTTAAGGAATGCAGTCTGTAGAAACCATTTTACTTGTTGTGCATACTTGATGTTTTGTGCTGAACTGAATAAAGGACGGAAGATGACCATCTAAAGGGTCTTTTTTAGTTAAATGCCATTATGAGTAATTGGATTTTGCTTTTTAGTTGGTAAGCAAGACACCTAACGTTGTTATTGATAATAACCAATTGCGATCCTTCTATTGAATAGTAAGATTTCAAGTTGGACACCTATAAAATAAAGAAGGTAAAGCTCTCAGCTGCAACTGGCAGTCTGTTTTATTGTATGCAAAATGATAGATATCAGAGATCAATCCTGACTCCAAAGAGAAGTAACTAGGCTGTGTTCCTGAATGTAGTATCAAGATCACTAATCATGTCAGGGCTAGAAAAAAAAAATTGTCAGTATTCCAAGTTATTTCTACAAAGCAGTTAACAGTCATAAAAATTTCTGCAGTTTTGACTGAATTATACGGATCCTACTTTATGCCTATCCCTTAAGTCTTTTGTCCAGAGTGAAATAGTTCTTTGCGTATTTACGTATGCATGATAAAGCATATGGTTATTGTTACAAGGAGAGGAAGAAAATAGCATCTTCTAATCTGTCAGTTCACATTTTGAAATCTTCATTGTAGTAACTCTTGTGAAATTTGTATTAGCCATCTAGGACCATTTTTTTCAATTTCAGTCTGATGCCTCGGCAATCAAGATGAAGGATGTTGGTCGGGATGCCTTTCTTCTGAGAAATTAATACTGAACCACTATGCATTGACTGACTTTTACTGTCTGATTGGTAATAGATGGCTTTGCCCAATCTTTGTTGGCTTACACAGTGAAGTTAAGCCTAAAAATGTACTTGAAGTTGATTGATCTAAATGTATCTTAGTCTTTTGTGATGTTTAGAATGAGACAAATTGATGACAAATGAGACATTTGATGAACTGGCAGACATCTTTACAAGTGGATAACTTGGAGAGATGGATTTTGAACAAGGTGTAAAGCTTGGAGTTTCTAGTCTATTCTAATTTACCTTATTTGATTGTCAGTTAAATCTTTTCTTCAGCTGCTGATTGAGGATACAATAATCATCTTTACAGATATATCTGTTTACAAACTACAATTGATGTCCTGAATTTCCTGACAGTGAGAAATAATACTTCTCTATGCACTTTTAAAGTAAGAAATTTGGGGGGCAGGGGGGGAAATGTTTTCAGTACTAAGTATACTTCTGTTATCTGTCTTGTATAATAGAAAGTGACTAAATTATATCATCAAAATGTATAATAACTTCACCCAAATTGCAGGTTGTAGGCGTTCTTTAATAGGACATCTTGCAGCTGAGTTGAGCTGCTTCTTAATGTATAGAAAAATCTACTTTCAGTTTAAAAGGGTCAGTTATGATATATCTTGATGTAATTTTCCATCTATATGCTTGATATCTTTTTCTGACAGTGTAGAAGCTAGACATGGAAAGTTATAAAGAGAAATTATTTGACCACGCTAAGTGTGATGGGACAATTGATAGATGAGTCTCATTAGCCATGTTGTGTTGAGCTGCAGCCAGCCACTTTGAAATATTTTAAATCCCTGGTGTTCATGAACAACTGGAGGAGAATCCTTTTCTGATATTCCTTCTAGAAGGGATTATTATTTATTTTTGTTATAGTTTGGTCTAAGAATTTCAGTGAAGTATCCAGAAATTATTACATTTTTCCTTAGTGACTAATGCAGTCAATCCTGATTTCAAGCTTGGAATCTGTTACTGATAAAAAAGGCTTATGATTATGCTGTTAGAGGTTTTTAGATCACTTTAAATTTCTTGCTTCCTGTAAAATACCTAAAATCCCACCAGTATAAGTCATAAGCTCTTTATCTATACACCTTAATTGTATTTGTTGGATGGAGAATCCCATAAGAGCAATCTTGTGCAAAGCTAGTTTTGCAAGGTTTTTTTTGTTCTGTTCGTTACACTTGTGTTAATGCTTTTCCATTTCCAAACCTAGATGCCTGGTATTGGGTCCTCTTACGAAAAGACAGAGAGAGAGGTGCGGGGGAGAGAGAGAAATGTTGGGAGATCAGTGAACTTCTTTGTTTTGGAATACATTTACCTTTTCCTAAAGTAATTTGAACTATTTTGTTAGGCCATACTATGACATAGAACTACTGAGACCTTATATGCATTATAAAAAGGTTTTAAATGTGGGAATAGTTTCACCTCTTTCCCTCCTTTGTTTTGGTTTGGCAATGATTGGTATGCAAATGTCAGCTGTATTTTCTTGATCTTCATGTTTTGTCTTTTAATCTCTTGTTAGTTTTTCTCTCAGCCTTGCAATATTGTAGAACAACATTATAAGCTTAATTATTTGCTTCATGAAGTTTGAACTGTTTGAAATGGAGCTGAGGACTGATGAATTTCTGAGTGACTTTAGAGTCTCTTAATTTTGCAGCTAGCAGGGAGGTATTTTCAGAAGCATTGTCATAATTCAGAGTTTCCTAAAAAGTTGACCTTAATTATTCTGGTTTGATTCAGAACCAGGACTAAAGAAATTATTCTAGTGGTTAAAGAGAGGAACCCCCTCATGCTGAATTTGGAGGGTGCTAAGGTCTATCCCCTTGTTGTCGAAACACTGTGCAGCAGCTAAGGGAACACTCAGAGGCTTAATTCCTAGCTAATAAGGACACTCTGGATGCTTCCAAAAATTGTAGGGTCAAGACCCTGCACAAACACATAGTAGACATACTGGAGAGAGTTCAGTGAAGGGCCACAAGGAAAATGAAGGGACTGGAGCATCTGGCATGAGGAAAGGCTGAGAGAGCTGGGACTGTACAGCCTGCAGAAGAGAAGTTTCAGGAAGGGGCATCTTACCAGTGTATAGGACCAGAGGCAATGGGCAGAAATGGAAACACAGGAGGTTCCTCTTGAACATTCGGAAAACACCTTTTTATTGAGAGAGTCAGTGAGCACTGGCACAGGTTGCCCAAGGAGGTTGTGGAATCTCCTTGAGAGATATTAATAAGCTGACTAGACATGGTACTAGGGAACTGGCTGTAGGTGGTCCTGCTTGAGCAGGAGAGTTGGACCAGGTGACCTCCAGAAGTCCCTTCCAATCTCACCTGTTCTGTGTGATTCTGTTGTGCAAATGTCATACAGGCTTTATGGGTTTGAGATCACCCATGGGTGATCTGCAAGGGAAGATAATTTATTCTTTTAAAGCTCTCATCAGCTTCAAAGGAGATGGCTACTTAGCTTAAAGTAAATTGCAGAATAAGGAGTGTTATTTGGGAAACAAGGTTCCTTTGCTCTTTTAAGTCTTAAGAAACCTGTAAATTGAGAACTGAAGCAGTAGTTTCAGTTGCCCTTAAGAGCAGTGTAAATGTACATTGTAGCTAAGCCACCATAGGAAAATAATTTTCTTTCCTGAGGGGGAAAGGACAGAGAAGCACTTGCTGCGTACTCTGTTTTGGTATAGGCTGGTTCTCCTTTTGTGTTAATGGCCTTACGCTATAAGAAGGGAGTGAAGCACTTTAAATACAGGAAAAAGTGGTTGTTAAGCCACAAAAAAAATAAGAGGTTTCGAGAGCATGCATAGTATCAAAAACAATTTCTCTCATTCTTAATTTTGCTTTCATTTTGAGAGTGACAGTTAGAAAATAGTAAAAAAGTTACTTTCCTTTAGGTGACAGAAATCTACTTGTCATTTTTGTAATGAAAATGCTCCCATTTTGAAATACTTCTTTATTTTCGCAAGTTTGGAGTGGCTCTAAATTCAATGACTTCAAAACGTGCCTGTACATTTTAATTGACCTTCTTGACACACATTTTGTTGTTAAACTAAACATTTTTGTTGGCACAAAAATATTTGCCCCACCTATTTTCATTTGCTAGTGGTGGGAATAGTAACATTAAAGGCTGTTTAAAAATACATGAAGTGAGTTCTGGGGTCATTCCCCACCTGTTGTTTATTTTGATTTGTGCAAGAACAATGAAAAGTAATCATGCTGGGGAAGTTCTAGCATCTAAGTAGTGGTTTTGGATGCTAACATAACTGCGTTCTGCAAGGTGTAGATTTAGAGCATTTACCCATCAGCAGGTTTGGTTGGCTTCTTTAAGCAAAACTTGGGACTTCTGGGGTAGTGAACAGTGAATGCTGGCAAGAAAGGTCACTGCTTAGCTTTAGGGTAACCTAGAGTGCATTGTACTAAATTATGGAAGAAAAGACTGTACATACAGAAAATGTTTGATTAACTTCTCCTTCTCAAAGTGTCTTGACCTTTACTGAGTTCCCCAAGCTGACATTTTTAGAAGACTTTAGTACTATTTCCTTTCATTATAAAGTGTTTATTTGTGTATTTGCTCCCACATATTTCATTGTAGTCTTCTCTACCGTTTGGTTTTCTTCAGCTACAGTGGCAGCTACATTTCATATCAGCATGGTTACTGTAGTAGTGTAGTGATGTAGTCCTTTTTTATATAAAACTATAGAAATGCATTTCTGTAAGTAGAAGTCGTAAAAAGAAAAATAAAGAAAACATGACTGGAAAAGAAAACTAATGGCAAAGCAGAAAAGCACTTAGAAAAACATTTGAAAGACAGCATAATATATTCAAATTAGGAGTAAATCACATAGGATTCACATCCTATATCTTTCTAATTTTAGTTTTGAAATTATTAGCTGCATTTTCTATTTAAGGGTAATGGCATATTTAGTCAGACTTAATGCAAGTGAATCATAGTATTGCATTGTTATTATATAAAATAATGATTGTCAGTTGTGTTTCTTACTCTCTTTGTATTTTGGAGGGGAAAAAAAAAACCTGTGTTCTGGAAGTTGCTCAGACATTTCGTAGTCTGGAGTGGTGATGAATAAATTACACTATAAATAATGCAGACAACAGGAATACATATTTTTGTTTTGTTAGACTAGACTTCTCCAGTTGGCATCTTTCATTCCTTTTATTTACACCCCCTGTGGTGTTAGCAATGTAGGCTATATAAGATTACAAATATTTTTTTATTTTACAAGGAGTCATTGCGGACTTGATCTTTTTATGTCACTGTTCATACCAGTTCTGCTGTCTAGGCTGGCAGCTCCCAGTTGTTCTTTAAAGGTCATGCCAGTGGTGCCCACTAACATGGCTGTGTCTTCCCTTTCACCAGTTCCTATCCTGCTATTACTGCAGCAGAATGGGAGCTTCCTCCCAACATTTAAAGACTGATTAGATCTTAATTAGATCTTAGGTTGGCACCTTGGACCGCTGGCCAGCTCAACGAGAACTTCCTGGCGTGGAGAGACAGCTTCTCAAGAGCATCCCTTGCTTTATAGTAACTGTCTGAACAAATCCCAGACCTAAGATCTAATTTTCTGCTTACTAGTTTCCTCCTCTTTAGTACTGTGTTGCCTGAAGCCTTTGACTTGTTTTACACAATCTGAGTGCTGTTCACAGCTAACAATGCTTTCTAGTAAGGCATTCCATAAAATCAGAACTTTTCCTTAGAACAAGATACAGAGTTTAAACTGTTTTATTTTACTTTAAAGATTTCAGGAGAGAGTGAAGGGTGCTGATGAGCATCACTGGTCGTTTGCCGTTAGGGAGGTTACAAGCTTTTAATCACCTCGATACTGACTGCCTGCTACTAATAGTTGAGTGAAGCCAGGGGTGGAATTTGTACCTTTGTTGCTCAAATGGGTGAGTTGTCTGGCTGCTGTCAATCCTTTCTCTTTATGGATTTGGATACTGGGCAACAGTGAAGAAGGCTTTAAAGATTGCTGATGGAGCAAAGGGATTAGGTCTCTTTATATAGAAGACAAGATCAGCCTGCTAATGAATGGGTAATGTTGAGAAGGATATTGCCCATGTATTTTATGGCTTAAGATAAATATTAACAGAGACTAAGAATAAACTTGCCATCACTGCCTACTGCAGGCTTTCTTCCTGCACCTTCTTATGAAGTACATGGTTCAAGACACTGTCAGACAGGGTCACTGGCTAGACTACTGCTGATTCAGTTCGGCGATTTCTTTTTTTTTTCCACTGGTCATTTCTTTCTTCAACACCATACAAGATAACAAAGTCTCTTAGGTCAAGACACTGTAAATATTAATTTTCCATAAATGTTGTTCTGTTAAACACAAGTCAGATCTGAGTTTATAAAATCCTTTCTTTCTTCAGTCTGGGCAAATTTCCAGTTTTCTGAGGGCAAGCAGCCCAGCAAACACTCCTTCAGACAATTCTTCATCTTTCTCCCTTTTCCAGAATGAAAATCCAAAAATATCAGCAATGGGGGCCAAAATAACAAAGGAAAAGTGGGTGTTGCCACTTCTTGCCAGTTTTTTTTTTTTTGTAAATGTTCCTCTCCTTCCCTGTCCCAGAATAA
This sequence comes from Tetrax tetrax, assembly GCA_009806455.1. Taxonomy (NCBI): domain Eukaryota; kingdom Metazoa; phylum Chordata; class Aves; order Otidiformes; family Otididae; genus Tetrax; species Tetrax tetrax. The sequence goes on along the minus strand of WHYT01016866.1, from coordinate 318,864 downwards.
TAACAAAACTTCCCAAGGAATTCACAGAATAAACCAGACTCTTTTTCAGCCTCTGATTTAATTAAGAGTAGATGTCATAATGAAAATGCTAGCGAACAAGTACTGTGAAGGGTATACTTTTTATCTGACTATTAAGGTTTTATTCCTCATCTGTTAAGGCTGCAAGAAATCCCAGGGCAACTGCTAGGTATTTTATGATGCTCAGCTGTTATTCTTGTTTCTAGGATATCGATTGGATTGATGCTAGTTGCTCTTCTTTTGCTTGATAGTGGGAGTCTTAACGGGGCCATGAGTGGATAGATTCTGTAGTTTAAGTCAGACTGGAGTGAAATACTGTTACAAAGAATTGGAAAACCAGGGGTTATAAACTCCAGAGAGAGTGATCCTAGGCTAGAGGTTCTCTGATCCATGGATGCTTGTTCCTCCTCCAGGGTCAGTGACGTGATCAGAAGTAGTAAATAGGGTGAAGGGGTGCAGTAGGCAGTGAGATCCAGGAATCAATGTTAAGGTGGGATTAGAAACCAAGACTATGCTGGCAGAATGAGTTAATACAACTGAAGGGCCAAAGACCGCTGCTGAGAAGCAGAATCCGAAACTAAGACCGAATGATAACAAGTGAGACAAGAAGCCAGGTTTTAAAGCAAGAATCAGGATGTTATCTGCAGCTACAGAATAACTGTTTGGATTTCTTCTGTACCAGATGTGTGTAGCAACGATTAATGGGGTTCACAAGGTCAGTTCTTTGACTCCTTGAATGCTGGTGATTGGCTGCAGCTTGTCTGTTTTGAGTTGCATGTGCTGCTGTTTTCTACAGGTCATTCTTATTTTATTTGAAATTCTTGGATTACAATGAATGCACTATTGTGAGAGTTGAAAGAGAATTTTTTTTTTCCCCCAAAGGTGTTTTATATCAACAAGTCATTGAACTTGATAATGTTCACACATGTGGTAGGAAAGAACAATTTCTTCATTGGTGGATTTGCTAGAGGAAGTTCTGCTGGTTGGGTTTACGTATTCAGACTCTGTGAGATTGCTGCCTTTGGATCTGTCAGATCTACACGATTGACTTGTATAATGTAATGACTGTGCATGAACTGTGCCATGACACATTGAAAGACAAATAATTGATTCCTTGAAACCGTTTCAACGAGTGTGAGTTTGTCATGGGACTTCATGACCTCACTAAGATGTTTTTTGAGGATTTTAATTTTGACCGTTCTCCAAAGGGCAAGTATCTATGAAGTATTTCCAGGTCAATGACAGTCAGACTGGAATTCCCAAACCAGAGCGAACAATCACCCAAACAGCGATATAGTCTAGAATCAGAGGACCATGTCTGTGTAAGTTCTAATGTCAGTTCCTGTACTTCTGCTCCTGTTTTGATTGCTGATATAGTTTCTGTTTGTTTGCTAGTTTGTTTTATTTTGGAGTCTGTAAAAGCTAGAAAATTTGATTCGAGTCCAGGCAATGTCTCATTCGAAGACTCCTGGAAAATCACACTTGTTCTAGGGACAAACACAATGTAATTTCAGTAGCAGAATCCCTTTGTGAGCCTTCTGAAAACAAATGTTTTGCATGAGGGCTCAATTTTTCTTACTCTGAATTCATTCAAACAAATTACCCTGCAGACTCTTTGTGGTAAACTTTTCTTGAGAAAGCCTTTTCTTGAGCCCTGTTCAGAATCAAGATTGAATCTGAGTGCAGTTTAGAAACTGCAAAGGGTGTAAGTGTGTGAACAGGTAAATGTATCAAGCTGAGCGCTGTGCCTCGGTTTTCTGAGACGCTAGAAAGATCAGTGTCTTTTAGACCTTCCAGCTGTTGTTTCCATTTGTTCTCCAAACTACTGTGCTCTCCATAGAAAAATATGTTGACCTGGAACAGCAAAGCAGCTTGCTTTTCTTTCTTTAATTAGGTAATGACTTAGATATTTACAGAGGAAAGAAGATAATTTGCATAAATAAGGACAATTGATAGTAGGGGTAGTGAGGACCTCTCCTCATCTATAGGGATCTTTTTTCCCCTTCTGCATCTGAACAATCCCAAGTTTTTTGTTTCTGTAGTGCAGGAACAAAGATAGAAGGCTGGCCCTGAGTGTCAAGGAAGGAACTAAGACATAAATCCAAATGACCTTATTGGGACTTTGACACACTTGCTTTCCAGCTGATTGAGAACATAGCCACAAGAAGAACATGCTTGGGAATTTTCCACCTGCCCATTTGACGCAGGACAAGAAAGAACCATTCATTTCCTGACAGCATGTCTGAAAACTGGAAGTGGAATGGTTATTTAATGTGTTTGGGTTTTTTGGCAATCTGATTCATGGTTTTTGAATGCTTGTGGTTGCCAGTTCTTGATGCAATGCGGTTGGTTTTTTTTTTTATTCCATAAATAAAAAATGCAACTGACAAATCTTCAGGGCATCAGAGCATACTGTGCTCTATCCTCTGTTTTGTTCTCCCTCTAATATCAGGATAAATAAAAGTATTTTGAGGTCTATCCTCTTCCATCAAGCCTCTAGGAAAGAAGAAAGAAAGGGCGTGGGTATGGCTGAGCATGGAAAATTTTATGAAATTGCTCATGGGTTTCCTTTTCATGTAAAATTTCCCTGAAATTTTCCCCATGACTCACTTCCTTCTTGATTCCCTTTTAAGTCCATAGTTTGGACTTTTTTTTTTTCTTTTTTCTTTTTTTTTTTAAGACAGGTAGTTTTTTCCTGCCCAGTGTGATGCGAATTTTGCAAAGGTGTATATTCAGTGTTGAAGTTATTCTGCATCTTCTGAGTGCTTAGACGTTACAGTCTGTTCTCCATAAGGACAGATGTCCTTTTTTCTCTAACTTCTCTTTATGGCCTGTGGGAAACAAGGAATGTACTTCCAAAGAAAACTGATAGTAGTTAGAGGTGTATTGTGTGAGGGAAGAGGTGGGGGAAATGGGATGTTTTATTTTTAGCAGATGTCTTGTTGATGGTTGTAAAGGTCTTGTATTGACAGAAGGTCAATGAAGGAATTTGTTGTGGTTTCATAGCTTCTGACTTGCAGTTTTCAGTTCATGCCCATGTACGCTTTTTCTGCTGGGATATAGACTTCTCTAGAACTCATTCCCTGAAATGTCACCTAGCACCTTTTACCGTGGTAAGGGTAGCTCTTTTCTGGATCCAAAACTTGCATGACTAATTCCTTTTTATTGGAGAAACAGAAATACTGTCCACTGAGAGAGATGTGAAAGGTTGATAGAACGCCAGAGTCCTTTACCAACCTATAGTTATTGCTATTCATAAAATAAGTTCTATGGAATCAGTAAATACTTTATTTACTGTGGTACATCTAGTCTGACAAAACTCTTGGACATGCTTAAAGCTCTACAATATCACTTTTCTCACAAGGGAAAAAAAAATCAAGACTCTCAAGGTTCTTTGAGTACTTCTAAGACAGGGCTTACTACTTTTGTAGAAATATCCACAATAACATGTTCTTCTAGTGCAATTAAAGTTTAATATAACCATTCAATGCATTTGAAGTATTATAAACCCTTGAAGATCATGCCAGTGTTTCTTGAAATATCTTATTCTGTAAATGTTTGTATGATTTGATCACCAGACTGTTTGGATGCTCCTTGCAGTGAATTAAGGCCTGTCCTCTTCTCCTCTCTTTTTCCTGTGCCATTCCAGGGTTCAGATAAACCATATTATTTACAAGACCTGAGTCTTTCAAAAAAACATGTGATCTCCCTAGTGAAGCAAATGAGATTATTTAAATTCTAACTGACTAATTTGTTGGAAAACAAAGCTTAAATACTAGAGGTAAAATTGCCTATAGAGGTTGATTTAGTTTTGATCTACACATTGGTAGTATATTTAATTCATGTGAACACATACTACTTTTTCTGTTGTTTTCTTTCTCTGAAGTTATAAGCAACAGAATGAAGAGCCTTGAATGAAGACTATAACTTACTCTTTAATTAGAAATGTACTTACCTGTCCTGCTCATAAGCACTGTAGTCCTTCTAATGTTGAAAATTTCATAGTTAAACTTCTTTATCCTTTATGAAAAAGGAGCTTCTTTTGTAGAGGAATTAAGCTGACTTCTTAGCTAGGCTCTTTCCACATGAATAATAGTGTAGTTTCTTCTAGTTGGGTTAGTTACTACATCTGAAACAAGTTCGGGATACTTGAAAAGAAGTTTTAAAAACAAACTGAAATTCAAAATAAGATTAAACTAAAATAATAAAAAAAACCCACTACCCTCCCACCCTATTAGAACTAGAGAAATCTTCCCTGAGTTAACTTAGAGCTATTCTGTCATAGGAACTTGCACATACTGGGAGAAAGTGGCAATTTCCTCGACTGTGGCAGTCCTGGCTTAGTTCCCCTTTCTAAAATGAAGGGTGTTTTCCATCCAGGAATACGTAGATGTATTGCAGCTCACTTTCAATTTAGGGGTATTTATACATTTCCATGTATAAGTTGTAAATTCTTAGCTTGTTTTGAAGTGTCAGTACATCTAAGGACTGACATGCTATTTAGCTGTTTGTTCAGTTGGATAGGAACCCTGAGCAAAAACTTGCTGCTGTGTTTGATTTTTACAATGCTGTTTTTGTGTTCTTGTCTCTGAATGTACGAATGGCTATAAGTATTTGTTGAAAAGCCAAGTTCTTGTAAATTAGATGCACGCTCAGAAAGCCCCTTGATAAACTAGAAAAACTAAATTTCCCAACTTGGTCACTGTTTACGCTTTAGAATTACAAATAGTTTGACTGGAGGCAAATGTGGCGGTTCCTGAGTTGGCAGAAAAATTATCTGGTGAATATAGCTGTCATGACAAAAGGAAGAACATTTTTTGAATCAAAGAAACACTTAAAATGTTACCACTTTAATGACTATACTAAGTAGTCCACTCTTAAGGACTGGTAGCCTGTTACTCATGTATTATATATATATAAAGAGTAAGTATGGGGCAGGAGGTTGGGGTACTCATGGCATTAGTAATAGCTTACAACCTTGGGACTATTAGAGGATAAAGGGTTTACTTCACAGTGTAGTGAGTAGGAAGTCTTTCTGTCTGATGTGTGTTTTATCATCTGTACGTTACTTTTTAAAATTATAATTTATTTCAAGAATAGAACTGGTTAAGGGAAAATTCTAGTGGTCATGGCGATGCCTGCCCAGTGTGGATCTGGCCTAGGGTGATCTTTGACTATGTATGGTTTTATGGAAAATAAGTTGGGTTGATCAAATTCAGTACTGTTTGTAAAGTGTTTAGCTGTTCATGCTACAGTATTACTTTTGCCCAGTTTATCTAAATGAAGACTGAAGTTTCATGGTTAGCTTGCAATTATCTTTATGGAAACAAAACTGTTAAATTGAAATATATGTCAATAGCATAATAGTGGGAGATGTTAGATATCCACATGCTGGTGGATATCTAATGGTAACTTCTGGCTTCAAACTTTGTGGAGGACAAGCCTGTGACAACTAAAATACGTTCTGAATCTAACGCAGTTTTCCCAAATGTCTTCTGGTGGTACTGATGGAAGAATATTCTTCTGTTTAAGTCAGTGGGAACAAACTGAATAAAAACTGAAGAGGGAGCTATTTTGCAAAAGCACTTCATTTGGCAAGCAGCTTTTTCATTGATGGAGCTTATGACTCTCCACATGTTTAGTCACTTCTTGTACGTAAAAAGAAACATGGCAGTTTTCATTGTCACTTCTTATCCTTTTCATATGCAAATATCAGCGAGTCTGATAGCTTGGGTCTTGAACTGATCTCTAAAAGAGTTTGAAAGGGCTAAACTTCATTATCTGCTGAAACTCTGTTCAAAACTCCAAGCTCTGTGGGTGTACACCAATAGTTGCATGTTCTTATAGGAAAACCTTTATTCATAACAGGAAACTCCTCCAGGGCATCCTATACCTTGTTCTTTCCCTCCCTTTTCTCGGAAGAAAATCTTGAAAAAATATTGCCTGCATTAGTAGTTTGCATTTGAAGAGTTCTTATGTCACAAAGCTGTGAGGAGAGTGAGGCATCCCTGAGGATAAGTGTTTCTTTAGCTTTTCCTACTGTGATTGCAAATTTTACTTAGAAGTTCTAAAATATTAACCCCCTGTAGATCAAGCCTCCATGAAAATAAGCTGTATGTATACGTGCTCTGTCACAGGAAGAGAAAGTGGAGTTTTCTTTTGTGACATTAGATTATAGGGTCAGCCTACTGAATAGAGCAAGACAGCACGAGGAATGAGAGGAAATAATTCCAGTGACCCAACTTAAGGCAGTTGTAAATGTCTAGAATGAAAAGGAAATTCATCTTTGACAGATTGGTACTAGGCTCGGCAAATTCAAAATCGCATAAGGTGGTTTTGATTTAGGATTTTAAGAAGTCTGTACTACTCTGCTGGTATGAAGCAGAAAACAGCTGATTTTTTTCAATTTAATCTTTTCTCTCAAAGATTTGAAAAAAATAAACAACCAAACCCTTACTCCAGAAACACAGTAATGTTGTTATAATATGCATACAAAAGAGGTGAAAGCTGGCTTAAAAGGCAATTCTTAAAATTCAGTTCTTTTGACTTCAGTATCTATTTAAGCTAAAACATTGAAGAAGAAATGTGCTCCTTTACATAAGCACGTCTTGCTCCGGAAGCTGCTTGTGGTTTTATGTTTCATCACAATAGTGACAGCTTATATGTGCTGCCAAGAGCCCTTTACTTTTTCTTCTTGTGCTCAGGCTGTGCCAGTGAGATACCTTTAAAGTGAGAAAATGCATATTTAAGAAATCCTGTCATTGCTGCCTATTCAGTGAGAGAGCTTTGTGTGTGAACTTCTTACCCCATTGCACCAAGTGTAATTGCTGATGTTTCTATGGAGCAAAGTTTAATTTAAAAAACAAAGAAACAAAAACCCAAATGATAATACCAAATACTGGAATCAGATGTGATTTACAAGGAGAGGCTTTAAAAATGGCTTACGTAAATGATAAAAATTATTTGATTATAAATACTGTAGTATATACAAAAAGTGTTTTGCCTTCTGCAAGGAAATCAATGGGAAGGTTCATCTGATGTTGTTAGAAACTTATTTGAAAAATGAGTTGTTCCATAATAAAACCTTGATCCTTTACGTTTTTTTGTTTTTATCCCATAATGATATTCCCTTCAAATCACCAACTGCAGCTCTATCTCCACATCCTTTGCTTGATGGGAATATATCAAAGAGCAGCACAAGCCGGGACTAGTGCAGGGCTATGCATGTGCTATTTGACCAGCCAGCTGCTTCCAAACAAAATTTGTGTGGCTGTGTTATTTCAGTGTACTCTCTGAAAAAAGTGTTAATTTGTCATATGAGTGAACTGGTAAAAGTGGAGGAGGATCTAAAAATGCTGGCTTTAGTGACTATTGCTAGCTTACCTTTTACAACAGAAACTAACAAAATGTAACTTTTCTTTTTTTTCCTCCTGTTCCCCATTCTCTATAGCAAAAAAAAAACCTCAAACAAACAAATTTTGTGCTAGTTTTGGCTGGGGTAGAGTTAATTTTCTTCATAGTACCTGGTATGGTGCTATGTTTTGCATTTGTGTTGGAAACAGTGTTGATAACACAGGGATGTTTTAGTTACTGCTGAGCAGTGCTTACACACTGTCAAGGCCTCTTCTGCTCCTCACACCACCCCACAGCGAGTAGGCTGGGGGTGCATGAGAAGTTGGGACAGGACACAGCTGGGACAGCTGACCCCAACTGACCAAAGGGATATTCCGTACCATATGACGTCATGCTCAGCAATAAAAAGGTGGGGAAGAAGAGAGAAGGGAGGGATATTCAGAGTGATGGCGTTTGTAACAGTAAGAGTTATCTGTGGTGGAGCCCTGCTTTCCTGGCGATGGCTGAACACCTGCCTGCCAATGGGAACTAGTGGATGGATGTCTTGTTTTGCTTTGCTTGTGTACATGTCTTTTGCTTTACCTATTAAACTGTCTTTATCTCAACTCATGAGTTTTCTCACTTTTTTACCCTTCTGATTCTCTCCCCCATCTCACAAGTGGAGAGTAGGAAGTGGCTGCATGGTGCTTGCTTGCTGACCAGGGTTAAACCCTGACAATTAAGAGAACTCTTATTTAATAGCATAGGTAGTGATATCTTTATTAAAAAAAATAAATTACTCTATGCAATTAAAAGTTTTCTAAATATTGATTTAGAAGATTGTTTACATTTCTTGATATATTCAAATCCAGGGCAGAGGGAAAGTGAAGACATAAAGAATAGTTTCGTGAACATTTATCTTCAGTACATTTTTTTTGAATACTCAATTCTGATGTTCTCATCAATACGTAAAAAATAGTAAGCAAATTTAATTGCTGATGATTGATTCCTCTTACCAGCAGTACTTTAATAGTATACCTGTTTGATCCAAAGTAATAATTTTTTAAAAGTTTTTATAGAAGTTTCTTTTCTTACTGTAATGGTTTAATAAAATGCTCAGCTGTGGCTGAATTGGAAAGGAAACACACGTTGTTGTAGCTTGTATCTATGTTGAAAAAAATTTACAATATAATAAATCTTAGCTGTTGTTGAAAACTGTGTGCTCAGCAGGAATCTGTGTTTCCTCAAGTTGTTTTGAAATTTTCTTACTGTACTTTTGAAAACTTTTTTACAACCAACTTTTCTCATCCTTCAGTGAGTTAGACAAGGGTTCTTGGGAAAGATGGGTTATGGAAAACTCAACCTCATGTACGCCTGAGTCAATATATTAATCTTCTGGGTTGTAATTGGCTGCAAATTGTCTTTGTTAAAGGCATGTTGTTTTGCCTTGCTTAGCTGTAATAAAGGGCTTTCCAATAGCTCTAGGCTTTCACTTTGACATAGTATGTTCCTCTATTCCCACTGCTGTGCTGTTTTGGTTCTTTCTGTCCTCTCTCTCTGGCTCTTAATCTGTGACAACAGCAGCAGCAGTTAAAAATTATCTGTGTGAGAAGAAAGTTTTAAGTGGTAAGCAACTTTACGTAAAATTAAAAATTACATGGTTTAGCCTTTAGAAATTATGGGCTTCATGTAAGTTATTTTGTTAATCCAAGTATATAATTGGTACTATAATAGCCTGAGATTTTTCTCACAGCACATTTGTAGATACCACAGTAGAAGTTGCAAACATTTATCTTCTATTTAAAAATGTATTATTAATCTTTAAATAAAACAATATAATTCTCAGTGCATTTATGTGGAGAGCTTTTAGGGCCATCTACGTATGAAGTGCTACCCTCATGGAAAGACAGTGCTCTTGCATAAATTCAGATCCAAGTACATCCAAGAAATCGTATTTAGTGTTAAGATTGGAAGATTGCATATGTCCCCCTGTGAAAGTCCAAAATAGGTGTTTTTAACTTAATCACAACTTAACTTTTTCAGAGGTGTTACTGCCTCAGTCGCTGCTCAACGTGGATCTGCTGAGGGGAGAAGTAAGAACTCTGAAGGGCAGGACCGTTGCCTCGTTTGTTGCTGGGGCTCTTAGTGCCGTTGTGGAGAATTAGGTTTAAGACTCTGCTCAGTATGAGTTAAGATACATAGGAGTGAGTGTTTCTCATTATGTGCCTCCACTAGAATAGAAATTCACATACTCCTCATTCTGCCCGTGAGCTTGGAAAGCAGCATCCCTGCATGTCGTCTTGGTTTTAGGCCTCTGGGAAAGATGGCAAGTTGACCCAACTGCCAGTTGATTAATACATAACATTTTAGTGAGGAGTTGGAAGAATTTTACTGTTCCTTGTTTGATGAAGGACTTGTAACTATAATTTCTCTAAATGGTCTCCATATTTTGTTAGTATTTACTTGTGCTAGCATAAATGAATAGCTTTCAGGTGATACTCTGTCTTCGATCCTTGTGTTGCATCGTTTGCCATCACTACTCTTGCTCTTGTTTATCGAGTTGTTTGCTTGATGGTCATATTGGCAAGAAAAATATTTTGGAGCTGAACATCTCACTATAGGATAAGATAGCTGTCTGTTCCATGCTCAGATAAAAAATGTTGCTTAGCTCTGGGACATAAGAATATTTCATAGTTAATGCTGTTATTTTTAATGCTGGTGCTTCTGTGTTCAACTGTTTGTAGCTGTGTTTTGTGGTGTTTTTTCTTAACTTCAGCGTTCCTTGAGTCATGCCAGAAGTGGACTAATTTTCTTGAGGCTTTATTGTTTGAATGCAAAGTGCCCCAGTATGTAAAAATATACTGTCCTTTGGTTATTTGGGAGTACTTTCTGAAGACACAGGGAGAAGCCTCAGACTGATGAGGAAGAGAAGGAAGTGGAATGTCGTAAGCATCTGTTTTTGACAAGTTCATGATTTATAATTTCCCCAATAAAAATACCACCTCCACAATGCCCATTGCAATGAACTCATTAAAGGCATTTCAAGAGCTGTGATTGCGTTTGGGAATTCTTCTGCAAATGCAGCTGGAAAGATGTACGTGCTTTCTCGTGTATATCCTTAGCCAGTTGCCCAGGTACTTCACTTATTAATGAGCATATTTTACAGCTTGAAGATAAGCTCTTCTGGCTTCTGTTTCTGCACTATTAGCATGCTAATCAGAAATAGCAGATTCTTTCCAGGAATTCTGTATTTTCGTATAATCTTTTTTTCTGAAAGGTCAGGGCACTTGGTAAAAGAGGAAGCGTATGCCAGAATGTGTTCCCACTTGGAAATAACTGAGAGAAGGCTAGATCTTCTTGGAAGATAAATTCTTATAGCAAGAGAGGAGGAAAAAAAAAAGGGGGGGGGGGAAG
>WHYT01016866.1:13405-308080 GCA_009806455.1 Tetrax tetrax | reverse complement strand
ACATGTTCCATGACTACAGAAACTGCTATGAGAAGATTCCCGATTTAGATATTTCTGGTAGCATGATCTGCACAGCCAAATCTGGATTATATCTTCCTTTTTTGGATATGATTTATCTGGTACAAATATTGAGTTGTTGCATTTCCATTTAGATTCCTTTTTTTAATTATTATTATTATTTCTTTTAAGGGAGAAAGGGGATAGCAATAAATAACCTTCTCTAGACTATGTCTGCCTTGTCACCCGTCTCCTTTATCTTCTACATGATAGTTTTGGTGGAGGTCAGAGTATTCTTTATCTTCTGGTCTCTCAGGCCTGAGGTATGAGTAACGTAGTTTCCTGAACTATCCAAACAGTTTTTTACTTCAACGATCAATCTTTTAGAACTTGTTCCTTCTTTTTGTTCCTTTCCCTTATCACTTTGCAGCTTTTAAGGCATTTTTGTTGCAACTGTCAGCGGTACTGAGTTGGAGACTGGAAGTGGTCAGTTGGTCTATAACAATGCCCCAAGTGTGTGTTGGGAGGCTCTTTATCTATAGCTCTTGTGAGGCTTTCCTTCTTTCCTCTCCTTTTTTCCCTGTTAGCTCTTGTTAAGCTAGAGCATTGCTCAGGTGTAAAATCTAGTCGTCCCTGAGTAGTCATAATGGTTATTTCCCTGACTAGGTCACTTGCTGTTCTGTAATTATTTCATGGATGCTTTGTTCTTGAATTGCCTAGCATCTATGTGACTGCCACAGCATGTCTGTCTAATGCATCTACAACTGCCAAATGTATTTGCAGCTGACTTGAAACTCATTCTTACTGTAACATTGACTTGGTCTTTATGATGGGAAACATAACACCTATTAAACCACTTGTAATTTTTTTTTTTTTTTGTAAGCTCCTTTCAATTCTGGCAACCTTTATTAGAAACTGAGATTCTGTTTCAAATGAGCTACTATTTTACATAATACAACGCTAAGAAGCTAAAAAATTTTAGTCTTAGATACCACTTTTTTCCATTTATCTTCTGGCAGCTTAGTAAAGTATTGCATAAGCACTGGCAGATAACTTCCCTGGTTATTTTAGCATTGAATTACTTTATTTAGCTTTATACTGGTAATTTGTTATGGGATAAATGACCTTCCTAAATGTTCATGCAAAACATTTTGTTGTTCCTTTGTCAATAGCACTGACTGCTATATATACATATATGTGTTTGTATGTATATATATATATATAAAACAAAGCTTCTCTCCTAATGGAAGAATCAAACTATACCTCGTATCTTCCTGTGTGTTTGAGAGACCAAAGCCATTCAACTTTAACAAGAAACATGAGTTGCTTTAGTATACTGTATTGGTAAAACATTTTATGGCTTTGAGAACACTTAGAGTTTGAAGAAAAATGTTGTGTCTTTTATAGAATCAGATTCAGTAGCCCTGGAACCAGAAGCAACATATCTGCATCAGCCTGCTGCTGTGCATGGGCTGAGAATCCCTGCTGAGCCACGGAGCTTTATTAGTTCAAGTACAGATCCTCTAACTCAGCCGTGCGTCTTCCCAGGCAAAGCTTACATCTGTGCACAGCACCACGCAAATGCACAAAGGAAGAGTTTACACCGTGAAACGCAACACTCTGCTAGAAGTGGTTTTGAAGACCTGGATCAACTTGAAGCCCTGAGGATGTCCCTTTGGAATACTGTCAGAAGGGAAGCTTCCCTTTGTAGCTGGTGAAAAGAAAGAATTACAGAGCTGAAGACAGGGTTAAAGCTGCAGTCCTTAACACTGGTTTGTAACGTAATCTTGGAAATATCCAGATATGCTGTTGACTGGTCCTGCTTGTGAGCTACGGAAATGAGATTTGAAGACTGTTCTCTAGAAGGCTCCGAAAAGCACAGCAGAACTTCATCTGTTACTATAAGGTCTTGAAGCAGAAATATTATTAGTTAGTAGTGGGACACTAGCTTGGCAATGTTTTTGACTATATTGCTTTGGATGTTCCATCTTCACCAAAACATAGTAGAATGAGAACAGGATTTCATGTCCAGAAATGGAACAAATACAAATAAACTGTTTCTGCTGCTTCTAGTAGGAATGAAATGTTTGTAAATTTTCTGCAGAACTACTGCATTTTTCCTCTTTTGCTTTGAAGCCTCCAGGTAACTGATCTATTGTTTCTACTATGCTTACCTTGGAAAGCAGCCAGCCTGTAAGCGTGACTCACTAGAAAACGACAATTTATGTGGCTGTTAAACGTGATATTTGACGATGTGTAAGTATGCTTCAAAGTGCTCTGTGTTGCTGATACGAAGTCAGTCTGCAAAATTTCAGATTCTCTAAAGCATGGAATTTTCCAGTTAAGTGGCTAGGACATTTTTAACATTATTTCCAATTTTTTTTTCTTTGTTATTTGTCTTGGAAATATATTTTTAAAAGCCTGAGGCAGTTGCACAAGCTCAAAGGCTTGGCAGAATTATATGCAATTGATAATAGCAATTTATCTTTACTGTTATTTAAAAAAAAAGTGACATAAATTTGTCTGTAGGCACTGTTCTCCATCTTTTGTATAAGTATTGTTTAGCCAGAATTACTTACATGGTAGGGAAATGAAGCTAAGTCTCTAGTTTTTCTTTTCTTTAACAATTGTGAGATTAGGTAAAAATCTATAATCCGATCTTGCAGTTGATCCTAGGTGGAGACTCCCTGGCTTCAGTAAGTTTGCTGTGGAGATTTCCAGCATGGGGCCTGCTGAAGTTTTACAGGATATAATGTGCTACTAAGAAAAGTAATAAAGTAGTTCAGCAATTGCTGTTGTTTTACAGGCGATGGCTGTCATAGTATAAAAGACATTTAAAAAAACCCACAAAACCACCAAAACCCCATGCTGTAATATTACCCATCCAGAATTAAATTAAATTGTAGCATACATTATAACTGGAAAAGGACGAATTATTTGGGTTAATATAGTCTGTTTTATAACAGAGAGAGATTTTTGTGAAGGATGGTCACAGCTCTCTGAAACTTTCTCCAAGTTGGATGCTTTGCTTAAGACCTCTGAAAGTCTGCTTTTTCATCCTCCCTTTTTATTTTCATAATTGCACTCTTCAGAATCATATGAGTTAGCATAAATTTTCTGTCATGCTGTTACTATCCTAGTGATGGTTGGTGTTTTTCATAGCTTGTTGAACAGGATGATTGAATTTTGTTCATACCCATCTGTATTTCTTTTGAGTTGTTATCCCAATGAGAAAATTTTGTCTTGATGAGGGTAGAAAAGTCATTAGAAGTTTCATGGATGTATCCTTACACAGAAGGGAGTTGTGAGTTATTGTTCTCTTAGTAGGGTGAGAGAAGAGTTTATTTTGGAAAGGCTGAACACAGCAAAGTTTTTAGAACCTTGGAAATTCAACGTTTTTTTAAAATTGTATGTTCAGGATCTGTTGCAGTGCATATCAATAACATGAAGAGCTTTCACTGTTCTCAGGGAGTGATTTTGGTTCAATGCCAGCGGCAGAGCCTTTAAGATACTCCACTGAGCACTCTACTAGTTTTGGCTTTGTGTAACTGTTCTTCAGCATGGAGTCCTTGATTTCTGTTCACCAGCTGAGCGTTTTATTGTGAAATAGGTACTTCTGAAATTACAAATGCCACCCCTCCCTTCCAAGAAGAGCTGTGAACTCAAGTGTTGGGGTGCTCTTATGCAGGCGAAAAAAAAAAAATATTGCTTTGTTCGTAACATCTCCAATTACAGACTGGAACTTTTAATATGTTTTTTGTAATTTTCACTTGGATTTGTTACCTATCAAAGGTGGTCAGCTTTTTGGTTTGTTGTAGACTTTTAAAACCAGAGGACTTAGATTTGCCAGCTGTTGACTGCAAGTAGGTTGGTATTTTGTTTATTTGTTTGTTTTCTGGTGGGTGTTTTTTGTTTTGTTTTGTTTTGTTTTTTGTAAAGTGTACTGTGCTTAGAGCAGTTTTTACGTGAAAACTGCAGCACTGACCACTATTCCGTGTTTGTTGCAAGGTTGGCAGTTTGGTTTTTTTTTTCCTTTTTTGTTTGTTTGTTTTGTTTTATTTAAAGATAGAGGATGAAGGAGATGGGGGGAACACAACAGCTGCTCTTCATCTGCAAAACCTATTTTTCATGACTTGTGAGCCAGATTAACTCTTCTTACAATGGTTGCTGTTCAGTACAGGTTTGTGGGGCCACAGTAATTTGAAGGACAGTATAGAGAAGAACTGTAAGCATGGAAAGCCATGACCAAGTAATTAAAAATTATTTGTGTCAGTGCAATATGCATAATAAAAAATGAGGTAGCTTTTGGTAGGAAAAAGCTCTTGTGCAGTTCTTCCTGCAGCAGCTCAAATTTGTCAATTCATCTAGACTTTCTGAATATAGTAAGGAATGAAAGTATGCTACTTTTCCATAAGTTTGGGTTTTTGGGGGTTTTTTTTGGTTTTTTGTTTTTTTTTTTGTTTTTTTTTTTTTTTCAGGAAGCTGCTGTAGCTGTTGCTTGACAGCCTCTTACAAATGATTTTAAATACCTTAGCTCATGTTCTCATTCAAGCTTTATTGGTCTAATGGTTGTCTGGAGCAACAGAGGAAAGAGTACAGGTAAACAAGAGTGAAAAAGCATCAGACTGATGTCTGTACCCTGACTGAATTATCTGCTTACAGTATCTAAAGGCTGTGCTGCAAAGAATCTCAGCCAGGTTTTTTGCATTTGGAAAGACACAATTACTTGGAAGAGCAAATTAAATATTCTGTTAAATTTTTTATTGAATTATAATAGTCAGATTAAATCCTGACAAATACGAGAGATAATAAATTCTAAGATGCAGCAATAATCATATTTTATTGGTAATATCTACGGAAATTACTCGTTAAATATTGTACTTACTTTGTGCATGTGTAAGCTAATATCTGCTATACGGTTAGAGAGGGTTGGGGATGTGTTTTGTGATTATAATTATCTTTTATTGCCCTGTCCTGTATTGTTTTACAATACATGTGTTAAATCTCTTGAAAGTTTTTAAATGCAAGAACTGAATAAAAGGGAAGTTGTTTTAATGGTCAAGTGCCTCAAGTTCTGTTAACTGTGGCACAAGTGAGAAGTTACATGATCAAAGAGATCGGGTAAGTTGTAGATCTGGAAATACAATGAGTCAGTCTACAGAAGCTTGCTGTAAGCAATTTTCTTTTCAGAATACAATACTACATAGAAACTAGTTTCTTGCTCCGAGTGCAAGAATTGGTAAAAATTTCCTTGGAAATGTTGTTATGGAAAAAAAACCTTTAAAATGCTTAAACAGAAAAGCCTGGTGATTTATTGAACTCAAAACATTCTGCTACAATGTGTCATTTCCACTGAAACTTTGCCTGGCTGATATTTTGTCACTTGGCCACCTGCTCTGTGGTTCCCAGGACCCTTTTGTTGTTTGCCTCACAAGCTGGGAATGGTTGTCCAGCTGCCTGCTCTCCTGTCTAGATAATTTTGTTTAGTAAATTTAAAAACTAGTGCACAAGTAAAAGTTTGGGTTATTCATTTGGTGTCTTGTTTAATGGACACCTGGGAAGTTGGCAATCTTTGTTCCCCTCTTGCCCACCTCCTTGAAGTCAAATTCACTTCACTCAGATGAAAAGTTTTAAAACCTGTAGTGGAAATGATATCTTCTGACTTGAAAATTGTGTTTCAGAATGCAAAATTGAATATGGGAATTGGAATTTCCAGCTCACTTCTTTCAGTTGCCATGCTTAGAGGAAACACAAACCTAAATTAAGTCAGTTTGCAGTTAACTGCTGGCTTTCTTTGCAGAACTGTTAGATAAAAGGCATCACTGGCTGTCCGTGTGAGATTCTGCTTGATTTTAATTGAAAATAATGTTTACATTTTCCACTGGTAGTTGACTGAAAGAAGAATTAAACCCAGTGTCTAGTATTCCCCATTCAGTTCTTGAAAACTAATGAACAGTTTTATTGCCCATGCTGGTTGAATGAAAACATACTGACCGGTAATAATACAATGTTGTTTTACTGGCACTAAAGAACATGTCTTTATTTTTTCAGTAGTGTTATAAAACCTGATTTGCTAACTACATAATATTAAGTGCTTAAAAAAATCTCTCTAGTTATCGGGCAGCTGACTCTGTTGGTCAGGGTAGTATTGCTTAATTCCATGCTGTAGGTTAAATCTTCTTTTACATTGAACCTGGAAGGCGAATTAACCTATTTGTACAAGAACTTTGAATTAGCCAGGAACCGTTAAGGAAACATGAAGTGTGTGGTGAGTCTTGACTAATGTGAAACTTCTAGACCTTTAATTTTAGAACTTTTCTGTTTCTTACCAGATAACCTTAGTTTGCATCCTTTGCCCACTTACAAGCCATAGAAGCAGTTGTGAAGAAAAACTTTGTTGTAGAGAACAGGCTATTTAGAACCTTTTGAAATCATCATCATAACAAGCTGCAGTTCATCTCTCATTCCAGCTGTACCTTGAATAAAAGCATGTAGATGATAAGCAAAAAAAGCCAAAATCCAATCATAGAAAGGTGCGTCTGCTTTATGTTACTATGCTAACACTTTGTTTGCATAGAATATTGAAATACTTTCAAGAAAATATTCTAATAAAAATGAAGTTTACGAAAATGCATCTGTTTTGGAAAGTAGTTTGTCGCACTCTAGCCAAGAATTTTTAAAATTAACTGAAACGTAGAACAAAAATTGTATTTTAAGAATGACTGTTTCCCGTTACCTGGAGACAGAGCATGTTTTCCTTCTGCTATGGCAACGAGAACATGTGAAGTACAGTACCCCAATAACTTGGAGTTCTGCCACAAAATAGATGAAGAACTACAAGCCTGGTGTAAGGATGCTGTCTTTCAGGCTGAAAGCTGCAAACAGAGAGAATCTTAAAGTAATTTTGACTGTCTCCCCACAGCTCTGACCCACACAGCAAATGAAAGGTGACTTTATGATGCATAAAGGCCGAAATCCAGTGCTGAGAGTGATTGCTGCATTATGGAGAGATAGTTGTCAGCAGCAGTAAGGGAATACATCTGTGCTTGGGTTCTGTTATTCAGACTTCCTGTCAAATCCTTTAATTCATTTCTTGGGTGTCTCATCTCTGACATGAATCATTTCCAATTTTCTTTATTTTGATATTTTTCAGAGTTTTAGATCATTTTACAAGTCCTCATTAAGTACTTCTTTCCCTTTGAGATTATTTGTTTGGTTTTTAATAATGTTTTGGTTTTGAAGTTGCAGGCGTGTGTTGTGCATTGATTTGTAGCTGTTACTTCTCTTGTTGAAAGCATATGTTAGATTTGGGATGGCTGACGTTATCTGTAAAGATACTTCAATTCTAATCTAGGTGTTTAAGAGGCTGAGAGATGCAAAAGGGTGATAATAGAGTCAGTTCCCTGTTGTCTTTGGTAGTAGGTGTCTGGGAGTTCCTCAGGTGACTAACACAATGGTAAGCTGGGTACAACAGCCCTTGTAGTGCCCGCCCAAGTTGACACCAGTGTGCAGAATCTGGCCTGGCCTGGCAGGACTCAGTAGCTGGGCCTGCATGCCAGCCGTCCCGTCCTCAAGCATTACAGCTTTCCTTTTCAGCAGGGTGTGCAGCCACTTGGAGCCTGCTGCTCTTCACCTGCCCAGACAAGCTGGTATTGCAAAGGAGGAGGGGAAATGGGGTGCTATGGGAGGGGTATTGCTGTGTCGGGGTGGGAGATGTGGGATGCGGAGCTGGGAGAGAGGTTGCTATTGGGAAGGGAAAAAGGTGAGGATACAGAGCTGAGCAAAGACAAGGAAAAGAAGGTTTGTTAGGCAAGTTGCAGCACTGTGTGAACACTACAGAGACAGGGCAATTCCCAAACTGTACTGAAGCTTTAGTAGGACACAAAGTTGTGACTAATTACTTGGTCTAACCAGAGCTGGCTCTGTACAGTTTACGAACTTGTGCACTGTACTCCTAGCTGAGGAGGTGCTGGAGCTGGCTCCCTGCGGCACTGCGTGAGTTAGAGAGGGCATGTCGCTTCGGCGGTGAACGTGGTCTGGGGAGGGTGTCAAAACCAGCCTGGGGCTTCAGCCTCCTCTCTGCCCTCCCTGCTCTAAACACACGCAGAGGAATACTTTTGCTGACTAGCCCAGGGCACGAGCTGTTGGCAGCCAACGTGCCAAGCAGCTTGTGTGATGAATATCCATCTTTGACTGTTGGCTAAAATGAGAGTATATGTGAACATTTCTCAACTGACATGTGTAGACAGATGCGTTTTAAGTCACGTAACCTATTGTTCCAGTCCACCACCTGAACCCACAAACAAAAACAAATGGGTAGAATGTGTTAACGATTTCACCTCGTTCCTAAAATGAGCTTGCTAAGCATTGTTTTCAGAAGGCCAACTGGATGGTTACTCTCTGCTGGAAATTCTTTGAGTTGTCACAGGCTTCTTATTTTCCAGTTCTGCTCAAATTCATTAAGAGTTGTTGTTTTTCTGTTCTCATACTGGTTTGCATACTATGTGCTTTATTGTGATAGAGGCAATGCAGAGACGAAGACTACCCATTATTCTAGATAAAATGCATGTGTAAAGATATGTCATGTACTATACATAAGCAAAATATGGTACGTATCACACTTTAAAAATATGTCTGCAAGAGAGAAAAATGACATCAATTAAAAACACACATTATATCTTTTGTGTCTAGGAATAAGTACTGCAGTGTTTAACCCAGTGGAATGCAATGTAACTTATATAAGTATATGCTGTAATGTTAAAAAAATGCTGCAGGGGTGTGAGTTGAAAAAGAGAAACTTCAGAGCCTCCTCAGGTCTTTGCCATAGCTTGGATACCTTCATCTTAAAAAAAAAAAAAAAAGTTTGACACGGTCTTTCACATAAAATGCAGAAAATATTTTTCTTAAATATTTGGCTCTGTGCTGTAATTTGAGGGAAGGACCAGTGTAAACTCTGAAAAGCTCAGTCTGTAAATATCTGGCCTATGTTGCTTTCCTAAGAGTCTAGGAGGATGAGAGAGCAGTGTCTTCTCTCGTTAACTCTGTGTTTACCTGTGTGCAGCTGTCAAGTATTTGGAAGTGAACGTGCTCCTCTGTGTTGTCCAGCAGCTGCCTGTAGCCAGGGTGTCTGTCTGGCAGATGCCGTTGTGTCTGACTGGGTGACCAGAGGCTCTGAGCAGCCTTAGAGATGACCAGAGCGGCTGGCTGAAGCTAAACAAACTCCTATTCTCTGTCTGCCTGTGGGTATTACTACGTGTCTGAAAGCTGTCCCTAGATGTTTCCAGTTGTTTTGTTGTGTGTGTTTGTTTAAAAAAATGCTTGACTAGATCCAGCACATTGAATTTTAATAGTCTCTGCTGCCTCGTGCAGTAGTTCTCAAATCTTGATATGTTAGGAGAAGGCCTTTTCTTCTAGTCTTGCACAATTAATGTTTTTCTTTGTGCTTTCTGTTGTTTCCGTCCTTCTCTAGGTTTCATCTTTCCTTCTTCGCTACCTTTGTTTTGGACTTTCCCCACACATTTGTTTGTAGTAATAAATACAAGAAGGCAGTTGGAGCATTGTTTCTTCAGTGCAGTGCTCCTTGAGGATCCCTTGATATGTTAAAATTGATCCCACTTAGTGTGTGCACGCGTGGCCAGCTGGTTATTTAGTTCCTGCTTTTGGCAGGAAAGAGAGGGCTCTGTACCCCAGGATGTAAATAATGTGTATTTGTTTGAATTGAAATGTCATAGTGTTAAAATATTTCTGATATAGCTATCAGCAAACATTTGTATTTAGTATTACTTTTTTTTTTGCTGTGCTGCAGAAGTCAGGCTAAATGCAGCTTCCTATATCCTCCTTACATTAAAAAATTTGTATGACCTCTTCTCTTGGTCTTCCTCCAAATATGTACGGTTCAGGAAACTGTTAAACCTAAGAATATCCCCAAATAGAGCTACTTTCTTGTTACTTGTCAACATGAAGTAGCAGAGGCAAATTCATGTGCTAACAACACTAGCGTTGCCATCTCTTGACTTCTGAATACTTTACTGTGCAAACATTATTGCTATGGACATTGCACAAGGCGTACTTGAGATAAATCATGCATGTTACAGTACACAAGACTTAATGGATTACTTTTCCATTGCTCATTTTGAAATTAAAAACACCAGCTTCCTGTTTTTCTTGTCCTAAAGTCCTGTCTGTCCAAGCTCTTACAATTTCTAAAATAGCCTGTCCAAAAAGGAATTCAGTAACGTGACTGAAAAGTGACTTCTGCATAACCTTTGGTTTTGTAAACAATTGGTTGAGTCCGAAATAGATGAAAACAGTCTATTTTTAGGCCCCAATTTAGAGAATTGGTATTTCCACATTTGCCTTGTCATAGCTGGTAGTAGCCACTAAATTTTAAAAGCTTGTAGCTGTTACAAATGCTTGGAGGACTGCTGAGTGTTCTGCCTTAATGCATTAAGAAGCTCCACGCACTGTACATTTCAATTTATGATAAGGGAATCTAGCTGATAGCACAGACACTGAAATATTTCAAGTCTAGACTACTGTCTTAAAAACCAAAGACAGTCAGCCTTTTCTTGGAATAAGCTGGAGAATAACTGATAAGGGCAGCTGAAGTACAGCAGGCTTCAAAAAGTTGCAGATTCTCAAAGCCAGGGTGAGTCGGGAGGTTTCAGCCGCTGCTTGCCTGCCCTATTATGATGAGAAGGGAACTGGTGTTTGAAACGGCTGATCAGTCTCCCAGGGTTGGAGTGGTTTATGAAAGAGCCTTGTTAGATAGGGAAGATGAGTTTCTGCAACACTGGATTTAGCAAGAAGAAATAAAATGGAGAAATAGAAAAGCAAAGTTCCCTGTCTTCAGAAAATGCTAACATTAGTACTTTGCCAATGGCAGAGATAATGGCTGAAAAGTTTAATCTAACAGGTGTTCTCTTATATAGCTCTTCATACCTTTGAATAATAAAAATAGCTTACTGAAGATTTTAGAGTGGAACTACATGTTGTAATAAGTGGAGGAAATTATGATGTAGCTGATAATTTTATGACCCCTTTCATGTCCTAATGCGCCTTGCAGATCACTGTGTTTATGAAGTCGTTCTGTTACTGCTGCTTGTGAGGTAGAACATTTTGGTTGCATTTACTGTCATCATTTATTGTTAGCCATGGAAAAAAAAGGAGGAATATTACCTCATACTGGACCTATGGACTTGAGGAATTATGTAATTTCTTTCATTTTCTCCCTAACATAATGCCAACTTTCTCTTTCAGAGCCATGGTGTCATGGAAAGGGATATATTTTGTACTTGCACTATTCTTGGGAAGTTTTTTTGGGAGTATATTTATGCTCGGTCCTTTTCTACCTTTGATGCTTATCTCACCGGCCTGGTATCGCTGGATCACCGATTGCGTTGTGGCCACTTGGCTCACGCTCCCAGTGGTAAGTTGCAGTTTGAGCCAAGTTTTGGGCAAATGTTCATAATCCCATGATTTAGTTTACTCACTAACACTTTTAATTTTATTTCAATTGTTTAAAGTTTCATATGCTTTTGTCAAAACAGGCCTTAACATACTTAGTATCTGCGGAGATGCAGGTTTTAGCTCAGTGTTGCAGATTGTGTGCCTGTCTACTGTCCCCCTCTTCTTCCACAGTTTAGTTTATATGTAAGGTAATGCCATGTCTTAATTGTACTCTTGAAAAGGCCTTTTCGTGATATCTCCATCCAATGTCAGTTAGATACTGATCAGAGAAGAGTAGGTGAAGCACTAGTAAGTAGAAGAATTTTTAAATTACAAACTTCCTAAATGAATTGTCTTGTAAACTCTTCCTTTCAACTGTGCTCCAACTATCTAATTAGGAAAATTATTCACTGTCTGGTACATTGTTGCTGACCTTCACTGTTCTCTTACTTAATCCTTTTAGAATTTAGTCCTTGTAGTTGAATTAGAGACAAAGTACTTCAGGTGAAAAAGAAGAACTTCCCTTAAAAATGAAGTCTTCCTCACTTATACTCATGAACTTTATAGCTATAGGAGTCTGGAAATCAATTACAAAGCTCTTGCCTCAGTTGTTCCTGAGGAAAGGCATTATGAATGGGATCTGTCTCTTCATCCATTCTCTAAAAACCAAGAGACTTCGTTCCTCTAGGCCTTTAAAGATTTGTTTAACTTTTTCTGAAGTAAAAAGCTATATTGGCATGCAGAAATGTGTGTCTTATGGTGTAAAGGAAGATTAATCTTTATTACTTGTCCAATAGTTTCTGCTTTCTCTGTTTTGTGTGTTTTAAAGGGGTGCGAGCTGTTTCATATACAAAAACTTTTGTTCTGTTCATCATTACTAAATGTGCTGAAATTAGGAAGGAAGAAATAATTACCAGTAAAGGGAATAGAGGGATTGTTATTTCTTACTATGATGAAATTTATCTGAGTACTGACCATGTCACAAAATTTACCCTTTGTGCTTTTTTATCTCTCTCTTCAAAATCAAATACATGTCTTTTATTTGATTAGCTACCTGGCCTTTATAATTCTGGATTATTGCAAATAGTTTGTGGTAACTTTTCAAGTCTAGAAGTTTTATTTCAGCCCACACTGAACTTAACCCAAAATAATTTTAATATTTTTGTGAAAAGGAGTCTGTCTTTTAAGAATCTTGGGGATTTACATTCAGGAAAAGGGTCTCAAAGATTTTGCACCCAAGCTTTTTGAGGCTCAGACCTTGTCTGTGTTAATTTTCTCTCCTTACACTTACTCCATTCTTAGTCAGGAGAAGCAGGTACTTGGGTTTGTGTCTCCAGACAATAAAGTAATGTTGGACCAGTTGGAGTCCAGCAGGGAAACTCTGACCCTGACCTCTGTAGATGTAAGAAACTTCCACCTACCTCACTCGTCTGCCATGTGTTATTTCCTTTCCAGCAGAGTCAGCAGGATGGGACAGTGAGTGGGTCTTAACTTTTTCAGTTTAGTTTAGCTTATACTAGCCCAGGGTATGTAGAACAGGACATCTGTTCATTGTTATGTTTAACTAGATGTTGAATATGTAATAAGATTGTTATTAAACTATAAAAAAAGGCTGCTGATCTCTTCTGAAAAGATAACTGTTTACCATTTTTAGCTACACAACCTTTTCTACTTTTGCAGTGATTAGTTACTCTTGACAGCAAACACTTTTGCCAGAATTATAGTGATCTGAGTTACTAATATTTGGCACATATAATGCTTTTTCTTCTGAGATCTCAAGACATTTGCGATTGTGAGAATGTCATTCCAGTTTTACAGGTGACTTAAACTGAGAAATTTGCGTTCTTTGAGGTTCTGTGACACAGAGGTGCCAGAAATATGAACAGAACAAAAAGTTGTTTTATCTACTAGAGCTCTGTTTAAAATCCCATAATTTGCTCTTTTTTAGTATTTTTCTAGAGGAAGAATGGGAAGAGGAGGTAAGAAGGTAGTTTGAAGTGCTTTCATTTTTTAATGTTAAGGCCAAATGTTAAGTTCATTTCTCTAGATGTCCAGTCACGTTTTGGTGGTTTCTTTTTCTGTTGTAACTGGATTGGACAGTGTCCTACCAGTGGCCCTAAACCTAGGGCCTTGAGTCATACCTTTAGGTAGCATCTGTTGTCTGCCTTTATTTCTTGGGATTTTGTACCTTTCCACTGTGTTTTCACTAGATATTGAAAGGTGGCAAGGGACTAGCATTCAGTCATCTGTATTGTTTAATTATTTGCCTGGTCCTGGTCTCTTGCTGTAACCAGCCAGCACTCCTCTGTACACTTCCTTGCATGATTTGGAAATGGTCATGGGACAGAAACCATTTTGAATAGGCAATGTGGAGGTGGCCACCTTGTTTCGGGGGTTGAAAGACTTTAGTGGTGTGAACGTGGCCAGAGCATGCTGTTGGGCTCTTTTGTTATATACAACTAGTCTAGCTTTATGTTTATGGTCCAGCGGTGCAGGTTGTGAAACTAGGTCCTCTTAAACTTACTATGTAGGTCTTACCTGCTTTTTTCCTTTTGATAAACCACCAACCTGTGATTTTTAACTTGACTTTTAGAGCCACATAGTGGGTAAAGCAAGAAACGTGTTTTATACGTGAACTTCTAGCATCACAGGCTGTTCAGGCGAAATGGAGAAAGCTCTTTGCCTGGCCTCTTGTTTGTGACTTTCCAAGTCTGAGGCTTATTCTGTGCTTTGGGATGGCACTTCACAGATGCCTGTATACCAGTGTTTGTTCGGTGGTTGGTGCTTTTTGCAAACTGTGAGGTGGAGGCCCAGGCTTTGAGGTAGCACTGTAGAATTGTGAAGACGTAGATCTATATTACAGTACTATGCTCAAGCTTCTTTTGATTTCTCTCTACCCACTGCTCTTTCTGCTGCTAGGTTCTAGCCTTTTTTGCAGGTGGAAGTCAAGCACAAAATGCTGACCATTTCGACCCAAGCAGAAAGCAAGGCAGCTTCTGATGCCTTCCCAGCCCTGACAATATTGAGCAATAGATTATTTGTGCAGCCAGTCTCTCTTTAGATTTTACTTACCAAGTTCTAATCATAGAATCATACAATGGTTAGAGTTGGAAGGGACCTTCAAAGGTCATCTAGTCTAACCCCCCTGCAAGGAGAAGGGACATCCCCGACTAGACCAGGTTGCTCAGAGCCTCATCCAGCCTGACCTTGAACATTTCCAGGGATGGGGCTTCCACCACCTCTCTGGGCAACCTGTTCCAGTGCTCTACAACTCTCATTGTGGAAATTTTTTTCCTAATATCCAATCTAAAACTACCTCCCTCTATTTTAAAACCATTACCCCTTGTCCTATCACAACAGGCCCTACTGAACAGTCTCTCCCCATCCTTCTTGTAGGCCCCCTTCAGGTACTGAAAGACCGCTATGAGGTCTCCCCGGAGCCTCCTCATCTCCAGGCTGAACAGCCCCAACTCTCTCAGCCTGTCCTCATAGGAGAGGTGCTCCAGGCCTCTGATCATCTTCGTGGCCCTCCTCTGGACCCTCTCCAACTGGTCCATGTCCTTCTGGAGCCCTGAGGTCTCCAGGACTGGACACAGTACTCCAGGTGGGGTCTCACCAGGGCAGAGTAGAGGGGCAGAATCACCTCCCTCGACCTGCTGGCTACGCTCCTCTTGATGCAGCCCAGGATGCGGTTGGCCTTCTGGGCCGCAAGGGCGCATTGCCGGCTCATGTTGAGCTTCTCGTCCACCAGCACTCCCAAGTCTTTCTCCTCAGGGCTGCTCTCAATCCATTCTCCGCCCAGCCTGTATTTGTGCCCGGGATTGCCCTGACCCATGTGCAGGAGCTTGTACTTGGCCTGGTTGAACTTCATGAGGTTGGCACGGGCCCACCTCTCCAGCCTGTCTAGGTCCCTCTGGATGGCATCCCTCCCTCACAGCGTGTTGATGGCACCACACAGCTTGGTGTCATCGGCGAACTTGCTGAGGGTGCACTCTATCCCACCGTCCATGTCACCGGCAAAGATGTTGAACAGGCCTGGGCCCAACATGGACCCCAAAGGGAGGCCACTCGTGACCAGTCTCCACTTGGACATCAAGCCGTTGGCCACCACTCTCTGAGTGCGGCCATCCAGCCAACTCCTTACCCACCAAGTGGTCCGTCCATCAAAGCCATGTCTCTCTAGTTTAGAGACAAGGATCTCATGAAGGAAAGTGTCAAAAGCTTTGCACAAGTCCAGATAGGTGATATCTGTTGCTCATCCCTTGTCCACCATCAAGGATGGATGCTGTCATCCCATCATAGAAGGCCACCAAATTGGTCAGGCACGATCTGCCCTTGGTGAAGCCATGTTGGTTGTCACCAACCACCTCCCGGCTCTCCGTGTGCCTTAGCATGGTTTCCAGGAGAATCTGCTCCATGACCTTGCCAGGCACGGAGGTGAGACTGACTGGCCTGTAGTTCCCTGGCTCTTCCTTGTTCCCCTTTTTAAAAATGGGGGTTATGTTCCCTCTCTTCCAGTCATCGGGGACCTCACCAGACCGCCACAACTTTTTAAATACAATGGCCAGGGCTTGGCAGCTTCATCCGCCAGTTCCCTCAGGACCCGCGGATGGATCTCATCGGGTCCCATGGACTTGTGCACCTTCGAGTTCCTCAGATGATCCTGAACCTGCTCTTCGAGCACAGTGGGCGGTTCTTCATCCTCGCAGTCCCTGCTTGTGCCTTCCACAGCTTGGATGGTGAGACAAGAGCCCTTGTCGGTGAAGACTGAGGCAAAAAAGTCATTGAGTACCTCAGTCTTCTCTATATCCTGGGTAACCAGGACACCCGTTTCCTTCCGGAGGGGGCCTACATTCTCCTTGGACTTTCTTTTGTCGCCTACATACCCGTAGAAGCTTTTCTTGTTGCTTTTTATATCCCTGGCCAGATTCGATTCCATCAGGGCTTTAGCCTTCCTCGCCCGATCCCTGGCCGCTTGCACAGCCTCTTGGTAGTCCTCCCAGGCTACCTGTCTCTGCTTCCACCCTCTATAGGCTTCCTTCTTCACTTTCAGTTGGTCCAGGAGCTCCTTGCTCCTCCACGCTGACCTCCTGGCCTTTTTGCCCGACTTGTTCTTCAATCCATACTGATTCCCTTGTTTCTATTACTACATAATAGTATTCTGGGAAAAACAGGGAAACCCAAGTTTAACATCACACGTAGATTGTAAAAGAGTGCTTTTTAAGAAGTGCTGTTGTTTTTTCCTCTTCTGTTAAACAGCTGACTGTTCCTTCAGGAAAGCTGGCTGCTTTATTAGAAAGCAGTTGGAAGTTTGTTTACCAGTGGCAATGTGAGTGAATAAGTGAAATGATATAATTCAGATTAATTTTTACTGCTAATGGGGTGATGCTTTTGTTCTGGGAGTAAAGCCGTAATATTGAGATATTATTTCTAGGCCTTGCTGGAGATGGTGTTTGGCGCCAAGGTGATTGTCACTGGTGACGGATTTGTTCCTGGCGAAAGGAGTGTCATTATCATGAACCATCGCACACGAATGGACTGGATGTTCCTGTGGAACTGCCTGCTGCGATACAGCTACCTCAGACTTGAAAAAATCTGTCTCAAATCCAGTCTCAAAAGCATTCCGGGATTTGGTAGGTGACTAAACTCTTTAATTTGAAAGGAAAATATGCGTAAATTTTGCCCAGCACTGTTCATACCCTGTTAAATGACATAGGTTTAAATTCAATTTCAGTTTTTTTTTTCGTTGTGTAAAATATGTGGCATGTTGAGCGATTAAATCATAAATCTCTGGAGGAAGGACACCGGGACTACATAGAATCATAGAATGCTTAAACGTTTCTTTTTAAAGATACTACATGTGCTGCTGTTGCTTATAGGTAAAAATAATTCTGCTTTACGTACTGAAAGCATTTCTCAAAATTATGAAAAAAGATTTTACAAGTTTCTTCAAAATCTCTTTCAACACTTTGGATTTGGTGCTATTTCCTCCCAAGTTGCAAATGCTCTCATCAGGCTTCTTTCTTCATTATCCAATTTATGCTATTGAAAAGATTAAAAAAAAGAAAAAGAAATAAAAAGCCTTGTAGGCAATTGCAAAGTTGACAGTTCATTTTAATAACTAGTTTTAAATTGATCTTGGTTGCATAGAATATGCTGTTCAGGATATGAAATAATCAGTATTTATCGTGATGCAGGCTGGAAACAGATCAGAGTTGCACATACTCAGAGGAATCATTGTTGCACAAATGGTTTCTGAATAAATAGGCAGACTTATCTGAAATAAAAGCATCTCTTTGCATTTTATTTATCTCTCAGATTTATTTGCTGTTTTATGCAAAACTAGCTTGGGCAGGATATGCGTCAACTTTATGATGTCGAAAGAGTAACCTTATTTATGGTTCCTTTTTGTCAGGCCATTTATCTGAACAGAGTATTTTGGCAGGATTCCATACAGAGGATCTCGTACTGTTGTGCTGTTACTGCATTCACTTGCTGGGTCTTTAGTCCTCTTAAGTAAGAGCTGCAACTAGGTAACATACTTTTTTCTAACAATCAATCACTGAAGATCAATTTTACTTGACAAAAGACATCTCTCTCAACATTACAGGAAATGAGAAAATATGTATTTAGATAAATGTGTTATCTTTATAATACAGCAGACATGTTTTGAAATCTTGGAATCAGCTGCAAGGGCAATTTTTTAAAGCAATGATGGAAGATGGAACCAGGAGTATAATCTTAGAAGATTCATAGGTTTATCTCCTGAGAAGTAACATGTTAGTGGTTTGGGGTTTTTTTTGCTTGGTTGTTTGGTTGGTTTTTTTGTAACAAGGTCCACTCCGGGAGCTTGGATGCTATTTTATGCTTGGCAAAATTTGGTTCCTTGAAAGGGTGTCAGGAGTTGTTTAGAGGGTAGGCTCACACAGATGGACCTGTGGCAGTTCAGTATTAGCAGACCATGAGCTGTCTTTGTTCATAGTCTGCCGTCATGAATCTCTGAAGTTTGGTGGGGCAGTGATATAGCAGAAAATGGTATCCAAAGCAGACAACCCTGAATCTTATCAGGAAGAGTGGAATTTCTACTACTTATCTCTAATGACCCCACTGTGTTTTGTGATAAACTTTTAATAAGTACTTGTCAGGTTTTGTTTTTGTTAAGTTGTGTTCTTTGGTTTCACATAAGTCTTGTTTATTTTATGAGCTTCTAAAGGCAAGAAGATAACTTTGAAATCAACTGGACAGTTTCAATGTACTGTAGCTACAGTTGGTATTTTAGATGTTGATCATTTAAGGTATAATATTTGCGGAAATTACAACAGCTACTTTCATCATGTCTTTGTTTAATCTTTTCATATGTATGAATTAGTTGCACATAGTCAAAAGTATAGGATTATGGAACTATTGATATATTGGCTAAATATAACTTCTAATAAATGTTTACCTAATTGTAATTTTGCTTTGAGTTCAAGAAATATTTGAATGAATATACTGTATTGTGTTCAGCGCAGTTTTTTCTATTTCAAAGGTTTTATTTTTTTCAAGCATTTAATTTAAAATTATGTGTAAGATAAGGTTTATAATGCAACCCTTGAACTTCCACGTTCCTGAAAAACTTGCAAGTATTAAGCATTGCACCTTTGTTGTTCTAAGTACTATCCCAGTTAGGGTGTAAACATAAGTCTATGAGTGATTATACTGATCTAAGTGGTATATATGGTAGGTGAAGGGCAAAGCTGGAAATGCAAATAGGTTCAGAGTCCTTATTGCCCCTTTTGTAGATTAAAAGCATAAAGGTACCAGATTTAATGAGTCTGTATTACAAGTAGGCAGTTATTTTCTAGGTAATTATAATTATAATCAGAGGCGGCGGTATTTCAAGGAGAAGCATTGATTCACTTATCTAGTTCTTAAGTTATTAATTTTTTTCATTCCTGTGTATGAAAAAAAACTTTAAATTTATTAAAGGTGAGCCTTAAAAAGAGAAGCCTAAAGAAAAACAGATGGTCCTTTCTTCCTGGAACCGTAGCTTTGGCTTGATAAATTGTGTGCAGTAAAGTTTTCAGAAAGAGGTATTACATTTCAGTAATCTCAAATTCAGAAACATTCTTGCAGCATTTCAGTACAACTTGCCAAAGTTGGCGTCTCGAGGGAGTGCTACTCTAGTCTCAGCTGTTGCTGCAGTTTCTCATCTGACATCACCAGAAACTACTGACACATTCTACAGTGTCAGTTTTCAAGGAGAATTTCTAATGGCATTGACAGTTTCTTGCGTAGTCTGACAAGACAGGACTTCTCTACACTATTTGGAATAGATATGTACAATTTATATTCTCGCTTATTGTTAATTAATAAGGAATAGCGTCAGAAGTGATACAGATTCTGATGCAATTGTGTTCAACATGTGCTATGGAATACTTACTGTTCGAGTAGGTACTAAGGAATGTACACAGTACTGTCAGATGACCAGGTAATCACTAGAAGTTAGTTGCATCCTTTTAATTTTTTTATCTAAATAGTTTCATTTTTAAGAGTCTCGTTGTGATATGAACCGGTAAGACTTCACTGGAAAAAGAGATGTATTTTAATGATGGACAATTCACATATTTTGTTGTTTTAAATTAGATTTTAATTATTGGTGGGCTTGCAGTAATATTTCAATTTTAGTGGCTAAAAGTGCCTCAACTTCTACATGGAAAACAAATTTAAATTTGAGTTTAATTTGAGGATGCTCAGATAAATTGATGGAAAAAAGAGAGGGTAACCAAAGGGGTTAGTGTCAGTGCATGGCTGCTATGTGAAATAGCATTTGCTGTGGCTTTGCTTAATGTGGATGGAAAAGACAGATAACACTATATTTCAGTGTACAAATGTGAAGTATGCAGCTGCTGCAGGCACCATTGATGGACACATCTTGAAGAATTACAGTATTTAAAAAGGCTCACTGGGACCGCTAAAGGAGGGAGTTATAGCTGGAGTGGATTGGGGCAGGAACAGAGTAGGAAAGGACAGGGTGAAAAAGGAGAATAAGCAAAGCAGACAAACCTGGAGTAGTTAGGAGCAGAGATAACTGGGTCATTCTGTCCAAATCTTCCTCCTTGTATTCAAGTTATTCTGTGGCTAACATTGCTCTTGGAGAGTCGACAAGATGTAGGAGCTTTTTAGTTATTACTTTTCAGTCATCAGGTCATTCCTGTGTTGTAGCTCTCAAAGGCTTAATTTAAGTTTGGCGCTCGTTGTGTTAAGTGCCAGGGAAAAATAAAAAAAGGACTTGTGCTCCATTTCAGCACTGGACTTAGCCCCACCAATCTTTTACAGCATGTCAGTTGATCCATTATAGCTGTCCGTGTGCGTGAGCTTCGCCTGAAGCAAATTCAAAGTAATTTGAGTCGTCTTAGTTTTCAATGAAGCAAGGCAAAACAACTCAAATTATCCTGCCTTTGCCACGGGCTAAGAGCATGCACACCGACAGCTATGATGGATCAGCCACAATGAGGTAAAATATTGGTGTCACTAAGCCCAGAAAATTTTAGCACTTAACTCAATTGGAGTACAGTTAAAGCAGCACGCTGCGGGGAATCTGTGCGCATTTATATTGGCATGAAAGTGCTTGTGCTGCCACAGCTACTTCTGTAGGTAGCGGTATAAATACTTCAGCAGAAAGTGTCTTTGTTCGAGTTATAGCTGGATTTACATCCAAATTCATATCAATAGAGTTTATTGGTTTAAAAAATTGAAAGTGTAACCTTCTGAACTTTCTAGTATAGCTCATGTCCCAAGTACCTTTGTTATGTTAAAATGGCCTGAAATGAGAGTTTTCAGGAGCTGAGACATTTTGTCCTCTAGCAATTCAATTATGAGCTGCCAGACTTGATTACCTTAGATGTGTTGTCTTACGTAATTTTTAAAGTAGAAGTTGAAAAGTATGCTCTCTAATGGAAAGTACAGTTGTTATTCTCCCGGTTGGTCATCTCTGAAGACAGAGATGCAAGATTCTCTTGTAGAAGTTTTAAGTGTGAGGAAAGCATTATATATACTTAAGTGTGAGGGAAGCATTAAAAAAAAAAATGTAGCTTAATTTGCCTATAACTCTACATGCATTTTTTGTGGGTAAGAAGAGACTTAGGTGCCTGTTTCTCAGCTGGCTCTTGTCTTTGATAATTCAGGAAAGACATAATAGGAATAACTGCGGATGAACAACACAGAAATTCTCCTGCCTCTGTCAGGGGGAAAAAAATACTAGCCTATAGTCCATTTAAACTTTCCTTATCCTTTCTGTATAACAAGGACTCCAGCCTCTCTCTGGCTGCTTTGCCTCTCTAAAATGTACATCAAAAGAGCCTGAGAGTGCAGCGCGAGAAACTCCCACCTTTATGGGACCACAGTGCAGAGATGCAGCCAGGGACATTAGTTAGGACCTCTTCTGCCGCATAAGGCAGCTGATCTCCGGTCCTTTTTCTGCTCTTTACTTTCATGATCCTCCCGTAAGGAAATGGAGCATCTGAAGAGGATGCAGGCCTACGGAAAAGGTATTGAATTTGAAATATCTCACCATCCCTGACTTGCAGTAGAGACAACACGTGCATAGGAGAGACGGGCAGTGTACCCTGCCATTTTCAGATGCATTTCTTGAGGTCTTTTCACTTCCCCATGATTTAACAGCCAGTTTCTTTACTGTCTTTGGAGATTTTGGAATGGCATGGGGCTTTACTTCAGACACGTATTGGGCAAGACTCATCTTCTTTAATACTTAGGTTTTCATTCACTGTTTCGCTGCATTGATGTATTTTTAAAATGCATTACAAAAACCAACTTTCCAGCCATCCTAGAGGTTTAAGTCTTTGCTTTAGTTTTCTTTAGTGGGGGTGGGTGTTCAAGAAACGTTTGGATGTTGTGTTGAGGGATATGATTTAGCTGAGAAGTATTGGTGATGGTTGGACTGGATGATCTTTTAGGTCTTTTCCAATCTTGATAATTCTGTGATTCTGAGTAATATTATGGTTTTGAGTAATGTTCTGATTTTACACAGTACATCAAATCAAATTTGAACTGTTATTTTAAGATGGATATTGTAACTGAATAGATGTTATGTTCCTTAATAGCATTCATAGCATTTTAGCACAAAGATTTTGCTGAAGTAGCACTAATACAATGGTAGAGTTAATAATCTGATTGTCCATATTCTATAAAAATGACATAATTTAGGAAATAGAATGAATATTTGAGTATGAAGTGTCCAAATAGCATCTTTCTGATCTATGATTAAGGGATTGAATATTGAAAGAATGCTTTCCAAGGGCATAGTATACCACTGTCTGGGTGCTTTGTATACATATATATCCTACTATTACCATCATTATTTTATCCTACCTACTTTCACACTATTTTTTCTTTTGTGTATTGGCTGAGAGATACCAATTCTTCAATGGAATGTCCTTTTGAGAAGGTTTCACACTTAAATTTTCACAGCTAAGATACAGGCCGCTATATCTGGCTGGCTTTTTGACAACATTGTTATTGCTCTGACAAGTGAATCTTGTACTATAAATGTTGTTTGAAGAAGCTTCTAATCGTATTATAAACAATAAGAGGTTTCTACTGGCACATACTGTACTCTCCCACAAGAGAATGAAGGAGGGCAAAGGAAATTGTTAAAAGAAAGTGTTAATGTTTGAATGTGACTTAATTAAATAGATATAAATTTTATGATATTTTGCTATAGAAACAAATGCATGAGAACTATGAGGAAATCAAAAGTAAAACTGATCAAAGTAAACCCAGAATATTTTTCTTTTTTTTTTCAGTTACCTTAAAATTCAGTGTTTCTAACATTTCTGTTTGTTCACTTAAGTTGTCTTAGGAAGAAAAAAGGTTTAGGCTTCCCATATGTTGGAAAAAATTATATTCTATCCAAGTAAAAAGTAGAATGTGTGGTATTGTTATGAAATATATAATCTGAACATAAACTGAATGTGACCATAAAAATAATTTAAAAACAGATGTAGATTAATGTTCAGAGTCTAGCAGGGCAAAGCAATAGCAAAAGCACACCAGTGTTTCTATAGACACCTTACAAATAGCTTGAATCAATCTAATAAATAGGCTGAATCAGATGTTTCACTATCAAATTAGGAGTGCTACTGTGAATCTATATTTGTGAATTTTATCTCTTAGCTCATTTTGTGATTTGCTCAAAGAACTCACCAAATCAGATGGTAATTGTTCAATTCATTATACTCCTATTAACTACATTACTGGAAATGAGCATGGTTAAAAAACCTGCCAAGAGCAGAGATTGCGCATTACAAGATTATGTCAAGAAGCATTTCTTTCTTCCTAGTTTGCGTGCTCAAACCATTACTTTAAATGTGAAAAATCTTTTAATTTTTAATTTGGTTTCGATTATTAAACATAAAACTATCTAGAAAAAAAAAGGTAAAATGGCTGATTCTAATTGAATTTGCAGAAACCTGTTTAGCAGTCTATAGTGATGAAAACTTACAGTGTATACATATGAACTTCAAGCCCTGGCTTCCTGTGTGATTTTCTATGTGCTAACATCTTTTTAATACCTACCCATCTTTAAAATAAGAAGCACTCAGAATTGTGTGGTTGCTGCCTTCTGGATATTTTATGCAGCAAAACACTTGGAATAACAAACTCTTAATGAACTCGGTGATTTGTATATGGTGGGATCATGTGCTTTCCGAGTGATTTCCCTTATTAAGCCTGGATGTCTGGTTCACTATTGCCTCCAAAGCCCTGATCCGGACCAGATCGCTGCTGAATACAGGCACACTAAACAATGCTTTTATTTTTGACCAAGAGTCTTTTTGGTATGAAAAACCAGTGAATAATGCAGAGGAAGAAAAGAGGGAAGATGAATTAATATAATAAGGAAATCTCGTAGTTAGGCCTTCTACTTTCCTACTTGTTTCTACAGTTTTGAATAATTTATTGAATTTGTTTGTGGAAGGCTTAGTATTACTAGCTGTTCTGTTGCTTTGCTATAGGAAATACATAGATACCATTTTCTTGATGTGTGTTTGCTTTCAATATCAGCCATGATATTCTTCCTACAGAGACATGACACTTTTTGGGATATCTACTTTCTGAGATGCTTATGGAAATGTACATACAATTGTGGCAGAAAGCCAAACAAAGACATTGATCTGTACAACACACCTCTTTCTCTCTTTTGTTAATTGCCACCTCCATCCCAGGTGTCTGCTTACTCACAAATTACGTTTGGAATGAAAACACACTTAAGAAATTTCAACTTCAAGTGTTATTTTCTTTTAAAGGATTTTGAGGTGGGGAAAACAGAAGTGTAGTGTCTTAGAATTTAAAAAGCTTTATACTTGCAACCAGTGTTTTTTTGTACAATGCTGCAAATTCTCAATCTGCATAGGCTATAATTTGCTTTATCCCCAAGGCTGTAAGGAAATTCTTGTGTACAGCACATTTCTCTGGTTCAATAGCAGACTTTCCTTTTTGTGTAAGTGTAATTTTCTTCTGTGTAGAATTGTGTCCTGATAAAGCCTTATTGAAGTGTGGAATACATATCATTAGCTTGTATGTGTTACTCGAGATTTGAAGTTGCCTTTTTTATTTTTTCAGCTCCAAAAAGTTGATTTTAAAGTCAGTGTGGCTAGCTGCTCTACTGAGTAGGCTTTTGTGCTGCTGCTCAGCAATTTTGAACAAGAGCTGATGCTTTTTGTGTACTTTTCCAGACAGTGTTAGTTATCAGAAATGTTGTCAGTTACAAGAAGCAAAGCAAAGAAGTGGAATTGCCTTGTTGTGATTTCTTTAGCTTCACTGTTCTTCTGCTGTGTTTTTATAACTGATGATTTCTCAAGAATCTGAAAATCAAAAGACAGCCATATTTCCCCAGTCAAGTAAATGCTGCCTTTTGCTAGGAAAATTCCCGTTGCCTGGGAGCTTTTAGATGACCAAAAACATTGTGTAAAAGAGCAAAATATAATTACTTTTTTTGGACAATAAGTTGATGTAAACTTAATAATAATTAACTGAACAGTGTGTCTCACTGCAGGCTGCACATGAGAAGATACTTCCTTCTGCTTGTTCATAAATCTTGGTAATTAGCAAAACCTTTCTTTTTGCCCGTTGCTTTACAAAATTCTTCTTTCTCTGTGCATTCCCACATTGTGCATTGGACTTGTTACGTGTTGTTTTTCCAGCAGCACAGTGCAGACACACTGTGGAATGGCAATCAAAGCGAGAGCCGCTTTTGCTTTGAGCGGAAGGCACGGGTCTGCAAGCCTGCGCGGGGTTTCCTCTCCCGCTTGAATGTGGTGGGGCGGTGAGAGGTGTAAACAGTAGGTGTTCCTCCCCAGTGCTGCATGGACCAGGGTTTTGGTTGAAGGGAATACTTCATGCTTTTGTTGCCTTCCACTGAAGGCCTTAAAGCTTGAGCAAGTGTGGAAGATCTTCCACTTTCATAGATGGTAAAATAGTTTGGTGCAGTGTGCTGTACTGGCGGAAGCGGGGAGGAAGACCTGGGTCCTTTACTATTAGTTATCTGACTGTTAGATAATCTATCCTTATTTGAGCAGTCACAACTATTTTATCTTATTAGATATCCACTTAAAGACAGAAAAATTCTTCCAGAACACTGGACATAATCTTTTCAATAGATAAGAAAATAAAACATCTTGTTTATTTAAAAAATGGATGCCCCCCAACTCCCTTCCCTCTCTTTCTTCCTCCTCCCCGACACCCTACTGTCATTACATTACTGTCTCTGTTTAATTTTTCATAGCCTGTGGATAACACCACCACTTAGGACAGGAATGGGAAACTACTGCATTATAGCCTCAACTTTAAGGCAATTAAGTCAAGTTAAAATATGAGTAACTCAAGCAGCAGCTTTCGTAGTAGCTGAAGTGTTTGTAATTTGATGTTCACAGTGCTGGTGAAGACTGATAGCTAGAAAGAGTTTTTATGCAAGTTTTCCATATAATTTAAAGCCTTGTCCTGCATGAGGAAAGGCAAGGGAGGGAGTGGGATCTGGCAGTGAAGTTTTTTCCATCCTCCCTCCCTATCATGGACCAAAATTATTCTTCCTAAGGAGCTGCTGACCTGGGAAAATATCAGCAGGCTTCCCAAGTGAGCATTTCTTTTGCTTCTAGTTTCCCTTCTTTCCGCCTCCTGCAATGAGAGCACAAGGACTGAATAATTTAGTCCTGATATGTGATGCCACACAACAAAATGGTTTAGCACAGTACAAGTTTTGCTTAAACTAATTTAGACATACTGTCCAGGGTATATAAAACATACAAAAGGTCTGGGCTGAGAGGTAAGAATGATTGGAAAACACCAAAACCACAGCGCAACTTTCCTAATCTCTGTATATTTTTACTGTGTCCCGTGGAGCATCTACATCCTCAGAATTGTAAATGGTATGGTACAAGGCATCTCAGTTTCTGCTTAGAGGGCTTTTTTCCATTGCTGTGCCCGTTTTTATGAATTTGATTTCAGATGAAGTGTCATAGAATATGTCAAGTTGGAGGGAACCCATAAGGATCATCAAGTCAAACTCTCTGCTCCCTCACAGGACTACCTAAAACTAAAGCATATGACTGAGAGCATCATCCAGATGCTGCTTGAACTCTGACAGGCTTGGTGCCATGATGGCTTTCCTGGGGAGCCTGTTCCAGTGACCAACCACCCTCTCAATGAAGAACCTTTTCCTAACGTCCAACCTGAACTCCCCCTGACGCAGCTTCCTACCATGTCCCTGTATCTTCTAGAGGAACTGAATGCTTTGGCACCGTTTGGTATTTGGCAACATTTGGTTCAAAAAGATGTGCTCTTTGTATAACATAGTGACAAATGTGAAAATGAAGCCCTGACTAGTTAAATTTAAAATATTGGGTTTGCACTATCGCAGTGAAATGTATTGTAGCAGTAGGAGATGATTAAATGCCAGAAGAAAGCATAGTTAAATTACATAAGTTATTTTCCAGTTACTTTAAAATTTACATTTTTCCTGCAAATGATTTGTTTAGATGTGGATAGCCTCCCTTAATAAAGCTGTACTGATACTTCTTGACACTGCAGATGTGGGAATGTGATATGTGCATAGATGCACATAAAATGTTGTGGTTGAAGTTTGGTTTCATTTACAGAGGGTTTTTAACAAGTACAGTGTGCAAATTCAGAAAGATTTGCTGAGATTGCATTCTGGGCATTTATTTTCTGTATTGATATAACTACTTCCAGTATCCAGTTATCTGGATATCATTCATTATCTGAATATCTGAGACTCATTAGGTCCAGATTGCAGAAGGCATGTTTGTTATGCATGCTCCATCTGTTTAGCTGATTTAAAAATAAAAGGTATCTACCCATGATACAGGTTACAATCTTTAACAATACAATTAACATTCCCGACAGATACAGAAGAGATCATGCAGCTTGGTTAATGCATTATCCAGGCTGACTGACTTCTGAAGATGATTTAAAAATTGATTCTTTTAATAAGTGGTTTTCTAGCATATGCTCCTTGTAAGATACTGCCACAAACAGAAAAGAAAGGAATCCCTGTAAAGAGGAGCTGAAATAAACTGCAAGACTAGCATGCTCTAAGTCACCAGCAAAGGGAAAACATACTTTGAGAACTGTGGTGAGCAAAGAGGAGAATGGGAAGCTGTGATGTTTTCTCTTTGATGTGGAATATCTATCTGCAGGTTTTCTGGTGGGATACAAGCTAGCCAAGGCAATGTCATGCTCCTCTGAGTGCTGTTTAAGAAGAGAGCATCACAGGCACGTGGTGAACTGGAGCCCTGATTTTTTGTCCTGCTCTCTGAACTAGCGGACAGAAGTTCTAATGTTGTGTGATAGACTGTGGTGGTTTAGCCCAAGTCACCACACAGTTTCTTGCTCATTGTATACTAAATTGTGCCAAAAAAGCCAAGAATGTTTATTGAAGATAATGGCATGTGACCCCTGAGTTGCAGACTCAGCAGCAGTTTCATTTCTTTAACTGCATTTCCTTGTCAGTTTGATGTCAGGCGGTAAATCTTCACAGTTGTCTTGTGTGTTAATGCAAACAAATAGGTATACATCAACTTTTTCCATAGTCAAATGTAAAGAACAACTTTGTATTTTCTTCTATTAGTAATTAAAATTATAAGAAGGTATATGTAATAAAGCCCTTGAAGCAATAGCTATTTTCTGCACAATGCAGGTCATTAACATGCACTGCTAAGGGCAGCTATCTCTGGATGATGCAGCTTTCTGTTACCCTGCAGTGTGTTGCTGAGATGTTTGTCCATAGGGGCAGCGCCTTCCCTTGAGCAAATCGGTGTTGCAGCTATTAAGGATATTATAGTGAGCGCCATGGTTTTAAATGCTTCACCTAACAGAATCATAGAATTGTTTAGATTGGAAAAGACCTTTGAGATTATCGAGTCCAACTGTTAACCTAGCACTGCCAAGTCCACCGCTAATCCATGTCCCTAAGCTCCACATCTACACGTCTTTTAAATACCTCCAGGGATGGTGACTCAACCACTTCCCTGGGCAGCCTGTTCTAATGCTTGATAACCGTTTCAGTGAATACATTTTTCCTAATATCCAATCTAAACCTCCCCTGGTGCAACTTAAGGCCGTTTCATCTCGTCCTATCACTGTTACTTAGGAGAAGAGACCAACACCCACCTCGCTACAACCTCCTTTCATGACAGCATTTACCCTGTTCTTGCTCTCTGGAAAGCTTTTCTAACTCTGGTAACTTGAATTTTGCAAAACTGTAGCCATTCCAAATTTATTTATAATTATTTATTTAGATTATGCTGTCTTTTGCCTTCCTACCCAAAACTCCTTTTACAAGGTAACTAAATGCTCTTAATCAGCGGTGAGGGCAGATGGGCAGCAAATAAAATGTTGTGTCAATGCAATTTATGAAAGTATTTTGTAATCCAGACACAGTGGAAGTATGAGAGTGAAATAGTACTAAAGGTGTATTATTTTTTTTTTTAACTTTAGGCTGGGCGATGCAGGTTGCTGCCTTTGTTTTCATTCAGAGAAAGTGGGAAGATGACAAGAGTCACTTTGAAAAAATGCTGGATTATTTCTGTGATATTCGTGAACCACTACAACTCCTCATCTTTCCAGAAGGAACCGATCTCACAGGTAGGCTGTGTTTGTCATCTTAATGTGGAAATTCTTCACTGTTTAAAGAAGTAGTTAAAAAAAGCCCAAGGCAGGAGCAAGACTGGGTTCTTATGGACAGTAGAAATTATATTTAAATGATAGTATGTGCTGATTTATGTAGTACAAATGTAGTTCCACTGAGAGGCTTTGCCAGTCTTCCCGAAATAACTTGCATTCAAAGCATCTGGTGATTGAAATGGCTTTATATTGGTCAGTACTGTATATACATTGCATTAGCAAAAGTAGGTTTCAAGACTTGAAATAAATCACTGGCATGTTCCCATTTCCCATATTACTGTGGCAAACAGTGCAAAATCGTTTCAGACCTATGGAAGAGTGATTGAAGAGGAGAGCTAAAGATTTTATTAGATTTCTTGCTGAATGTTTTAAAAGGAGAAAGTGGAGATACGTGTTCTTTAGGCCATGTAAGCAGTCTGTATCTGCCTCTATAAGAAAAATATCTCCCTAAAGCAAATGTTGACATTATCATAAGAGTAAACTTAAAGAATTTGATCCTGTAGTATTAATTCTTAATAAAATATCTATTTTAATACACTATCTTGTGGCATCAGTAGCAAACTGCTAACTGGTGTTGAAGATGACTCAGTTGCCAATGAAAGAAAATACTGTATGAATGTGGTCGTTCATGCCTGCAGCATGATTAGATAAGCATCGTCTTTTAAATAGAAAATAAATTACAATTAAACTTTTATCTTTTAGCTTATTTTAAAGATTTTTACTATATTTTTAATTGCAGATATTCTCAAATCATGTTTTATTGCAATGCCAGATCAGTAAGTACTAGACACAGTATAAAATCTTCTGTATTCCCGATATCCTTAAGAATGGATATGTATGGTATTCAGATACTATCACACTGTAGGGAATTGTCATCACTTGATCAGCCTTTCTAAAAGAGGATAAATTCGTCGTACATTCTTGGACTGCTTCACATGCTCTCTCTTGTTGAATTAGTTATTTTGTATCTAAAATTAGGAAGAAGGATGGAAATTATATCACTTTAATATTCCCCCGCTGCCCCATTTGAATTGAGCAACTGTCCACTCCTTGCCCTGAACTGAGATGAAATCTTTATCTTGTTCATGGAGTCCGGAGACTGCTCCTTGGGTCACTTACGCTCTCTTTCTGAACAGTTGTTTCTATCTCAAGATGATGGAAAGAATTGGATTGTTTGTAATGTATTCCATAAATTATGTATCTTTTATAATCCCTCCTAAGGGTTTCTCAGAGACAACAGATTTTAAAGAACTGAGGAAGTTTCATACTGCAGTTTTAAAGAAGAATTAGGTGAGGACTGGGACAACTGAAGTGTCTTAACTGCGGAGTCCCAAAGGCAGTGGTGAGGATGCTCCCACCTGAGTGTGGAGTTGCTTAAGGAAACACAGGGTTTTCTCTCCACTGTTGTAACTGATATAAATGACTTGGACTAAATTTATGTATATGCTTTTGGTACCATCCACTAAGAAATTCATGCAGACAAGGTTTCTTCACATACTATTAAAGAATTCTCTAATTAGATTCTGAACACAGATTTTTGACAGATTTTTTTTTTTTTTAAGGTACTTCTGTTGTTCTGGTTTTCCTTCCATGTACGTGTGTAACAGGTACTCTTTAACTTTGCAGTGTCAAATGGATATCGGCACTCACTGCACTCTTCTTCTGAAGCCACCACAGATGGGTCGTGATCGTTTCTCCTTGATTTGTTGAGCAGCTCAGGGAGGAAGCAGTGTGGTGGGAAGGACAGTGGGCAGGGAAGACAATAGGGCACTGCTTCTTGGGCAGCTGTGCTGGCTTCTGACATGTTAAACTGTTCAGTGTTTACCACTCTAACTTTCCATCATTGATGAATGCCACCTTGATATTACATTTGTGCATAGCAAGATGTATAGAGACAGGCAAAACTCTGGGGCTTTTCCTGTGAAAGTAAATAGCTATCCCTCTCTAATTGTCTTCACAGGAAACATTGGCTCATAGATTTTAAAATATTATAGGAGGTAGGGCAAAATCTGTTGACAAGCTAATCCTAGCCACGCAGTAAGGTTATGTCATATGAGAATGACAGAACATGATAATGTTATTTGTGTAACATTTTGAAAAATGATTTTCAGAAAACTGTTATGTTATTGGCGTATTAGCACCTATTGCAAACTCATCTTTTAGAATAAGAAATAAAACAAAAGAGGGAATGGCTTTTATTTTCTGACCAAATTCCAAAACTGCTAATTCTGAAAACAAAATTCTTCCAAGGCTTAAAATGAAAAATAAAATTTTACATGTCCTTCACTGAAAAGCAGAATTGCTGTGTAGCTCTGTGCTACTATCATTTTTTTATCCTCTCAGTGACTGCATGACAATGATTTACTCCTCTTTATAAGAAAGAGTGTAATGTTTTCAGGTTTTTAAGAATGAAAGATTTCAAAGTAATGTGAAGTATGACTGTATTTATACATGGGCTGCTGCCTGACTTCATGGTGGTGAAGTACTTTGCAGTGGAGGATGCTACGTAAATGAATTTTAAAAATAGTAATGTCACGATCCCCAAACAATGTATTTGCAGACTGGATGTATAGGGTCTGAGGTAATAATGATATACTTATTTCTGATAGGTTGGCCATCATTTCACTCTGGAGTACTTCAAGGTTAAAGTTAAGTGCATCAAAGGTATTTTATTGTAATTGCTTAAAAAGAAGCCCCCAGCAGATAACCATATAGCCAGACTTTCTGAAGCCCTGAAGAAAACAAAGCAAACATAAGTCTAGTGCTTCTGGAAAGCTGGAATACCACCCACCATTTCGCTTGTTCTTTTGTTTTTCTTGGTATTCCTTACAAGACTCTTTGTAGTAATTCTTCAGAAAGCAATAACAAAAAAAAGTTACTGTATTGCTCCATGCCTTTTAAAGCCTCATTTCCTATGGATTTGTGTCTGGATCCCTGTGCGTGGTCTTTTCATCACTCCGACTTCTCCTTTTTCCTTATG
Source organism: Tetrax tetrax (assembly GCA_009806455.1). Lineage (NCBI taxonomy): Eukaryota > Metazoa > Chordata > Aves > Otidiformes > Otididae > Tetrax > Tetrax tetrax. Next base: position 275,457 of record WHYT01016866.1, on the reverse strand, counting down.
TTTCCTTCTGTGTGACGTTTCCTCAACAAATCTCTTGCTGCTGTCTCCGCAAGAGGCGTGGTGTATTGTGGCTCATCCTCACCGATATTTGCGTTAACTGACAAACTCTGCATGCTGTGCTGAGAGCCCTGACAGACTAAATACCTGTGGAGCCTGCCCTGGCTTTTCCCATTATTAAGATCTCTGTTCTCAGAGGCTTCCCTTTACTCAGCCATTGTTTTTCCTAAAACTCCTGTGGGGCTTAATTATCTTTGAATCTCTTGTCTCTGTCAAACTTTGTTTGCAGGTGGCAATGGTTTCAAAAGTTAAGGGGAACAAGTAGGCAGAGTGTGATTGCACAGACCTTTTTTTCCTTGAGGAACAGCTCAAAAACAAGCAGGACAGCTTGCTAACTGGAGCCCAAATTTTGGCAGGGATCCATTCTATGTGGATCACATACAATACTGTCTAGAAAGTAACAATGAACTGCAGTTGGATTTTTCTCTTTTCTAATACATGTGATGTACTTTGGTAATGCAAAAAAATATTGTTCAAAAGCACTGGTAGGGATTGATTTAACATGTAGTAGTTTGAAAGTAGCACAAAAAACCAACTGCTTAAATTTTTCTTAAAATACTGACTGTGAGCCAATATGGCTTTTATGCTTTCTATGCAAACTTCTAATAGATACATGAGGATTTTTTTTTTTTTAAGGGATATTTTTATAGAGTATTTGTGTATTCTTTCACTCTCTGGCACCAATATCATTTGAAAGTACTTGAAGTCATAGAAGAACATATATGCTTTTATCAACAGTCAGAAAAAAAAAGTAGTTGAGAGTTGATAGGAATAGTTGTATTAAAGTTGTTAGAATCAACTTTCCAGTGGGATGATGAGGGAAGTTTAAATCTTTTGGATGACATCCAGCAAAATATATCGGCCTGGACAATGTTGAATCTGTAAAAGCATGTGAACTTGTTTGTTTGAGAGCTAATACTGTATATGTATTTCATGGGGAACACAGAATTAGCTTTTTGTTGGGTACAGGTCTTGGAGTTTTAATTTCAAATACTCTTCAGACTTGCATGAATGCAGCTTGTGAGTGCATTAAGGCTTTCATCAAAGTCAAATTATAGAGATTTTTGGTTTTATTCAAAATTAACTCACAAATTAAAAATATAATTTGACTTACAAAAATATTTTATTTTGTTCACTTTTGCCCCAGAAAACCAGAGGATAAAGGAATTTAACTTCTTAAAAATCTGTAACTCGTAAATCCAGAAAATGTGTTAGCGTAATTTCTTGCTCCAGTTACTTTAAATGAAATTCTGAAGTGTGATGCTTCTAGAAAGTGCTGACTTTCTGAGTTTTTCCAGTAATTTTAAAATGTGATAAATGAGATTTGCCCACATAATTTTGAGATAAATGGGAAAAAAATGTAATCAAATTATGTAAGGCAGCACAAGAGCAAAAAAAGTAAGAGGTTATGGCCAGTACCCTTAAATTCTTATTCTTTTGTGTAGTTTGACAATTGCTCTGCAGTAATGTCTAAAGACTCAAATAAATTGGACTTCTTGTACTTGTCACCACCCCAAAGAGCATACCCTCTGACGGGCAGCATGTATTAGCTGAAGGAGACAAGGGAGGACAGGCAAGTAAGTGTGAGACCAACGGAGACAGAGCATGAAGCACTCGTGGGTCAGGAAAGGTCCCATATCACCCTCTATTAATAAAGTGGCTTCTTTCCATAAAAATAGATTGTTCTACATTACTTTTTTTTTTTTTGTCATAGGAGCAAACAGAACCAAGGAGTTGAAATGCAAAATACACTTCATAGGAATGATGAGCAAAAACTCTGGGAGTAGATTTACTTTGGCTTAAATGCAGTTTAAGAAAGAAAATACTTGTTTCTAGAAAGCAACACTTACTCATATTTTTCAGAGAGAGTGAGCAAGAGGAGGCATTACCCTTAGCCAAATGATGTGAGTGACATTTTGGGGCTGAGGAGACCCAAACTGAGTTCATTTCCAGTCACTGCTGTAATAGCTGCTTGATGCAGTTTGTGTTAGTTGGTTGGAAGCAAAGAAGAAAACGTTTCCTCTTTTTAAGAAAGTGTTTTCACTATCAGGCTTACACAGGCATTTTTCAGAATGTTATAATTTGGACTGCAGAATGATGAGGCATCTGCATAAGTTTTGCAGCTCTGACAGTGTAGTGTGATCTATTGATTAAGGGATTTTAAAGAGCTGTTTGTTTGAATTCCCTTAGGTTGGCGAGGATATAGAAATTGGGTTTTCAATTTCCTGGATCAATTTTTAAACCTCTAGGTTTTCTATAACGGAGAATATCACATTTTCTGACTTTGGTTGAATCCAGTGCTGAGCAGGAGACTTACTCTGAATTTTCCCCAGAAGGTTTAGGCACGGGTGTCTCGCACAGGGATCCCAAACAGCAGTAGGCACTGAGGTGGATAAGCTGGCAGTCAGTGCGTTTGTAGTATTCATAAGTAATAGCAGAATAAGAAACTGAGAGTAGCAGGAAGGAGAGGAAGAGCATTATTCCTACTTTTTGGTAGAGTGAAAGCATGTCCTACCCTTGCTTTCACTCCCTTTGACTTTCCTGACTTGCTATAATAAATATTGTTTAGTGCACGAAGACCTGTGGGTTGATGGTTGTTAGGAAGGGAAGAGGGAGATGATTTTTACAGATGACAATGATCATTGCATTAGCTAGGAGCATTATTCTAGTTCAAAAATCCAATTACACTAGGGTCATGCAAAAGGGGAAGGGAAAAATCTCTGTTATATAAAACTTACAGTCCAGAGGCAAGACAGGGATATAAATATCAGGAAATAGCTGAACAGTGTTGGCTGGTGTGCCAATGTCCAGCTGTTCACATGTTTTAGAAAGGCATTGTAGTAAAGGGAAATTTGGAAGATGTTTTACAGATGTTTACAGTGAGTTCTTTCCAAGTGCAAGGATGTGCACTAAGAGGAGGCTTGAAGATTATTACTTCAAGGCAGTGCCTTTTGGAGGTCTCAAACCTTTCTTGCAGCATCAATTAGGTCTTGCCTAGAAAACAAAATTGCCCATTTACTTATTGGTTTTCTTGTGGCGCAAGTAGAATGTTTTGCAAATACCAAGGAATTCATTTTCATGCTCCCTTTGAAACAAAGTCCTAGTGAGCAGACATATGGGGAGGGTTTTTCTGAGTGCTCATTAATTGTGTGCAATTTGAGATCCTTAGGACTTAGATTAATTTTTTTTTGTTTAAACTTCTTAGCTTTGTGCAGACACTTACGGCACTTGTGTCATAAAGCTTTGACTGACTCAATTTGCAGATTGCAAATGCTCCAATGCGAAACTCAAATTTGGATGTGCAGAAAATGAAGATACCACTTCCTCTGCCCTTTGGAAGAAACGCTACATTAGCTTAAAACTTTGTGATAAATTAAAGCATTTTACTGGAATCACCACAGAACCTGGAAAGGAACTCTTGACTTGTATACTTTTTATAGGAACACTCTTGATGATCAGTCTTGTTTCTTAGAAAATAAAGAGTTTAAGTTGTTTAACTAATAATGCAATACCATTATGTCTAAGAGGTAGAATCTGGCTTTCCAGAGGAGCATTTAATAATTACCAGATTACTCCTGCCTTTTCTGCTATTCCAAGTCTCACTCATGACTCGCTTTGTAAGTTTTGCTGTCACAGAGGTAGGGATCCTAAAGGCAAGTTCCCTTCCCTGATCCAGAATAGTCATTTTTCAACATTGAATGGAGTAGTAGTTGAGCAGACAAAAATAGATATTCTGATCATGTGATTAAAGACATAATGCGTATGTCCAAGGAAAGATAAATTTAAGTTACATAGCCAAGTGTAATTTTAGTATTTCACAGATTCTGTAATTTTAGCAACACTTTTTGAAGATGTCATTTTCAAGTATTTGTACATTTTGGCAATTTGGCAAGAATTAAATCTTTGGATTCTCTTTGCTGAATCACTTGCTTGGCTACTGTGCAACAATTTTCTTTTCCTCCAAATCACATGATTGGGAAATCTGTGCACTTGCATGCGTGAAGACCAGTACTCTTGTGCATGGAAATGATAGGTCACAGGAAAAAAATACTCAGTATACTGATACACTCTGGCATTTTTTTAATAGGTAGATGGTCCTTTAGGAGAGCCACCTAGATTGTTTTTTTTATGAAGAGCTCATGTAATTTAGGAAAAAAAGGTGCAAGAAAGTTGCTTTACTGCAAGAAGGACATCTCTGTTGATTTGTCCACTTGTGCTATTGTTCTTTTGCAGGAAAAATTATGATGATTGTAAGAGAAAGGCCTTACCTATAAGTATCAATTCTGTTAAATTATTAAGCAGCAGTATGTTTTTCATTAATTTGTCCCATCCTTGTTAAGGTTAACTGTGGATACTTTAAAAAAGAGCTGTTTCTGCTTGAAAAAGTTTTATATATTGCTTAGGCAATGATTATTTTGTTCTATAGATATATTGCTGGATTTTATCTTTTAAAATACCTGTAAGACTGTATAAATACAAGTTATTTAAAAAGTTAGTTAATCAAATTGATTTTTTTTTTCCATGTTGCCAAGGGAACATTGCACGTGCCCATTTCCTTTTGGCCCCAGATGAGACACAGCAGAACTCACAACAAAGAAGTAACCAGCAAAGCCAGCAAAGTCTGTCTGGCTGCTGACTGAGGCTGCTTGGAAGAGGCTCATGCACATCACTGGAGAGCAAATTGCTTCCTCTCCACTTGTCTTCAGAATTTTTCACTTTATTGTCCGCGTCTTCATTGCTTAGTGGGCTTTTTTAGCAACTGGCTCTGAAATGCCCTTGTTCGGTTTGCTCATGAGACACTTTTTTTGCCAGAGGTTCAAAACACGTTTGTCATGAGATTTAGCCACGCGGCCTTCCAGATGCCTTGCACATACTCTGCCTACAGTAGCAAGCACGTGTTGTGACACTGAGGTAGTTGATAAAAAAAATTGAGTATGTAAGTATAGCGCAAGTTGATGAATAAAATGTGTAAAGTTCAGAATGAAGACTTAAATTGCCATTTTACCATATTAGATTAATTTCTTTCCTCCATTTAATATTTTCTTTCCAAAATAAGTCTAACATAATTAAACATTGACCTCAAGGTATTTCTGTACATTATATCAAACCTACATTACTATATATTGTGCCTTTTGAGTTTAAAAAAAAATTAGCCAATTAACATATTTTGCTATAAAATATGTATTGAAGTGTGCAGAGAACTATTAACAGACTTCAATTTACAGATTTCAGATTGCATTTGATAAATATGAAAGATTTGCTGATTATTCTGTAAATGACATGAGAGGGTAAAAAGGCTTTTCTTGCAATCCACATTGCTCTTACTCGTACCGCACTGTAGCCAACCGACAGCACCCTGCAGTCTGCCTCCATCCGAAAAGCTGTTGCACATATGTACTGTGTGAACTGCTGTTGTACTGTTCCTGTCGTATAATAATTGTATTTGGTTCTTGGTCTACGTGCACACTAATAAAAAATGGTGTTTTTATTCTCTTCGTCAGCCAGTACCAAAGCCCGCAGTAACGAATTCGCTGAGAAGAATGGACTTCAAAAATATGAGTATGTCTTACATCCACGAACGACTGGATTCACTTTTGTGGTTGAGCGTCTAAGGGAAGGTAATCGTGCTCTGTATTTATTTATTTTTTTCCTTTAAGATAACAAATCTCACTCAAGCTGTAGAAGCTGATGTTTGCAAAACTGCTTGAAGTAATTTCATAAAAACTTTATGTATCCTGATCGCAAAAACACCCCTTGCTTGCAACCCTACTTAAAATGATTGTAATATGGAGAGACTTGAGGGAGTTGATAACAGGTGCTAATATCACTAGGAGATATGCAGTGGAAGAAAACATCATTTTCACTTTTTTTTTTTTGGTTTTTTTTTTTTTTAATATTGTAGCATATTTACTGGTCTACCTCAGAAAAATAGTGGAAAAGCTCCCAAGGATGTTCAGCCTTATTGTCTGAACCACTCCTTAACTCCAGCTGGATGGTTGACACCAAGCAAACAGACATATATAACACTGCCGTCTCTGAAGAGCTCCTAGCTTTAAGTCTGAGAGCTGAGACAGAAGTTGCTGCGTTAAATGGGCAAGAGGAATGCACAGCAGCATGTAGATGTAGCAAGTCAGCTGCTAAGTGCTGCCAGCTGTTTCAGGTGGTGATGACTTAGAATCATAGAATCATAGAATGGTTAGGGTTGGAAGGCACCTTCAAAGGTCATCTAGTTCAACCCCCCTGCAAGAAGCAGGGACCTCCCTGACTAGATCAGGTTGCTCAGAGCCTCATCCAGCCTGGCCTTGAACGTTTCCAGGGATGGGGCATCCACCACCTCTCTGGGCAACCTGTTCCAGTGCTCTACAACTCGCATTGTAAAAAATTTTTTTCTAATATCTAATCTAAACCTCCCTCCTTCTAATTTAAACCCATTACCCCTTGTCCTGTCACAACAGGCCCTACTGAACAGCCTGTCCCCATCCTTCCTGTAGGCCCCCTTGAGGTACTGGAAGACCGCTATCAGGTCTCCCCAGAGCCTCCTTTTCTCCAGGCTGAACAGCCCCAACTCTCTCAGCCTGTCCTCATAGGAGAGGTGCTCCAGCCCTCTGATCATCTTCGTGGCCCTCCTCTGGACCCTCTCCAACTGGTCCATGTCCTTCTTATGTTGGGGAAGGTGCATGGAATAGGAGTTGTGCAGCTTGGCAGTGGTGGGTAAAAGAACACATGATACTTGCTCTTTACCTAGAAATGGTCTTCCATCCCTGTATTAATCTGGGGGTAGAGATCGATTCCCTATTTTCAGGGGAACAGAGTATAAAGATTGCTTGGTAGATGAAGGTATCTGTGGGTTCTTTTGGGAATGGGCATTTCTATGAGGTTTGAGGCTGTTAACAGTGTAACCATGAAATGATACTGATGTGGTGGTGATTCAAATACAGATGAGTGAATGTTTGCAGGATGTGTGAATGTATGTTTGGAAAAAAAAAAACAAAAAAACATGTACAATAGATATGAAGTGACTTATTTATAAACTAGTTCTTCAGGGAAAAGTGATTATAAGTCTTTAACATATGCTGCTTATTCTGTCTGCCAAAGGAAGAAGCTTGAGATTATTAAAAACAATAAGGGCTTGCTGGTAATTTTTTTTCCCTTGCTGGAATCCTTGGTTGGATTTTAGGAGCAGAGATGGCTTACATTTTGCCTGATTTCTACTAAACAGATATCCTAAAATCACCTATCACTTTGATATTTTGCGATTATACAGTCATTTTTCTAATTTTATAAAAATGCTTTTCTCATGTATTTGCTGTATGAGGAATCTATGCAAATTAGGCTATCGGGTTATAAAAAGGAAAATATTTGAGGCTAATTGACTGATTTTATGCAGTACAAAGCTGGGGAAAAACCAAAAACATTCCTAGATTTTTTTTTTTTTGTCTAGTCTTTCAAATGCTTTAAACTTCTACTTTTATTTAAGGAAGGCAAATACTGTGTGAAATATTAATTTCCCTTTAGCATTGAATTTCATAAGTACTTAGTATATTGATAGGCACTATAAGCTATATATATTGTGACTTTAAGCTATTATGTAGTCAATTATGCGTGAGAAGGTAGTTCAACCAGCATTTTAAAATACTAAGTTTTTACTTACTGATTTAAGAATTGGTTTTCAGTTGTTTGCAAGTGTGCCTAAAACAGACCATTTCTGTTGAAATATTTTATTTTTACAGATAACCTAACTGGGGTTGATTGAATTCGAGACACTTTACTATATTATATGCCTGCATATATATTTTTTAATTTGTAAAATATAGATATCCAGGTAGATTTTCAGATGCTGATTGTGTAGTTGTCACCTAGTGTTATTGTACAGCTCTGATCTGACTTATTTATACTATTAGAATGCCTTTTTTACAATTCTAATTTCTGATACTAGCAGTAATAAGGAAAAGCAGGATTGTTAAGACTATGGTGTTAACTCCGAGTCCCTGGTTTTGGCCCATCCTGATGCTATAATAGTAGCAGTAATAATAAAAATAGACTTGTTTCTTTTTTTTCCTGCTCAGAACTGCAAGCACAAAGCAGTGTGTGTGACTTTAACATGCAAGAGGGAGTGGTGGAGATTTTAACATCATGTTTACGTCTTTGAAAGTATTTTTGTGCATAGATGACAACCTTACTGCCCTGTAGCTCTCCTGTGAATGCATTTTGGCTTGTGGCTGTTTTCCATTCCTGAGGCTCAAGTGTCTTTAATTCAGGCCTGAGTACATTATTTTGCTCCAAAAATAGGTTGATGAAGAGAGAGGGAAAATGTCATTACAAGTTTAACTGCTTTTCAAATGTTGAAAAAAATAATTTAATTTGGCAAGAACCCTGATTAATATGCATAACAAGCTGTAGCATGAAAGAATTACCTGTTATTACATAAAAATAACTATTAGCGACCCTTCTGAATAGGAAATGAAGAATCAGGAAAAAATAACCTCCAGTAAAATGTTCCTTGTATCTATGCAGGAGAGTTTCTTCTCAGAGGAAGCTCTGTCTGCACCCTGATAGCATAATCTGAGCTTTGCTTTCCATAGGTGGCAAAAATTTCTGAACCGTGTGAATGGGTTTTTGCCAGTGATGACCAGCACTCAGATTCTTCTAGCTGCCTTCTCACTTTTACGTCGTCATTATTTCAACTGTTTGATCTCTTTTGCCCATAGATGCTGCTATAATGGTTTCTAAGTCACTGATGAGATTGTAGGAGCAAAGGAAAAAAAAAAAACAAAAACCACTTATATAACCTCCACCAAAAAAAGCAATGAAAATTGCTTAGGCAGCACATCTTGGCTTTTGAATCTCTTACCTTTTTTTCACATTTTATTTTCACATTTATTTTCACAGTTTAGCTCTTCATGAGCTGTTACCCCCTCAGCTGACTTTTCTAAACAGAAACCCAGGTAAAAGCTGACTGTGTTTTCGTTACATTATGCTCAGGTGCCAGGACAGAGAAAATATTATTTTACTTGTAAATGATCACATTACTGTTTTCTCATTCACATAAACCTTAGAATCACCAAAGAGTAAACACAGATGATGAACATGCTTTAGATGTATAATTAGTAATATACTCAGGAGAACAAGGACTGCAATTCTTGCTATTTTTTAAGCAAGAGAAAGACAAATTTGATTCAGCATTGATTTTCAGAGAAGTGTGTTCCTTTGGCTCAATAATAATTTTAAGTAGGTTGGTTTAATAGAATGTCATTGTTTGTGCATGGTAAGAGAAAATACAGTATAGACATGAGAACACCAAGGGGGAAAGACTGCGTGGTAGCTGGATAAGGTCATTTTGCTACCTGATACACAGCATAAAGCATTACCTGAAGATGTTGAAGTGAGTAAGAGAAACAAAAATTGCAGTAAGCACTAATAAAGATGGATAAGTATTAAATACACTTAGGCTAAATATAGATTAACGAAATATATGCATTTTTTACCCCTGCAAGAAGATCATCTTTCTTGGGAATGATTATTGAATTTCTAGTCAATTGCAACAGTCTCCGCAACAGATAAAGCAGATTTGTGAGATTCTTCATTGATTTCTACTGATGTGTGTTACTCAAAATAGCACTATCCTTTTCTCCTGGCATGCTTTAAAGTTTGCATCTGTGAACACTCTGGTCCTAGTCTATCAAAATACTTAAAGAAAGTGTATGAACTCAGTTAATTATAGGTTTTTTCAGTGCTGAAGCAGATATGATCGTTTTGACTTATCATGGCAGCCAGAGGAGTTACCCTGTGGAAAACCAAACCTTTGTTGACCAAACTGACCACTAGAATGTCACATACTTTATTGAGAACATTATGACATCTGTTCAGATGGCTATTAAAAGCAAGCAAAGGGGAATAAAATAGTTGATTTACTTCTTTCTAATTTTGTTCACTTAATAAAGTATATTATTTATCTTGCCTAAGCTGCTATGAGTCCTAGTTTCAGTCACCATGTGGTGAAAAATTACTAAAGCTTTATGCTGTATTTCTTTGGAGAACAAAGGTGAGCATTTTTTTTTTTTTTTCTTTTGAAAGACTGAGTCAGAACATAAAATCATAGAATAGTTTGGGTTGGAAGGGGCCTTTAAAGGTCACCTAGTCCAACCCCCCTGCAAGGAGCAGGGACATCTCCAACCAGATCAGGTTGCTCAGAGCCTCATCCAACCTGGCCTTGGATGTTTCCAGGGATGGGGCATCCACCACCTCTCTGGGCAACCTGTTCCAGTGTTCCACCACTCTCAGTGTGAAATTTTTTTTCCCCGATGTCTAATCAAAATGTACCTCCCTCTATTTTAAAACCATTACCCCTTGTCCTATCACAACAGGCCCTACTGAAGAGCTTTTCACCATCTTTTTTATAAGCTCCCTTTAGGTGCTGGAAGGCCACTGTAAGGTGTTCCCGGAGCCTCCTCTTCTCCAGGCTGAACAGCCCCAACTCTCTCAGCATGTCCTCATAGGAGAGGTGCTCCAGCCCCCTGATCATCTTTGTGGTCCTTCTCTTGTTTTAATTGTGCTTCTACCACCCTCGTTGTAAAAAATTTTTTCCTGATGTCTAATCTGAATCTACCTCCCTCTATTTTAAAACCATTACCCCTTGCACTACCACAACAAGAGTTTCTCCCCATCTTTCCTATCAGCCCCCTTTAGATACTGGAAATATTTAGTCCTTTTTTTAAAGCCTGAAACTTTGAGGAGATGTTGTATATGGAGCTATTTGGCAGAACTTGGGTTAAGGCAAATCATCACCTTTTACAAAATGTGGAACTTTGAAAACTACACAAATGTGCAGGAATTTAAATAAGACTTTTATCTAAGTATTCCTTTAACAAAGTTAACTAAAAACATTTCTGATTTTTATAATGCTATTGGAGATCTAGTTTGTGAGATCCTTCTATGAATGGTCAGGAGGTTACTCAGAAATTAAGTATAGCTTTTCAGGCCTGCTTGTATTTTGTAAAGTTTTTTCTGAAGTACCAAATGACATTGAAAGTTCAGATGGCTTGAATGTTCAGTTTCGAAGAGATGGAAATAATACTACTTGATTTGATTCAATATTGTGTGGATTCATTGAATTACATATATTATCTTGGCATAATATCTGTAATTGTAGCCAAATAGTCTGTCAAGAGAAAATAGTTGTTTATCAATGTTTTCTTAAAATCGCTTCATGGCTTTTAAGTATTTTCTCAGGACTAAATAAACAGTAAGTGTTAAGACAAAGCTGAGGTTTAAAGCATCATTAGAAGATTATTCATACTTTTGCAGGCAATCTTTTCTGCCAACATTAAATTTTAACTGACTTCTTTTTGACACCTCCTCTATATCCATCAACAGTCTTTGATATCAGTGAATACATTGGACTAGATGTTCCTATTATGGGATTTATGTTTTACGGTACGATGAAAAGTCAGAATTATTTGCCTTATTATAGTATTTCAGCTTTAAATGTATTTCTGGTTCATAATTAGCCAACTAAAGAAAATATTACAGATAACAGCTGCCAACTGCTACATCCTAAAATAAAAAAGATACACATTTAACATGCTTGCTTTCATTGCATACCCTTACTGATGAAAAGAAACAGGGATTCTCATCCTGTTTCCGTGATTGATTCAAACTTGATAGTTTTGCCCCAAAATAAATATTTACATATACACAATCAGAAACCAGTCTGTATCTTCTCCTGTTTATACCTGAGTCTTACAGTTGTACAGTGTTTCGGTAATTGCACGCGAGTATCCCAGTCTGTTTCATTGCTATGGCAATGTGATGTTCAATCCTGGATCTATATATAGATATAGATATATAGATAGATAGATAGATATATATCTGTGTAAGTATTTTTATTCTGTGATGCTTTTCAACTGTATACTTTTCTGGGAGCTATAGTATCCATGTATGTGTATTTATGTACTTAACTTTTAATGCTGTTTATTTAGGTTATGGTACAGTGTGTTTATATGGCACTTTTGAACTAATAATCTGAGCAACCTGATCTAGTCAGGGATGTCCCTGCTCCTTGCAGGGGGGTTGGACTAGATGACCTTTAAAGGTCCCTTCCAACTCTAACCATTCTATGATTCTATGATCTAGGGAGACAGTTTGTGGTTTGCAGATTAACATATATCTAAGGCAGTTAATAGGAGATGATGATTAGCACTTCTTGAAAGCTGGCCCATATGGTTTGGTTCACTTTTGCTGGGGTGGGAAGTATCCAAATAGGCAGCAGGTCCTTGTAAGTGGCATGCGGGTGTCCTTGCTATGTGCAGACAACATAGTGAGCTGCTGTATAAAGCACTAAATAGCTTAGGGACTGTGTTTAGGAGATAATTCTGTCTTGAGCCCTGCATTTGTCACGTGAGCTGACGTGCTCAAACTTGACGTATTTGTGTAAATGGTGTTTAAAGTTGAGACTCTCAATTAAGTAATTAATTAATGAGACCCTCCAACTTCATGTAGCCACAGTGTATTAGCTTCCAGAGCTATTTTCTTATTCTGACTTTGAAAAGAGAGAGAGAGAGGTAAGAGGCTGCTTTTATGAGTGGATGAAATGTCAATGGGGGGTGCTACCATGATACTGCCACAGGCTTGTCTTCTGGTATAGATGATGCTTCTACTCTCTGCATAGTTACATCCAGAGCACCTACAGCTTACAAGAAAGATCTCATTTGTTGTATGAAATGTAAAACAAAGTAATGCCAGTTTCTAAGTATGTTATATTTGGGTTTTTAAGGGAAAATTTGATGCAGGTGTAAAATTCAGGTCTCTAATAGCTCTGTTCATTGACTGAAATGCTCAGGCTATGGTGGATGGGGTGTATGAATGAATGGATAGATGGGTGGATGTATTAAATATACTGCTTTCTACTCTGATTCACAAAGTTTGTTTCCTCTTCACATAAATATTAGTTGAGGTGTGCAGGTCTTAACCACAGAAGTGTCTGCTAAATTACCTTTGAGTGGTTTTATGTGCTCAAAGTGAGCTTCATAAGCAGGACTTCAGCAGTTTTCAGGTTCATGCCTACTTTGTCTTCTGTGTGTCGGAGGTACAGGATGCTGAAAGGTCTCACATCAAATGACAATAAGGTTTAGCTCTGTTGTTTTAGTGAAAGCTAGCTGCCTCCTTTGTGACTGAACAGATTTCTGACTCCCAGAATGATATGTAGGGCCGCTGCCAAAATTCCTGTGGGTTTTGGCAAGGCCAGAGCTTGCACACTGACCGGCACTGCCATCTCTCAGAGGAGCTCTCGCCTGTTTGTGCTGGTTGCTCAGTGCATGTGTAAACCAAAACCAGTCTGTTTTGGAAACAGGAAAATACAGGTGGCCACATAAGCATTAACTTCAGGTCCTCAATCAGCTAATTTCACCTGTACGTCCATTGGATTTGAAGAGATTAAGCAGCAGCTCTAAACCATTGTTCCTCAATGCAAAGAAGTTCGTTGTTCTTGAATTTTTTTTTTTATTTTTTTTTTTTTTTTTTTTCCCTCCCCTCTGTGCATGCGTGCCTCCCAGGGTCATGTTACTAAGTAAACTGATAGTCAGAAATTACATAGCTATTGTGAAAGACCTTTGACAAATTTTTTTAGCTGAAAATGCAGTATTAGAGCTTCACTGGTTGCCATTATAATTGAACTTGTGCTTTTATGAGAATTGGATCCTGTGCATTAAATAGCATAGCCTTTGATATAGAAATATCAGTATGTAAATGGAAGCTTGTATATCTTTTATGGCTTTTTGTGTGTTGGTAGAAAATTCATAATGAATTAGTTCATTAAAAAAACCAAAGACCTCATTCAAAAGCACACTTTTATCGCTAAGCATGTCTGTGAAATTCAGCAATGCAGAAAATTGGGTGCAGGCTGTTGTGCTTTATTGCAAATGCTGACAGTTGTCTCTGTAATCTGGAACATGGGAAGGGGCAGCTTGACTTTTTCCAGAATCATGTTAACCGTTGATGATTACCATATCTTACAAACATCTGCATGTGTTGGCTTTGATGTACTTCTCAGAATGAGCATCAGCTTTCTGTTAGCTATTTTCTGGCCTTTGGTGCACATTGAAGTTTCTGTTGCTTTCTGTTCTTTCACATCTTACTGGAGCTGGATTCTGCACTACTCACCCGCCTCAGTAGCAAAGAGGCCATCATTTCAGTCATCTTGGGGAGGATTTGATTTTCTCCAAATGACTCTCTTCTCTCAGCCCCTGTGCTTTCCTCTCTCCATTCTCCATTGCTTCTGAGAAGGAAGCGCAGCCTTTCACTGGAGGGTTGTGGTGGATCCATGTCAGAATCGCTACCACTTGTAGTGTTTGCAGTTTGACATGTTGTTTGTGTCGCCCACACATCTATGGTACTCATCAGAAATAGTTCAGATTTTAGGTTCTTGAGCCTGTCAAGATCCAGCTAATGAAATAATCTCTTTGCGCTCTCTTATGTGTGAGTCATGGCTTGTGACAAGCAGATTTACCACGCGGTGGATCATTTTCCATTTACCTCCTCGCAGGTTATTAATAGTCGCTGTGGTAACCATATTAAAAAAGTTATTATTTGCCAGCAGTTACCCCACAGTGGTATTAGAGGTTTCCACTGTTTTCCCTTAACTCGGAATACACAGTATCTGTGGTAACAATGTGGTAATGTTTGGCGAATGTGGACTTTTTTAATTGCTTCAACTGGAGGCCTGGAACGACATTAGCTCATCAGACTGCATATGTAGAAATGAAGCTTGGCCAAAGATGAGTTCAGGAAAAATGATTGCTCAGTAAAAACTAGAATTATTTTGTTCAGAATTGAAAAGATGTTTCTACTTTTTTTTTTTTTTTTTTTTTTTTTTTTTTTTTTTAATCTAATGTTTATCTCCTCTTCAAGATATTTTTGAGAAGATTTTTCTGGTTGTTTATGTGCTTTGGCTAGGACTGAGAGTGCATGTAGCAAGGTGTATCTGCTGGTCTAGACTTGGTCAGCATCTCTTTGGATATGCATTTTGAAAGGTCAGTCATCTGATTGGAATATTTATTTGGTTTGGTTTTCCCTATAGTGTCACTCACAGCAGCACAGGAAGCTTAGCAAGGGTGTTACCATGGCCTTGGTGCTCCCCTGAGCATGAAACACAGTCTTTTTTAGTGGGCTTGTTCACTACATCCTTGTGATGAACTTGACACTAATAAAGTATACTGAATACTGTAAGAATTGTCAAGAGGATTTGGGTTTTTGTGTCAGAGTACTGAGATTTGTGGTTGTTTTTAAAGATTTATGGCTGCAGGACAGACAGTAGGTGAGCCTCAGGTAAAGTTCAAGTTTATTAATTACTGCTCGTTCTTGTTAGCCAATGATCCATGATTTTGCAGATGATGTTGGTTGGACTGGTAGCATATTTAATTTTTAATTATTGCTGAAGTTGAAATTCATTCCTCTAAACAGAGGAATAGTATTGATATCTATCTATTTCACATGGCTTTACCAGATGCTCTACACAGCATACCCTTTTCTCAGCTCTGTTTTTTAGTAATGCAGATAGTTGCTTCAAGCAGTCTTCAACAGAGAGGAGCCTAAACAAAATTGTTTTTCCAGGACTAAATACTGCTTTAGTTTCAGTTAAGAGATGATATTTCCTGATGTGTTTCACTAGAAATATAGCAGCATCTACAGGCTGAACAGACTAATCCTAAATCAGAGTCCCATTGTAGAGGAGATTCTCAATCATGTTTGATGGATTCCTCCACTCTTTCACTTCTTGCAGATGCTAGCTGTTTTCATTTCCAGCTGCATTGAAGTTGCTGCAAATGTATTTTGTGTATTCCTGATATCACTTTTCTGCATAAGTAATTGCTGGCAGGGGAGAAGGTTGGAGGAGTATCATTTCAGTTACTGGAAATGTTGGAACCCTCAGGCTGTTCAGATATAGCCCCCACATCTGTAAGATAGTAATAAAACTTCCACTCTCCTCTACTTGCAAAATTTGCTTATATATCATTAAACCTTAAATAGTTTGCTTCTTTCATTATTTTCTCCTGTTGTAGCTTCAGCTCCTCCTCCCAATCCGCTGCCATTATTTTCAGGGTATACAAAAATTAGCCCAGCATCATACTTTTCCAAGCTGACTCAGATCCCTGAGTTTGGCAGTCATTTGCAAGGCTCTGCTCCAGAGATGTTGAGAGCAGTGCCACATTCATGAGTCCTGGATGTTGCCATGGTACTGATACTGAAAAACGAAAAACATAAGAGGGCAGAGGAGCTTGGGAAAAATTGTAGTAGAGTATGAATGCTTTTTAAAATAGATTTTTATCAAAACATAAACTTCAGCATAAATTCAACTCTTCACCTCATTCATCACCTTATATGTAACCTGAAATATTTCTGTCTTTGGGACTTATTTTGTCAACCTTTTCCTGAACTGCAGCATTCTGGAAGGCAGGAAATAGTCTTCACCCTTCATGTTCTCACCAAACATTGGTAAATACAGGGAGGATTTTACTTTACTGCCTATGTGCCATGACAATTATTTGAAGTATGGTACATTGTGAATGAAATATTATAATGAAGTATATTACAGATCACAGATGTAAGGTTTGAATGTGTTTTCCCATAGTTTCATTTTTCTGTGGAATGACTACCAGTTAAGAATTGGAGAACTGTGTTTAATATGCGTTTGCTGTGGTAGTCTCATCCCCAGTCCCATTTCATACTGTTGAAAGCTAATGCCCGTGTCTTAAAATAACTGTCTCTGAAACGCGTATCATCTATATTTAGGCATATGCAAAACTGTAATTTTGTTTGCGTTGGTAGTCATTGTTGACCTTGCAGTATAACAATAAAAATGAGTGCTCTTGGTGATGATAAAACAGTTCCAGAAGCAGGGACCTGAGCAACCTTCTGGCTGGCTTGCTCCAATCACTGGTCCTTTGCTGTGCTGCTCTGAAAGGAGCCGGCCCATCCTGATGGTTTCTGGCATTGCACAGACAATAAGGACGTCTATTAGGAGAAAAGCATAACATACACAATAGGTAAAAAAAGAGAGACATTTTAAAAGTGCTTCAGAGACTTTGGAATTTGTGAGTAATGGCACGTTTGCGTTGCCTGGAAGTTGCTATGGGTACTGATGTTGAAAAGCCAAACACAGAGAGGGCAGACCTTAGGGACCTAAGTCCCATTTAAAATCCTATAAGAATTAGTGTTCTTTAAATCTACTTGCGTGCTTTTGAAAAATCATCCCTCAAAAGGATTCTTTGCTTAAGTGCTCTCCAGGTTCATCCTGTCAGCAGCACTGCTGTGGTTTAACCAGTCCTACTTCTGCCTTCACTTATCAAAAAAAGCATTCCTTCCAAAAGACCTGAAAGCTCCCTGGCTTCCTCTGTCAGCCCTTTCTTTTGCCGCTTTTGTAGCGTGGATCAGAGAATTAAATGAAACATATGCTCAGCAGCTATGTGACTCCTTCTTTCCTTCCCATTCTTCACATACTATCTGCTACACTGGTGTTTTTTTGAGGCAGATATTTTGGTTTTGTATGTCTGAAACAACTATCTCACTGGTATATTAACGTTGTTGAAGCAGGTACGATTTAAGCTGCAGCTGTCTCAGTGCACACTGAATGTCCACAACATTTCAAATATTTAATAAACTTGTTAATAATACATTCCAAACCACACTGAGAGGCTGTGAAGATTCATCAGGATTTATGCTACCTGTGGTGCAGTTGACATTACACATTGAGACACGCCTGTAAGCATGCACTCAATTTTAAAATATATACATATTTTTTTATTTATAACAGCAGTATTGTACATTAGGAGAGAACATTTTCAAAGGATTATTTTCCTCCTTGAAGGGATAAATTCTTTTGACTTTCAGTCTTGTGCCTTTCTGTATTCTGGCACATGTTGTAATCAACCAGCAGCGTATTCTTTTTCACGTCTTCTTGTTTGGATAGCAGCAGACAGCACAGAATTCATTAAAATGAAACAGCCAAATGCTGATGGAATGTAATGAGCCTATGAATCACATGTTGTTTTTTTTTTTCCTGTAAGGTGTGGTATATTTTGCAAATACTAAGCTATATGTATGTAGGGGAGTTTTGGTTTGGCCGATTTGTCTTACTTGGCAAACTGTCTAGGGTGAGCATCATATTCTAAAACCTGTTAATATTCTAAAATCTGTTAATACAGCTAGAGAAAAGAAATCTTACTTAGCCTTTGTGAATTTATGCAGCAAGGATATATCCCCTGTGATTTTTTACAAGCAGAATGATTTTACTCTGCTGCTCCATCTGAGCTGACTGAAAGCACTGTGGCCAGGCTAGGACAGCTCTACACCCAGACTGAAGAGATTGTGGTGACGAAGCCAACATGGGTTTCAACTAGTTTGGAATATGAGCAAAGTGATCTCACTCAGTCTGCAAAATACTCTGAGGCATCCCCAAGACAGTGTGGCAGTTGTCTTGTTCAGAATTATTTCACTGGCTTCTTCCTGGAGGTCCATTACCTCCTCTTAGCTGGTCAAGAAGAGGAGCTCAGTAGGTAGATGTCACTTGAAAAACATTTCAGGATCCTCTGACTTGACGTACAACACGAAGCTGCTGCACCTTTTTAAAGTAAAACAGAAGAGAAGTATTGAACTTTCAGATTGTATAACTAAATGCTGAGAAATGGGAATTTCAAAAAGTGAGACTGAATGCAGCCCTCTTGTGGTGTATCCTTTTGAGTGAGAGAACAAATGTACTTTGCCAGTCTGCTATTTCCTTTGCTTAGAGTGACAAACCTTTAACAATATATTTCTGGCTTTTTCATTTCAAATGAAAGGAAGAAAAAAAAAGTCAGAATGGAGAGCTTTTACCAGCAGGTCTTTGATGTTGTTCTGTTACACAAGAAGCTACGAAGGAATAAAGCAAGTTCCATGGTCTGCAACGTTCTCTGGAAGACCCTGAGGGGGGTGAACCTGGGGAGATGGGTTTCTGCCTATGAGAAAGGTGGAATTTGGGAGTATCTGGTTATAATTCCAGAAATGTTGCTTTCATTTTCAAAAATTCAGTAGTAACTCTTTTACAGCTGTTATCTCAGCATTATTTTCTCAAAATATTTTGCTGTCCAGAAACACATTCCTAAAATACTTATTTTAGTAGAAAAGTTGTGGCAAATAAGAAAGGATGGAAGTAGTGGAGGTAGCTGAAAGAAGTAAGAAGGCTTTGAAGATGTGTACTCTGACAGCAGATTGTCAAATCCAAATCTAGTAAAGACAATAATGTGGTTTACATCTATGAGTAGTGCAGAGTACACTTTAGGAAATGGTGCTTTATCAAATGGTATATTTGAACATGGTTACATAATAAGCATCTTCTAGCTTTCAGAGTCTGATCTCTTTTTTAAAAAGTTGCTAGTTTTCAAGTGACATGTTTCTTCACTGACTTTCAGTACTAAATTGTACTTGTTCTTCATTGAACAGAAATGTCATGTTGCCTTTTCCTCCATGGAATTTGCTAGTATATATGGCATGGACAAAAATCAGGAGCCATTATCTTGAAAAGGAACACCAGCATAGTTTTAATCCCAGAAGTCTGACACTTCACAAAAATCTTTGTCTGGATAAAAATAAACACATTAAGAAACCAATTATAAACAAATAAGAACATGAGCAATATGCCAGTCAGGCTTTTGTCACAAGATAAACAAAGGCTATTGAGAACTGTATGTAAAATATATTTTGTCTGCTACTTAGCACATGCTGTAGCTAAAATGGAAAATTCTGTAGAGCCGAATGATAGCATTAAGTGAATTGGCATTTGCACTTAGTTTTCCAGTGGTTTGATGGTATTAATAATGCAGCAGAAGGACAGGATATCCTTCAACTAAGTCGGTATGAAAAAAAGATTTTCATTAGCATTACAGTGAACTCTGAGAACTAGGTATTCTTATTAGGGGGGGAAAAAGGTTTAGGGAGGGAAAATTTGTGTTTGAAAATATTTGGTGAATTTTGGAGAGTATCTAAATACAACTATTATCAGAAACTGTTTTCAGCATAGCGTAAGAATAAAGTATCTTTCTCAGGCTGTTATTGTAATTGTTAGGATGTTATTTTCAGCAGTGTTTATTATATAAAAGAATGTTCAGAACCAGATAAATACACTAGGGAGCCTGATTAAATAGGAATAAACCAAAGGAGTTACTTAAAGTTACAAGAGAAACAAAATACTGACATAGATGAGATAAATTATTCTTTCTGTTGTTTTTCCATGATAGTCTACTTTGGCCAAAACCAAAGAGCAGTAGCTAATATATTTTTATATTTGTGGGCAAGTTTAGATGAAGATCACAGATGTTCCGATTTATCAACCAAGGTAAAATGAGGTTGAAGGAATCCGGTCTGGAGGAGCTGATGCTTATCAGCAGAACCTTGGAGCTGAGAGAGATTAATTGGAACCTATCAGGTGCAGGCTGATGTCAATGAATGGACAGACAAGGAAGCACTCTGCCTTTTTATAATTGTTGTCACCACGGACCACAGGGCACTTGTGTTTGTCAGAACAGTCAAATTAGTCCAGCCTTCAAAACAGAGTATGCCATTCTGCTGAAACAGAAATGACCATCTGGCAGCTTACAGCAATTTTGGAATTTGCTGCTTTTGCTGTTGAACCCCATTCTGAGTTATATGCTTAGATTTTAGCCTGATGCCCAGCTACATCTTTATCAGCCAGTAATACCTTTTAGGTGAATTACTGTGCATACTGTTACACAGACGCTCAAGATAATCCAAATTCTTAGTCTTAGTATACTATCAGGACTTTTTTGAAGGATCTTCTCCTGCGCTTCCCTGCAGTAAACACTCCAAATACACTTGCATGTAATCCTTCACTAAATTATTGTGGTTCTGTCCTCTGCTTATCCTGATGCCTGTGCCCCAGACAGGCCTGAAAGAGTATCACAAGTGGCATCACCAGTTCTACAGGTGACAGTTAATTCTTCAAGTTTCCTTCTCTCTTATGCCACTACATCCTTGTTTCTGTCTTCATCTGAGAGCCAGAGGGAGGAAACTCTGTCACCTCTGAAGTTCAAGAGAATTAAGAAAACTCAAGCCTTCCTAATTTAATCTTTTAGATATTTCTTCTTTCTGCTTTCTGTGCACGCTCCACCACAGTCTTGCTCCGGCACTGACTGTGGTGCGATTAATTACTAATGCTTTCTGTGTATTACGCTTAGCTTGTTCTCTTCTTGAAAGAAGCCGAAGTTTGGATAGGTCCCTCTCTCAACTGTGAAACATACGATGGTTTGCTAACTTCCCTGAAAGATCCTCCATATCAGATACTTGTCAGAAGGACCCTTCTGGAGCCTCTGTGAGGTTTCTGCTGTGTTACCTCCACCAGCCTAGTCGTGCTGATGCCTGGCACTTGCCCAATACAATCATTCTTGAATCCAGTCTACGATTAATCAGATTTCTTGCCGCACAGCAGACAATTCTGATAGCAACATTTCCAACTCAACGTTACTTAGAGCTTCCTTACCCAGCTGATCTCCGCAGTAGTTTACTGTCAGACCAGATTTATTTGGTACCTTTTTTTTTTTTTACCCTCTCATTGTCCAGTAGAAATAACGCACCTCATATGTGACCTTTTGAGTGAAATTCAGTTAGCAGGAATAGGAGTACGTTTGGTTGAGTTCAGTAGTTTCCCGTTGTTTAGCAGCAGAGGCTGGTCGAGGTTACACAGCAGAGGCAGCTTTGGGTTGCTGTACTCTGCTTTATAAACAGTTGTGAATAATTAGGTCCCCTCTGCCAAACTTGTGTTCTGGATGACAGCTGGCCAGCTGGTGGCTCTCAGAGGAATTTGCTTTGAGTGGGTTATGTGCTGGAATGATCATATCTATCAGATTGGAAGGCAGATCCATTTCGAGTAAAGCTGCCAGGGGCCATGTGAGTACCACTCAGTGAGGGATAGGGAGGTCTGTACCAGAACGTTGAATGGCACCCTGGGCAGAGTGCAGAGACCTGGGGTAAGGTGTCCAGCTATAGCTTTTTGTGAATTTTTACCTAGGCTTGGAAATAAAGATTGTAACACCAATCTGGAAGGGAAGAACGAATAAGCCTCCACTAGTGAACAAAGAGTAGGCAGTTGTCTTGCTGACCAAAGATGACATTTGGCCCAAAGTGTCTAGCCCAAGAGTAGCAAGCGTGAGTGGAACTTAATCCTAGAACTGCAAACTGCTTTAAATGTCTTAACAGAGAGGGAAATGGCTATCAAACCTGTGCCCTAGCGATTGCAATACCTCAGTATTGCTCATCTTAGTGTACTGTTAGAATAGAAACATCTTACTTTTGCAGGGATTTTTTAATATAACAAATCTATTTTATTTCATTACAAGGTAGAAGTTCCTTTGTAGGAATTTCTGTAGCCTTTGGTGCAAGGTCAGGTTAAGATAATTTGAAGTGTCTGTTTTGTCCTTCGACTCTCTGGCAGAGTCCCTCACTTGTTGAAGTTTTTGGAAAATTTCATACTTGACCGTACAGGATGAGGTGGTTGGAAAAGTTGCACAAGATGAAACATTGTATAATGTTTATACATAATAATGTTTTAAATTCCAGTGTTTCAAACTGATATTAATGTGTTTATTCTAAATCTCAGTGAGGCTTCCTCTGCGTAACTGTCTTGTATGTCAGTATGCTGGGATAGGCAGTGTAACTTGGAGAAAATATAAAGGAGGTGCAAGAAAGCCAGCATTTAGCTGTCTGTGTTGAATGTTCATTTGACTTGATTAGACTGGATGCCTGTGAGGTGTCTCTTCAGTAACTGAAATGTGCATATGCTTTAAGTGTAAAATATCAGAAAAAAGTATCAAAACATAGAAGAGGTGAAGATGAGAGGGAAATTGCTACTCATCTGTTGAATGGAAACTTGATGTTAAATAAGATCTTCTTATGTTTCACTGTTTGAAACACAGTAAGAGTTCCAGGAGCTAATTATCTGGCAATGGATGATGACATGGAAATATATTAAATATACATAGATAGCTAACCATGAATACTTGATGCATGCAAAAGAAGAGTCTAGTTAATTTTTATGTAAATTAAGCAACATTGAAAGTGGCAATATAATAAGTAACCACACTGTTTTGTATTTGAATAGAACAAAACAGCAAATTCAAACTTGAAATAGAGCCTTTCTCTTTAAATTGTCTTTTCCTAGGAAGATGTTTTAATATGTACCTTATTCACAGTAAAACCGTGATTTTCATAGGTATCCTCTTGTCTAGAAACAGCCAGACAAGTTAGCCTTTTAAAAGCTAATTTAATTCTTAGGTGGGTGTTGCGTCTATGTTATTGCTTTTAATGATTAAAGGGACTAGTGTTGAATCAGTGTGATAAGCAGGCATAGTTAATGCCAAGATTGTGTCAGGACTAGCTAATTTCCAAAACTTTGTGGAAGTAATGAGCAGAGGTGCTCCCTAGCAGGAGGGTAAGAATGTCGGGAGTGGACTGGCCTGGCAGAGGTGAGGATGATCTAAGTGCAGGGTAAGCTGCACCACGCTGCTTCCTCAAGGGGAACACTCCAGCATAGGTTCAGCAGAGAGGCAGCATATTACTTGGAAGATAGGAAGATAGGAAACTAGGAGTGTAGAAGAAAAACTGAGGAGGAGTGACAAGAAGGAAAAAGTTGAGAAAGAAGGTGCGTTTATGTTTAGCCTTCTACTGCAGATTTCTTGATAGATGGCAATGCTTATCCTGGCTTTTTATGGGTGGTTTATTTATGCTGCTCCTATTACTTAATTTCAGACTTGTTCATGGATATATAAAAGTTCAGACCTAGATTACATATAGAGCTTTTAAAACTCTCTTAAGCTGTTAGTCTTTGAGGGAGAGGGAGGAAGGTATTAAAGCAATCATTAAATGTGTATTAATATGCACTGGTAAACAAACTTCAGAAACTGTTGAAGAGCAGATGCCTTTGGCATGTTTCAGTGGTAAGCATATGGCTATTCAACTCAGAAATACAAATCCCAAAGCATTTAGATCAGTGCCTGTCAAATTGTTTGTCATGACAGAGGGTTCAGCTTGGAGCTGCAAACTCAGTCCTATTCATTCTTTCTAATCTACTGTTGAATTTGATTAGTTGAGCCACCACTCAACTCCCTGTAAGACAGGTTAATCTGCAGTAAACGTACTGCCAGAGGTGTGCAGGGCACAATTTTTTACCTCTGTGTTACACAGTGCTCTGTATTCTGAAGATTTGAGTATCTTTGGAATGGCTGAGGACGAGTGCTTATATTGGGGGTAGTTTAAAAAAAAAATCACAAGCATCAACTGAGTTCATATTATAATGTCAAATAAGAAGTTACTCTTACTCAAACTGTTTACATGTGCAAAATTTGTAGATCAGGCTTTAACACTTGAGCTGCAATTCCAAATGACAAAAATCCTCTTTTTTTTTTTTTCCTTAACTTGTTTCCAAGTCTACAACTTTCACGTGGAGCTCAAGTCTAAAATGAAATAATAATTTTATTTCATAAATGTCTGAGAAACAGAATCAGAAAAATCATTGTGAATTAGCCTTGTAGTTGCTAATGAGCACTGGAAGTGGAAAGCTGTAAGACTTGGTCATTGACACTACAAAATTTGAGTCTTCCTTTGCAGATGAGGTTTGGGCTTTGAATTTGAAAGCTGATGCAAAACTGAATATTTGAAGGCCTAATGTATTCTTTATGGGTGAGGCCAGATTTCTTTATCATTTTCCAGCATCCGGTATTGTTAAATCTTAAAGGACTGTTTTATTCCATTTGTTGGGGGATTGGTAATTTTATTTGGGTGAAACCAACAAGGAAAGCAAAATTAAAAAGACAGGAAAAAACATTATAATGCTTGGAAAATTTGACACTCAGAAGTCAGTGAACATCACCAAGCTGTTTGTGGAATCTTATTTTGGCTTTCTTACATGTATGTATGAGATGATCTGGTCTTTAGCTAAACAATTGCCTGCCATTCTCCCCACACACACATCCTCTGCCTCGCTAAGTACTCACTCAAGGAGCAACTTTTAAATATTTTGTTTTCTCCTCATCTTCAGTATGTGGCCCCACGTCTTATATGCTGCACTATTCGAGCTGTTCTCTGAAAACAGGATTTCTATGTAAGCATCTCTGCTGCTTGCTGCTCTAGTACTAGAGTGCTTCCTGATCTTGAAGGAATTTATTTTCACTATGTCTATATTTATCTCATGCATGTGGGAAACTGAAGGACGCTAAGACTAAGGTCAGGTCTACTGCCTGGTTTTAGACACCTATGGGCTTATTTTTCAGTTGTAGTGCTTTCCATGCAACTTGCAGCAATGCTGTAAAACTGACCCTAGAAACTTCCAGTCCGCCAAACCAGAAGATGAGAAATTAAAGTCTGTTTATGAAATAGGCAGAAATAGCATAAGGTTCTCTTGGGTTTTTTTTAGTATTAAGATTGGTTTGAGACTCAACTGCCTAAAGTTGAACTTGTCCTGTTTCCTCCCTCCTCACTCTGTTTTGATCATTGCAGACCTTCCTGATCCTGCAGCAAATGAAGCAAAGCTCCTGCACTCTGTTGTTACACAGCCCTGGTTCACTGCAAGTTCATGGCCTGGGGCAAAGTAGTATATCATCACGGAACTAACGATAATACCCATTATATAGGCAGAGGCAGCCTTAGATCTGGCATTTTCCTACATCTGAGTATTGAACTTTACAACCTAATGTTCTTTACTACTGATGTCTTTTATGTTATTCTGAAATGTTTTTAAACACTAAATCAACAGCTGATCACGCAACATAGTGCCGCCATCCCTCCCCAGGCTGAGTTTCTCCTTTGGTTGCCAAATTCCCTTCCAGAGCTGTTAAATAGTTGTCCCCTTTGCATTTGAATCAGATGGCTTCCTTCTCCATGCTGCATGGGTGGTCACATGCTGGAGCCATGAGTGGACCGATCATGATCATTTACTCACAGGGAATACTGCACGAACTGAAGACTAGAAGTTGGGAATACTCAATAAGGACAGATTCTTCTTAAATTTCAGCGGTAAACTCCATAAAATGTTTGCTGAGCATGTGCAAAATTAAGATTCTTCAAAGACTCATAGTTGTTGGCCAAATTTGGGATGTTCTCTTGGAAGTTGGCAAAAGACGTATTATTGACACAAATACCATCTCCTGCCAAACTTCAAATCCCAGTTCCAAGGCTTGGGGATGCTAGTCCTTTCCAAAGAAGAAACCATCTGAAACTTTTTTGTTACTTTTTAAGTAACAAAAACATTTTTTCCATAGCCTCAGTCTTTGATACAGCTGAGTTGCTTTAGCTGAGCTTGTGATGCCCCTTCTTCCCTTCAAAAAAAAAAAAAAAAAAAAAAAAAAAAAGAATCTGAGGCTGAAAGAGCTTGGAAATTTAAACCACTTCAGTCCAAGTGGTTTAAACTTGACGTTGTACCTAGCAATTACAGTAGGATCTTGTAATGAAAGAGCTGGGAAATTGTAATATGGAGGTACTAACCCTGCTTTATAGTGAAAAAAAATTGTCTGTTGTCATCTGAGTCGTTTCATACTAGCATAAAATTGGTGTTCAGGAACTTTATTTTTAGACCAAATAACCCAATCTGGACTGGACAACTTGTCCTACTTTGATTTTTGCTTGATCAGGAGAATGTATGATATGTTGACGTTGCACTGTGCAGACTCAATCCAGCCATCTAAGGCTAGTTTGTTAGGATACCATCTTGCAATGCGAAACGTCTTTTTGTGAAAAGAATGCAAAGAATTTTGTTACTAATAACATCTTACCCTTTATGGGTAAAGTTATTTTTCTCCCTTCCAAGATGAATGCAGCTCACGCTGCCTTCAGTGAGAATCTGCTGGTTTCCTGCCTGCCTGCTCTTGCAGGGCTAGATCCTTAGCTGGGCTGTATTGGTTCACACAGCGTGTGTACCGCTGTGCCGATTTACATCCAGTCAGTATTTGCATTTCTTTTAACTAGAATGTTTGAGTTTGCACTTGGGAGTTCAGGTTTTTATTTCCTGACTGAACTTCAGTTAAAATAAAGAAGGAAGCGAGTCTTAAGCTGCTTTGCTTCTCAACAGGTTGCACAACTCGGGTGGAGGGGACGGGGGGGATTCTTAGTCCACTCAAAAGCTTCGTGACCAACTGTGTAGTTCTACGTGCGTGTAAACAAGCAACTGCCACTGGGAAAGCATACAGGAAAAGGGGTGTTTTTCAATGGGAAAATGTTTGTGATTCACCATCTGGCCTGCAAATCCTTGTGTCGTAGCAGTGGTCATGGGGAGGAAGGAGCAAGCCTGCGATGCCAAAGCCAGAAGGTGAGCGAGGTGGATGAAACTATTTTATTTTGATGGCAATGGACGATGCCAGCTCCAGTGCTGCAGCTTAACCTAAAGCAGCGGGGCAATCAGACTAGTTGGCAAAAGAAAACAATTGATTCTAACAGATATAAATAGAGACCTGACTCGGTTTGATCTGATGTTGGAAAAGACCACGGGGTACTGAACTTTTTTACTTTTGTGGGAGATGGGTACCTGATGAGTCCAGGTCTCTGCAAAACCTCTTCCATGCACTCATGTATTCGCTGGGCTACAAAATAAATTGGTAAATCTGGTACCCCAGCCATTTTCTCGGATACTATTCTTTCTTTCTCCAGTTGACCAACACTATTTGAAATCTGGTATTTGCTGTCTCCTGCTGTATATGGGCAGAGGCTGTTGAGTATTTAATGGTTTATTTGTATTGATTGGGGAAAAAACATAAATTCATTAGAAGTCAGCTTGAATATTAAGTGTCAGACATTGCTATTCTTAAGTTGATTGTGTCTTGCTGATACAATTAATTATAAATATTTAACAAGGAGCAGTTAAACATTTTCCTTTTGTAAAGTATCTTTTAGGTTTTGGTCTTTAAAGCTTAACAAAAGCAGCATGCTTGGTATAAAATAAATTCAGTAAAATACTGGTGATCTCCATTTCCAGATTAGTCTCTCTTTGAAAATGAATGTATTAGTAATACTAAAAGAGAAGAGATATTTACCAGCATTTATAGAGCTTCATCACTTGTTTTAGTTTTATGTATGCTCTTTCATATACAAATTTTACAGATATTGTATGATTTACTTGCTGTTTTGCTTTTTAAACAGCAGGAGTCAGAACAAATAGACCAAATGTTCCACTGAATGTGGCTGCTATCCTATATTTAAAACTACTTAACTTAAAATTAATAAGCCAGCAGGGGCTTGTGTGTTGTAATGACCATAATAAAGAAATGGTTTTGATAAAATCATGACATGGTTTATGGCCTGCTGTACTTCATGCGAGACAAGATCATTCTTAAATGATCAACTGTCCTCCTCACCCCAGACAAACAAACAAAAATCTTAGACAGAAACAAAATAAGTTTTTGTACTTTAACGAGATTGTTTAGTAGCCTTACCAGCAGTTGCAATTTTAGTGATGTTTATGCAAGAGATTGCATAATGACAATTTAACACATGAACACTTTGAAAGGAGCTACAGAAGCTGAACCTCTGGGTGCAGCCAGCTTCAGAGAAGCAATGGAAGCCCACCAGTCTGCAGGCATGGTCTTAGGAGCAAGTGCCTTTCTTCTCGACCATCCCAAGAGTGTAACTAAGCAGAAATATTTAAAGAGTAATTATTTGTATCTGTAATACAGTCTTTCACCTGTGGTGACTTTTTCTGGAAATTTAAGAAATCAGTTCATTTTGTCCTCACTGCTCTAGCTTCTCCGAGAACATCTGATGAATTCAAACTCCTGAGGAAATACGCAGTCAGTTCTAATAAGTGAGTATAGAAACCAACATGTTGTTGAAAGACAGGCTAGCTCATCTTTGTAAAACAGAGATAAACTTTCTTTTCCTCTGAATTTCAAAAAAAAAAAGAAAAAAGTTACTTTTTTTGGTTTTCTTTCTTGGCTGGAGCTTGAAATTCAAAGCCTCAGCCAGGGAAGGCTTTCCTTAAAACAATGTCTTTACAGGTCTATTAATCCAGCAGAGGTTTTGATACAGTTTCTTACATAAAGATTTGTTTGGAAAACCATCTGTTTGCCAATTTCAATTCTATTAACCTCCTGTCCTCTTTTCTCTCCCTTGTTTTCCTGAAAAGGGAACGTGGAAGTGTTTGGGTTGAGTTAAAGCTCGTATTTGGTGGTTTCTTGAATTAGGTCTTGCTTCCCTCACTGTCCCACTCCACCCAGCTTTTTCTTCATGACTCATGTTAATTGGTAACTTGCTCGTGAAAAGCCTGGCTCATTTTAGGGCTTTTTTTTTATATGGCAGTACTTCTTCTTCCATTCCACTGTAATTTTAAATGCTGAACCAAAGAGCATACAGTCAAAATTTAAAAGTAAGGGGCATGAGGCAGAATAGTGTAAAGGGATGGGGTGACAGCAAGTGCTCTCTCTGAAGACTTGGGGAAATTTGGTGAAATTGTTGAGAGTTTATACAGAAGTCCAAGCAAAGGCTGGGATTTGAGAAGGCATTACAGAGTAGTGGTGCATGTCTTTTGAAGGAAAGTAGCTCCTTAGAGAAAATCCCATGGTCACTGCACCTAGAATCCAAACTCTACCAGCAGCTGCTTCAGAGAGAAATGCAAGAAACAAAGCAATTGTGGAATTACCAGCCCAACTAGGAGTCACCTAAAGCAGTAAATGCTCTGAGTCTGCTGCTACATGCTGCATAGATCATTACTGGTGTGCTACTGAGAGACAGACAACTAGATCTGTCCAAGCCTGTGTCTAGCAAAATTTACTTTTGTGAGCTGTGGCAGTAAGATGGTGGGCAGGCAGACTGGAAGGACACGTTCTGCAGCCTCTACTGTTATGTACCAAGCGTGTGGGGAAATGGCCCAGCTTAACAATCAAGAGTTTCAGTAAAATAGCTATGAAACATCTATCAGAGGGTAGCAAAATTATTCACAAGATCCTGACCCTTTAAGTATGGGTGCCTGGTGAAATATTGGTTCCCCCATCACTAATTACAACCCTGTAGCAAAAACCACGTATCTGCTTTTTCTTTTGTGTCTGGAGTTTTTAGTCTATTCTTTTGTTACCTTAAATGGGACTTCAGTATTCATGTATTGTCTGTTTTTATTCAGTCTTAATTCCTTTGAGTTTAGGTTTTTTGGAGGGTTCCCATTATTGATGCATTCAAGAATATCGTGGACAGAGGTTACCAAAAAAGGGTGTGACTTGGGAGTGGAGTAAATTTAGCACATCCACATTTTATTAAGTTTATGACTCATAAAATGCTCAATATTTTACAGAATAGCCAACTGACCCTCATTTTGCTTTTGCTGATGGATGTCCTGAAGTTTTGCCAAATAGTTTTGGAATTATATCCTCCAGAAAATGTTATTGCCTATTAAAAGCTTTAATTTGACCTTTTCTCCTTTCTCTTCTCTCTGACCTCTATCTCTGGACACATCTCATATTGAAATTCCTCTTCTCTCCTGCCCATTTGGCAGAAGGATTCCACCTCTTGCATACCCTCTGTTGTGTTTTAGTAGACTTAAAAATTGACATTTTTGCATGCAGCACCATCTTCAAAGTGACATCTGTCTTTCTATATTATCTTTGTTTCTGCATCTGGACAATCTGGTACTTTTAGATATGCATATTTGTAACAAGCTTCAGCTCCTCAACCAAAAACTGTTTAATTGTTAAGGGGTTTTTTGAAATCTTGTTATGAAATGTTCCTTTTTGTTATGTTTTGGTTTTCCATACAGCTGTTGATATTGTAAACTGTGCATTTGCAGGGATGCATGTGTCTGCAGCATATGATGCTGTCGGCTTTTTAGTAGTTTTTCCTGTTTATGAACTGGAAAACATTTCAGATGGAGAAGACCAGCTGGAGGGAGAGCAGTGTCAGCATACCCTACTGGGATTTTGATCACGCTAAATTCTGTTAATAAAATTCAGGGTCTGTATATCAACATAGAATAGCTTGGAAATGTTATATAAACACTTTTTAGTGAGGACTAAGGGTCTAACCTTGCATCTCAGAGATGCAAGGTTAAAAGTATTCATTTTTTTTCAAATCTTTTCATTTTAGAACTGTAAAAAAGCTAAGGTTTTCCTGATGTCTCTGGCAGATTTTTAAAACAAAGATCTAGGAGTATTTTTTTGGTAAATGTTAGAGGTAATGCTTTTAATCATGAGCTGAGTCAAATCTGTCAAAATAACCTTTAGTGCTGGTTTTAAAAATTGTAGCACTGAAGACAGGTGAGGTCACAGCAGACTCTGTAGATTCGTGTATGCAGGTGTGGTTTCCAAAATGGCTTTATGTGTGTGCACTCACCTGACCCGTGTCCTGTTACAGCGGCTGCATGTGCAAGCAAAAAGTGACATTGGATCTGTATGCCTCGTTCAATAGTTGTGTGTCCAAGGAAATAAAATAATTTATGTGAGGAGAGAATAACAAGTTATATAATGCTCTGATGTATCATGCGGTGCTTTTATTCACTTACTGTCTCAACAGTCACATCAGGCCACTTCACGGCTTCCTCTGCTTGCACAGAATATGGTTTGTGGATCGCAGGAAATAAGGAGAAATGAAAGCTATAGCTGGCACAGGGAAAATTAATAAGCACACACAGAGGGGCTGTAAACTTTTCAAGGCACTGGTGACTGTGCATACAAACAAACAGATATGAGAGGTTAAGGGAGGTTCTTTAAATTTTAGATCCTAATCTAGCAATTTCATTTGTGGTCAAGGGACTGCACAAATACACAGGGCAAGCTATGCACATGTGACTGTTAGTACATTAGGCTTCTGAAAATAAAAATAAAGCCATTTATATGAAAACCAAACAATTTTCTTTATGTAATTCATCTTCTGCAGGCATCTTCTTTCTTTCAAACATGTTGAAACACAATATATTTTTATTAGTTACCCTGTCAACTAAAAAACATGCTTGTTTTTTGTTTTATTGTAGTTTTCCTCCAAATGTATTTTGCACATTTAATAGAATGCTGTCAGTAGTCACTTTCTGTCCAATTTGAATCATCTTTTAGTCTGAAACTACAGGGATAAAAGGCTTCAGCTTGCTTTTTTAAGACACATACATATACAGACATAGCTAAATATATATGTAGTTATCCAGATTGGGAGTTGATATTTTTAATAGTAAATTTTAAAAACTCAAGTTGCATTCTTTTTTAGGCTCTGATTTAGTAGGGTTTTGATTTATGGAAAAAATATTTTCAGAATGCCAAAGTAGGTTACCTTTGTCAGTGCTTTTCTCTAAAACAAAATCAACCCTCTTTTTCTGTAGTGGCTGGATTGGGGTCTTTTTCACACACGGGACGGTCAGTGCTGTAGTGTGGTTAAGGAATGCAGATTTTGACCTAACCAAATACACAAGTCAATCATCTTCATTTCAGAATGGCTGCATTTTATTTTTTTTTTCCAAATAGCCCCTTTATTTTCTATTTTGGAGTGGAATATAAAAATAACTCTTGTGAAACTTTGGTTAATTTCCTCTCTAAATGTATAAGGTTAACACTTAGTAGCAATTTTATGCATGAAACAAGAAGTGAACATATCATTTAGTTGTGTGATCATGTTTCCACTTAAGAAATGGAAAAGTGAAAACTCAAGTTCTGTTTGTATTAAGGCATCCTTTAACTGTTGACTGCTTTAGTTAAGCAATAGAAGAAACATGGCTCTACTACACTTATAAGCTAATTTTCAGAAGCAGGCAGTGAAACACTACAGAAACTATTTAAAAATCTGAACCAAGCTTTTCAGCAACCAACCTGGGTATTTTGAAAAGTAAATCATGTCCTCGTGTCCTAGTAAGAACCTCCCTGGATCCCACTGGATTGATTTGAGATTAATCCATAAAACTGACAGTTTTTGTGATGAATTGCATTGCGATAACCTTCTGCAAGTCCTAACTGGGACCAAAATATTTGAATCATGTCTGCCAAACATAGTCAATATATGATAAACATGCGAAAAGATACGAATGCTTCCTAAAAGAAAAATGTTTTCATACAGAATTTTGTTCGTTTCACATATGGTGGGAGTATTCCCAAAATGCAGCACAAAACATCTCTGAACTTTAACGTTCTGGGGATGAGGGTGGTGGTTGGGAGAGGAGGGATTGAGGTAATTCACGTGCAGTGTTGCCAGTAACGTGCCTGCCATGCAGTTGGCTACAGTGAGCAGTTCCTGGCAGATTACATTGACATGAGTGAGTCACACTGTTTATAACAAAGAATCCTATGTGTAATTTAGGATGGAAATTCTGGATGCGTTTCATAAAGGCAGAAAAGATAATTAGACAGGTTTAAGCATGTATGTTTTTTGTACACGTTGTGTACAGAGAAAATAATCCCCGTATCTCCTAAACCCCCTTGAATTCCAAATACTAAGTGCACAAAATACAACTTAATTTTAAGAAAATGTATTAACCGTTGTTTATAAATACTTTTTCGTAGCTGTAACAAAAGTCATAGAAGATAGCGCCTGTGTCTTTCAGGGCTGTCATTTTCATGCCACTTTGATTGTGAGTATTTCTTCTTTTTTGGCTGAACCAGGTTCTCTGCTGGGATGTTGACTCACACTTTTATTGCTGAAAAGGTACATGCCTCACATGGTTTCTTATAAACAACCCTAGGTGGGATTCAGAGTTACTGTTTCTGTCTCTACAATTAATTCTTTGGTCAAGTACTCTGCCACTTGTAAAGCAGTATAAAGTCATGGCAGCAAGACTGAAGGACTAGGCAAAGCAGCATTTTTGTCTTACGTGCAATAATGCACTGTGGGTTATTTTTCATTTCTTTCAAAAATGTGTTTACTCGTTTTCAGCAGTGTTTTCTGTAACAGAAGTAATTATGTTGCATCAAGCATTAGCACTGTTTGATCTGTCAGTTTATAAATGTATGTATTAAGCATTCAGTAGAAATTCTTATTTTGAAACTGAAAAGCTCTGGAAGCCTGAAATGTGCTGTTTACTAAAGACAATATTGGCTTAATACATTGTAGAAGTTGCTTTAAGCATCTTGCACTGTAATAAGGAAGATACAGGTTTTGTCAACTCCTCATCAGTTAAGATCATCACAAAAGAGCTGGGTGACTGATAGGAGGCAGGAAACACCTTGTAGAAATTACTGTACTGAAACACAGAGCTTTACATGGGGAAAAAAAAAGAAATAAAGAACCCCCTCAAACCCAAAATTATAAATTTAAGTCAGTTCTGTCTTTTTTCTACTAGTTGAGAGGAGTGGAAAACCCTAAGGAACTATTCCTCTTGTTGGTTTTTTTTTTTGTTGTTTTTTTTTGTTTTGTTTTGTTTTTGTTTTTTAAGATGGGCTCTACAAAATTCAACTGCAAGTGTCCAGGAGTTGAGGGCTATACACATCTGGAGGCAGCGACATAGCCTAGTCTTTGTTCTGCTTTTCCTCTGAGGCACTGAGCTGTTTCTTGAGTATCTCCTGTCGACAGCAGATTGATGGCAGAGGGTGACATGTAGCATGGTTTTCTTCCTCCCTGGGAATTTTTTAATTTCAGGAATCTACTGAAGTTGTTTCTGCTGTAGATAAATGAATGCATACAGATACTCAGGGAGGGATTAAAAAGTGCTGAAAAACACAGTTTTACCACAATTTGGGTACAGCATCGCTATTTTCTTCTTGCCTAGCTTGGAGTGCTAAAGCTTGCGAGGCATGTACCTATTCTGTAAAAACACTTTTGTGTTTCGTTAGCAATGAAGAAATTTGGGTCTGAATGGCAGAGGGCATTTATCTACAGGAATGGAGTAAGTGCCTACACCTCTGGAGGGAGTCAGGAGGGTGTGCCTCTCACTTCTCTTGGAGTGTGTAGCTTGGAGGTCCTCTTGGGTCCTTCACCATTTTGGAAATAGAACAGCTGTGGTTCCATGCCTTTGTTTTTTCCATCTGTTGCTAGCCAGGAATTCATGAACATCCTTCTCGGATGTGGATCTTGCTGAGGTTATTCATGTCTTTGTCACCTCCCAGGCTGAAATACTGCAATCCAGACTTGGAGGAAATGTTCATAAGCCTCCAGAGCGTTGAGCTGGTGTGTAGAAAACAGTGGCATACTTCCTGAGTGGGTTTAATCAGCATGGGCTTGATTTTTTTTTCAGATAGCTTTGAGCCCTTTAATTCTGTAATGAATTTGCTGGAAGCTGCAGGTGTGTTTTATCTCTGAAAATCAGGTCTTGGGAACATGCTGAGCTCATGTCTGTTATTCTCCTTTGGCTACCTAACTTGTTCCAGATGCTGTTCTAGGGAATAGCAACTGATAGAGGAAAGTGCTACTCTAGGCAACGGTAGAATAATGAAGAAAAAATGTTCCAACCCTTGGCCCAGCATTCATATGAATTACAGGAGGACGCTGTGTTCTGTGTAATCTTGTTTTTGCATCTTACCAACACAACAGATGTGAGCTACAGGTTGGGTCTTCTGCCATGAGAAGACAAGCCTGCACCCACATCTTGGATGGGTGGGGGAAGCAGAGAGTGCTTATCCCCTTTTGATGGGTGAAAGAGGAAGTTTCTAATATGAAAACATACTGAGCATATAGCATCCCGTCCAGCCTGACTGCCTCTTCTGACTCTGTGAGCTAGCAGTGGGAATACCTGTGTCCCACTTCTGTCAGTAGTCAGGGGTTCAGATTCGCCAGCACCACCAGTAACAGCACGGCTCTTTAGCAGGCTCTGTCTGCTGAAAGGCCTCATTGTAGGTAGGATCAGAGGGAGTGATGGGAGCGTCCAGTGTGGGAAACAGCAAAATTACTCCTTTCAGAGGTGGGTTAGTACTAGATTGGTTTAGCTGTGTCACCAGCATCCTAAGAATAAAAGTGGCTTAAAATCTTCTTTTGGAGAGAAAGATGTTTGCTATCACACTGAACGGGCTATATTTCTGGTTTGGTAGCATACGGAATGGTCACATTTTTATGTAGCCATCCGTCTAGGACAGTTGTCTCAGCAATCCAAGTAGTGCACGCATTAGATCAGAAGGCTCCATGTTTAAGGAAGTCCCAGGGGCCAGAGAGCCGTCCTGTGCTCAGATGTGTTTATTTGCCCATGAGAACATGGGTTGTGCTGCTGATGACAAAGAGCATCTCAAATAGGTGTCTGCCAGCTGTTCCTCCTGCTTCAAGCAGTCACTTGCCCTATGTCTGAGTTCCCATGGCAGGGCATGATCCATGTTTCATGAGGTCCTTCCAAGCAATCTCTCTGCGCCTCATAACTAGTAAGGTTTCAAACAGAAAGAGATTTCTGGAAATCTCAACCTCAACGGCCAGAAGATCATTTGGCCATCATGTGGAGGGGTCAGGGTAGTTTCAAGCATGGTATTACTGTTGAGTTATCAGTGGTGACATTTTTTAAACCTAATTATTGAATCCTCAAATGTAATCCATGTGCAACAGCCCTTGTTCCTTGGGGGGGGGGGGGGCAGAAAGAAAGAAAAAAGGAATGCAAATAGAGATCTTGCTTGTATCCAGAGAAACAAGGGGTTTTCCATAGCAGTGGTTTCCTCTGAAGTTTTCAGATTTTAAAGAGTGAAGAGCTGTTGATGGGCTACCTTTTTTTTTGTTATGAACCTAAAACTATGTATGTTATAAGGGATAAAATAGAGAATATCCTGTAAGTGGACTAAAATGTATCCCCTCACTGCTGCTCTTTAGTTCTAGACTACAGACGCAGGAGAACAGCTGAGTTGGAGGGTCAATCAATTTATTGTCTGTATTTCTCGAGCTCTGCTCCAGTCTCTACTGCTGATCAATTAAAACAGCAGCAGCAGATTGAATGTCAGGGCATCTTATGAAGTGAGAAATTAGGACTGTTGAAGGCTATTTCAAAGATGTGTGAACCCAGGAATGATGTGAGAATTAGCCTTAAATAATATATGTGGTGTAATGAACTGAGTCTGGCTTTGGATTTACTTATTTATTTATTTATTTAATATTGGAACACGGGGTAGAAAGTGAAACAGTAATAAACTTGTTCAGAGGATTTCGCGGGAATTCTGAGGGTATGTCCCCAGCATGATGGTTTTCTTATTCTCTAGATAGAAATACGGTATTTAAAGCAAAACCAATATTGATTCATTCCTCTAATAAGAAATAATGAATAATATTTATACATGTCCCTTTGCTATGTACAGTGAAGACAGAAAATGAAATGCAGTGCTCTCAGTGGCATTTAGGAACACGGAATTTATGATGTGCTGCAGTTCCTTGTTTATCCTGTATTGTGTTTCACAATATATGGTGGTCTCACATTTCCATCACTATACCTTAGTGTCTGATGTGCCTCTGGTGCCAAAACATCACGCTGTGGGTTATCCACAAGCTACATTGGATTTACGATTTCCTACTTCACTTTTGTAATCCAGAATATTTTCTGTGTCTTGATAGATGAATGAGCATATCTTGCAGTAAAAAATTAATATAGGAATTCCTAGAGCAACCAGTACAGAAGCTGTGGCATGCTATACAATTAATTATAAAACTTTGGCTTTGCATTTATGTTGAATTGTGAAAGGAAGATTGAAATCTTTTCTTAATATAAAATATTTAAAATCAAACATTTATTATGCCTAGATTTGATAAGGCTACTTACCAGCCTAGACATGTTTGCACACAGCAGTATCTTCTCATTTAAATTCAATCACAGTCACAAAACAAGCCTGGCTTAGACTAGCTGAAGATATAAACTTCATTTTCATCTCATTAGGCCACCTGGAAGCAGCAATCAGTGAGTAGTCCTGACGTCAATGGTCTCTCTACTTCATTAAAATGTTAATTTCATGGCTTTAATTCCCTTTGTAAAACTTGCTGCTGCAGGACACAATATGCAGATTTATTCTGAAGCAGACAAATCTGCATGCCATATTCCTTTTTTAGTGCCTTAGGTTCCTTTGGATTTTTATTTTTAGCCATTCCTATTTTTATAAACTGCTGTGAAAAGATGATCACCATAACAACCAAAAAGTAAATATTTTCTTAAAACACCATTTTGAGAATGTATACTTAAGAATCAGGAATTCGGGGCATCGTGCATTTAGTGGTATTTTCCTCTGCTCTTCCCTTTTTCAGTATTCAGAAATGGGACAGGTATTGTTACTGGCTCACAGTTTCAGACAGTAGATCTTGAAGGGAAAGCAGCATGTGAGTAAATCAGAAGCAGCTACATAGATCAACTGTAGCATCAACATTTTCAGTTGAGGTCCTGCTGATGTCAGGACAAAATGGTGGACTTTGCATCAATTTTAGAATCCTTCCTTGATAATATGTACTTCCTCAGCACTTAGTCATCTTCATCTTGCCTTAGGGGATACATTTCTGGGTTTATAGCATACTCTAAAATTGTACGTCATAGATTGAGTTGGTAGCTAACCACGTAGAAATGTGTCTTGAGTTCAGGAAAACAAGAGAAGGTCGCTGTTCATCTAGTCTTTTCTCCTTTTACTGTATACAATTCTAAGAGTCTGAGTACTATTGTACATTTTTTAAAGTGCTATATAAACTCTAATTATGTTTTTGTATGCCTGTGCTATTTATAGATAGAAGTAATGTATACTTCTTATCGCAGGTGGTAAAACCCAAGTGCAGAGTGTAGACTTCTCAGGATCCATTGCTGATTGAGCTGCCTGGCTCAGAAATGCTGTGCTCAGTCAGGTGGCTCGGAGGATGCACTTGGGTCTGGGCTGCTGACAAGACTCAGCAGTAGGTCTTCCCACTCTACCCTTGCAGTTACCGTCACTTTAGCCTCTGTACAAATCCCACTATGCCCCGGTGGCAGGTGGCACCATGGCCTTTCTGTGAAGGATCCTGGATAATGGAGGTACCCTGCCTGATATTAACTGGCTGGAGGTGACAAAGACCATCAAGTCCCAATCCAGCAAATAAAGGAGTTGTTTTTTCCTGAGCACTGGACACATCTGAAATTTTCCCTTCAGGAATCCCAGGGGGATTTTCCTGTAGCTAGTCCCAGGAAGATGCTCCTGGGAAGTAACTAGGAACAGATAGTTAATTTGGCCTCTGCCTGCTAGCAGAGCAGTGTATGTGCAGCTGTATCAGTCTGCTACCGTGTACATCTCTGCTAGTTCTCTTGAAGCTGTGTAGCTCAGGGAGTGAAATAGAAATATCCCCTGTAATTGTAACTGAGAAGTAGCTAAAATAGCTTTAAAGACCTGAATACAGTAAAGTTAGACAGCCTTCCAGACCTCCCTCAGTTTCCTGTTTCAGATTAGGTAAGATAATTTACCAATGAGTCTAAAAACACATTGATACCTACTTCGTCACTCTTAGTGTCAAGGGAGAAGTTTTTTGAAAGTCAGTGAAGATAGATGGACAGTAGCCAATTAATTTCTGTCTTGGGACTCTGGCTTACAATGTTATTTCCTCACAGGCAGCACCATAACTCAATGTACTAGTCAATTTAAAATGCCAAAGTGTGCCAGAGCTTTACTCTATGGATAGAATTATTCATTCATGTCTGCAGTTGGTGAGAGTGGAGTGGTACTATGACGGCTTCTTAGATCACAGACTAATCTAGAAAAATATTCTATTTTGTAACCTCTCTGAAACATTAGCTGTTATTGGAACAGCATATTCAGTCCTCTAACACTGCGTTTTGATTTGACATACAATATATCTTATAAAGTAATCAAAGAATTTGTCACTTTGGTGCGCATTCCACTTAAACATGAGTTACTATGGGTATTTGAACAGAAGTTGTCAGTTTGCTGAATGAATTTTGTTGTCAGCCTTGACATTTTAAAGGCCGTTTCTACGATATAGCAGCATAGTTAAAGTGGTCATCGTCACTTCATGAACTTACAAAGGCTGACATGGCTTTGGGAGAATAAAAATAAGAGATCTTATTTTTTCTTTTGCATTCCTTTTGCCTCAGTCACTAATTATATGTAGTTCCAGAGATATTCATGCTATAATTGCTTATTGTTTGGTTTGTTTACTTGTTTGTAATGCCCTCAGAAGCAGGGCAGATGGAAGAGTTGATGGGAGTTAGTTTGTGTCACCATTGCTTAGGCAGAAAATGTACTGAGATGAGTGGTGGACTTTGGGTTTCAGCATTCATCATGTTTTCTGTGTTTCAAAAAGTACAGCAAAACTATTGAAGTTCTCCTTTGCTTATGTTTGCCCACATAGAGAAAAATCTTTACCAGAACTACCTCTTAGGGCTAAACTGTCTTTGGAATCAGCCAAGCTAGACTGGATTTTTCATCGCCCCATCATTTATTTGTGAAAGACTAACTGGCATCTCATTATTCTGCAGCTCTTGAAAAGTCTGGCTTTAACTGTTCCTCTGATGAGAGATTATGCTTTTCAGATAAACTTGAACTCTCTCACCACCTTTGACCTGCCATATGAATCAGTGGCAACTTCTTTATTCCCATCTGTAGAGAGAGCCTTTTTCCTTCCCACTGGGATGGAAGATGGAGACATCCAGTTGCTCCTGGCTGATGAAGACATTATGCTGTACCATGGCAAGGCCTTCCTGCAGGCACTTCAGAGCTTTCCACCAGCCCTGAGCCAGGTTTCTTCACTGACTCTTGTTCCTCAAGAGCAGAGGTGTTAATGCGTTTACTGGTAGTCAGGAGGGCTTTTGTCCTTTCCCTCCTTACTGAAACTCTCCACAGTTGTTTGTGTCCATAGACCAAACATGAGTGAGAGTAGTAGTCTTCACTTAAAGTCTGTGCAGATGGTGTCTAGCTTGTTCAAGGCCATTGAGCCAAAATGTTGAGACTAGGAGGGCTGGATGTTGACTGCAGTGAACCATGGTTATGTAT
The DNA here is from genome assembly GCA_009806455.1 of Tetrax tetrax. Lineage (NCBI taxonomy): Eukaryota > Metazoa > Chordata > Aves > Otidiformes > Otididae > Tetrax > Tetrax tetrax. Next base: position 234,571 of record WHYT01016866.1, on the reverse strand, counting down.
AGAAGCACTTGAGGGAAAATATCAAGGAGGAGCATGGAGATTTTTGGGGTGTGCTACAGATGTGCATGTTTCCAATCTATGTTTGCTGTTCCTGTATACTTCAGGATCTCCCAGTGGAGGAAGCTGTGGAGTGAAGACTACTTGATGCCTTTTGTGCTTTCAGCGGTAAGCCCTGGGGGAGCAACGTGCCGGGATCTTATTCAGACAGGACAGTGTTTCTGAACTCAAATGTGCTAGATATAGCAAAGTGTATTTATGGAAAACAGAGTGCAAAAGGATTTTCTGCTGTGACAAATAGTTTCTCCCCTTAATTAAGCATTGTCCTCTCAATGCACTGCATGAAATTTAGGGGGCTTCATTTTTCGTGAGTTAAAATATTTGAGGAAAACAATTGTGTGCTGACAACAGTGGACTTTTTAACTTGCAAGCCTTTTGTTTCTATAATTTCTATGAAATAAACTGAACTGCCTAAATTGATTTTATTCATTGTGGTTTAGTTATGTACATATTCATATTTGTGTCAAAAAGCAATGTTAAAATCATTAGTAATGACTGCTCTCAGAGCTTTCTAGCATGCAGTGCCAGTGGAGTTAAATGTTCCACCAGAGTTCAGGGATGGAAGTTTATAGCAGATATTTTCAGGAAACCAATTTTAGATTTCTATTCAAAGAGGCTTGTACAACAAGGCGTTACCACATTTTCTCATCTGTAACTTCAACTGACAGCATGGGATTGCCTTCCGATCTGTGTAACAAACAAGCAGACCACTACAACCCACATCTTCAACATGAAGGTACAGTGCATAGATTGTGAGCCTAAACCTGGTCTTGTTTCCTTGAGCAGAGCGACACATTTGGCTCAGTGTTGGGCCATTGTGTGCTGGGATAAGTGGTCTCTCTCAACCTCATTCTTGCAGTACTGAGACCAGATTTGAAGATGAGCCCCTAGCCCATATCTGACCGTTGTGCTGTCCTTGAGGTAGGAATTCAGTTTTCACTTCTCATGCTGGCAGACTGACAGCATCACACATGTAGAAGTAAGAGATGGATTCCTAGAACTCAGCTACCATCTGGGCACAGGAATGACTGTTCAGGCATTCTCAGCAGTCTTTGCTCATTTTCATTCAAAGGCTTGACTCTAGTATAATTTTTCTAAGCATCCCTATGAGGAGCAGTAGTTGGAACAAAACCATTAGCAAATCGTTTTCTTTCTAGAGACAGATCTTTTTGCTGCTGTGCATTTAAAATTACTGCAATCTCTCATTCACCTGCAAGGCCATGATGCAGTGTTTTCACATATGGTCTGCAGCATCCCTTTTTCCTTTCCATAGCACTGTCATGACAGCTTCTGTTGGGACAGCCATTCTCACATCCCCAGTTAAACATAACTGAGCCAGAGCCAAGAGCATTGATCGGTGGTTCCAGCTGCCACCACGGAAGGAAGCTCATCTGCTTCTGGGCCTCCCTGTGTCTGTTTTCTGCCAGGCACCACAGGGTGGAGAAGCAACTCCTTTCCATGCTTCATTTTTTCCTAGCACTTTACCAGTAAAGGGAAGAAACACTGCTTGTATTGACACAGTAGAAGTGTGATGCAGGATAAACAGTACATGTCCTTCACTTTGGCTTGAGTGAATGAGGGGGTCAGCAGCTAGCCCGTTTTGCTGGGCGGACCATTACCCCAGTGCCATCAGGATGCAATCAAGAGAATGTTTTATTTTACAGTAAGAATGGCTTGAGCAGTGCTTTTACTTAGGAAAAAAAAAATAGGAGACACTGAGTTCTGTACCTGTAGGGCCATGCCTTCTTCCAGAAATACATCCTAATTGAGAGCAGCAGTCAGTCATACCTTCAGACTGCAGGTAGGAAGGGCTGGAGGGAGTTTGCACTGGTTGCTCTCCCTGGCCGCTCTCCTTCCGTAGCGCCTGGGAGGGCCCCTGTGCTGTGTGAGGTTCCTCTGTGTGAGGAGGATCCAAGGGCCGTCAGACCCTTCAACCCTATGGCTCCTTTCCACCAGCCGAGCTCCACCAAGTAGCTGCAGTAGGGTTTGGGTCTGATCCCATGTCGTTAGGGAGGAAAGGAACTATATAATCATTATCCTTTTTAGAAATTTTAATCACAGCCTGTGGAGGGATGGCAATGTTTTATCTGACAAATATGTCACTGTCTTTCATCAGCTGATTATAATCATCTTGGAAGTTCCAGTGTGTCTGGCTTTCCCGATTCTTTTTTACTATTGTGTTTTGTTTAACTTTCCCTAATGAGCCCAGTGAAAAGCAATTGTTCTAAATAAATCATGTGCGCTACAAAGCAGTATATCACAATTAGGTTTCCATTATACTTTAATTAGGCATTCCATTATTAAATTGATGTCTTCAGCTTCTTCCAGGTCTCAGACTAATCCTGAAACAAATTCCTCTTTGTAGATAAATATTAGTCAGTCGTAATTAAAGAGTATTCATTGGAGTTGCGGCTTTTCATTAAATCCCTTTCTGATTAAGATGGCTCCCCCAAGTACTGGGCTGATTAAATTTAATAAGATTTGTCCACTTCTGTGTATCATGGTCTGGTGGAAACTTTTTTAGCACCAGGGGATTTGGAACAATACATTCATATCTCAGTGCAGACTGGCATAAATGCCTGTTATGTGCAGTGCTGTATGCTCTCGTGTCAGGGGGCTCCACAGTTTGTGGGGTCGGTCAGCGGAGGGCAGAAAAATCCACTCAAACTGAATTAGTAATATTAGAGTTGAATATCAAAGTATTAAGTTACATCTAGAGCGTTACAGTAAAGAACAGAAGATTAAAGTGTTTTAGAGGCTCTCTTTTGTTGACTAATTCATGACTGGGGCTTTGTTGCTGAGTTGAAGCCCGAGTGCTTCTCTGCCCCAGACTGATTTCTCCTGGTGAGATGTATAGATGAGCTTGTTTCTATGTAAATATACCTCAGTTGTCAATTCAGATAATAAAACAGACATTCCTGACAGAAGTTCTTCTAGCAGCAGCATATGAAATGTTTTCAGAGCAAAATCCTTGTCCTGGATTTAAAAAAAAAGGTAGAGTGAAAGCATGATGCAGCTTTAGTGTATATATATCCATCAAAGAGAAATTATAAGCCTCAAAATTTTCTGTGTGCTGAAATTATGCCTTCCTGTTGGGCTGCTGGTGCTGTTCTGCATTCCTTTTGCTTTGTACATAGAAATGAAAACAAACCGCTGTGACCAAGAATGGCAATAGCGCAAATCGGTGAGGCATGAAATGCAAGAGATTGGCTCAGGACGTCTGTGGAAGCACTCCCTCCAAATATTTGAGGTGGCTGCTAGCAGGTGTTTTTTCAACATCTTGTTCATGCTCTATTTTTGGTACAGAGTACACTTTCATCTAGTGTTGTGATTTGGTATGGGCTGTATTTGTAATATCTAATTTCTCCAAAGTTTGAATGTGTTTTTAGTTTCTTCTCAGATATCCCAAATAGAACGGTACTGGGTGTATCATCTAGCCCATCTTTTGTATTGTGAGGACTCCAAGTTCGCCACTAATCCCGGATTGCTCTTCCTGGGGCTGCTGAAGGCTGCACTAACCGGGAGCGATGCCTGGGACAGTTTGAAGAGGGCAGGGTTATAAAACGCTGGGAGGTCACTGAGCAGCTAAAGAGTACTCTCTAGCGGTTGACTTTGGGTAGTGATAAGGAGAGACAGCAAAGTGCATCGAATTAACATAAGGTTACTCATCTGTAGCCGTGGAAAAAAAAAAGGAAGAACAATAGAGTAACGTGAGGAAAGGAAGCTGAACTTTGTATCTGAATTATAGAAAAGAATGGATGTAATGCACTAGAAACCAAGAATAAAATCTCTTTTCTTTACTAGCCATTGTTTGTTTACTTATTGCTGCCTTTGCAATACCGTGTTGGATGGTGTTATGCTACTCATTGCACCTTCCTTCCATTGGCATGAACTAAGGGCTGAAGGAAAGTGAAAAGTCCATGGCATTTCTGAGGAGATAGGATGCACTTTGATCAGTCGATTACTGGGAGAAAATTGCTACAACTGCTTCCTTCTAAATACCTGTGGTGAATTATTTTTCTCTGCTTCTCAGAGTGTCTCACACCAGCTTTGTAGTGACTTCACAAAAGACAAGGCTCAAAACAAGTTGTATGGCCAGTCCCCAAATCAGCTGGGGTCTAATGCAAGACAATTGGAAAATTATTAAAATTTGAAAATGTTGAGAAGATTCTTACCCTACATCCTGGGAAATCCTAGAACTGTTTAAAAAAAAAAAAAGAAAAAAAAAAAAGAAAAAAGATGTATTTGAAAAGAGTGTAAGTGTTGGTTGTGGAAGAACTTGGAGGAAATAAATAACATCTAATAGAATGAACAGGGAGATTGTGAAGCGTAATGCCTTTAATCCTTGTGTATTAATTGAGCTGCTGAAAGCCAACATATGCTTTTGTGCTACAGCATGGCAGTTCGTACACATTGCTACTCCTTACATCTTTAAAAATGTATCACTTTTCCAAAAATTCCCGGTTTTAAGGCAGCTGTGTTGTTTACCTAGCAGTAACATCCTGCAATGTTGAGCATCATTACTATGGCAGTTGTGTATGTAAACTGTTCCAGAGTGTTTTCCTTTACGGTTAACTCAGTGAGGCCAGTCAGAAATGACAGTGGAAATTGTAGATGCAACAGCTGAATTCTGGCAGAACTGGATTACCTCAGAGATGTGTTTTCTCTTGTAGAGACTGATGCTTAATTCCATCTGCACTGGAGAAAGATTGTGCATCCAGGCAGAGAGCAAAAAAACATACATGAGTGGATTACTTCTTTCTCAGATTCCTAGTGATTTCAAATGCCCAGCAAGTAACAGTGGAATTAGGTGAATAGTCTGTTACATTAAAAGAATAAGAATAAATTTGAGCTGCTTATACATGCTTTTGTGTGTGTGCGCATATGATTTATTTTAAGGATGTTTGATATCTTATTTTTGTTTAATTGTCACGATACTCAGCTTTCAAGAAATACTTGGATGACTAGTTTAGCTTTCTTTATAATTTTTTTTTTTTAAATCAGATCAGCCATTTCCTAATTTATGTACATTTGCCTATCTAGAAAGACATCTTATCATGACAAGGTAGAGTACCCATGATGCTTTTTAAAAGGATTTCACTGCAGTGTAGTAAATTATCTTTATTTCAAGCATAAATGTGATTCTTGTCTGAATTTGCCAGCTGTTTGCCAAATAATTCACGTTAGAGCTTAGTGCAGTTGGAGAGTCACATACAAGTGCGTCAGTGTCTGTTGTATGAAATATCATTTTTCTGTATGAATAGTGGTCTAGAAACATGTTTTTTTCCTTCCTAACATGTAACATACCTATTAAATCCAAATCCCATATGTGTATGTAGAACAGACATATAGTATGGGAGACTGGGAGTGAGCAAATATGCAGGCGGGGGAATAAACACAGCATTTTGTTATCTGGATTAATAAATATACTTTGGGAATGATAAAGAGTGGTGAGTCAGTTATGCCTGGTCATCCTGAGTGACTAAAAATAACTTGTTATTCCAACCCTTTTATCCCTTTGCTCCCTCCTCTCCACATATTTTTGTATTTTGTTTATAGTTCAACCAGCTTTTGCACTGCAATTTGTAAAATAATTCTTCAGAGCCAGGGAGGGAAGACGAAAGGACAACAGCCTCCGGGCAGTCTTGCAGATGGAGCCGCTGGGTTGGTGCATTTCCCATCGTGATGGCTGGCTCCCCCTGCTCCCCTGCACACCCTTCCCTCCTCTGCTCAGAGATTCCTCTTTCAGATGAGTGAAGTCGGTTCCTGAAGTAATTAGTCGGTTTGTGTTGACAGCGGTACCCAGGAGCCGTGTGGGGTGCTTCAGACGAGCTGACTGTGGCTTTGACAACAGCTGGGTCAGAGGGCCCACACCTGGGGAGGTGGCAAGATAGAGCTGTTATCTGTAAATCCTTAATGGAGGCTGTAAAGTGATGTGAAACGCGTGAAATCTGGCACCATGACCCATTCTATCATGGACAGCAGGTCGAGGGAGGTGATTGTCCCCCTCTACCCTGCCCTGGTGAGACCCCACCTGGAGTACTGTGTCCAGTTCTGGAGTCCCCAACATAGGAAGGACATGAACCAGTTGGAGAAGGTCCAGAGGAGGGCCACAAAGATAATCAGAGGGCTGGAGCACCTCTCCTATGAGGACAGGCTGAGAGAGTTGGGGCTGTTCAGCCTGGAGAAGAGGAGGCTCCGGGGAGACCTGATAGCGGTCTTCCAGTACCTAAAGGGGGCCTACAGGAAAGATGGGGAGAGGCTGTTCAGTAGGGCCTGTTGTGATAGGACAAGGGGTAATGGTTTTAAAATGGAGGGAGGTAGATTTACATTGGATATTAGGAAAAAAATTTTCACAATAGTTGTAGAGCACTGGAACGGGTTGCCCAGGGAGGTGGTGGATGCCCCATCCCTGGAAACATTCAAGGCCAGATTGGATGAGGCTCTGAGCAACCTGATCTGGTTGGATATGTCCCTGTTCCTTGCAGGGGGGTTGGACTAGATAACCTTTAAACTCCCTTCCAACTCTAACCATTCTATGATTCTTGTATTTTTCCTGTAAAGCATAGCTGCGCAAACAATGCCTGCAGTAATTATGAGGTATTTCGCTTTGACTTGACACATGCCTAAGTATTTTTCTACAGTTTAATCCACAAACTAATAACCAGTTTAGCACTCAATACATCTTAACATTCAGACCAGGATAATACACTTCTTGATCTGCTCTTAGCTTTCCCAGCTTTCCCACAGCACTGACTTCTCATACCATAACTGAATTGCACCATGTCTTCCTTCTTGTAGTAGCTCTGGTCTGGTTTGGAGAGGAGGAAAGGAGCTGGCAGCTGTGTCTGACGAAAAGAGCATCCTGCATGTTCAAATAGAAAAGAGAGACTTCCCACTCCTGGCAGCATAGAAACATTGGTTTATAGTCCTGCAAAGAATCACTCAATCTATAAGAGGAATATAGGTCAATTAGATTTTATTGTCTTTACAAGTTCAGCGTAGTGATGCTGATTTAAAAAAAAAAATATTGTGTAAATTATTGTTTTCTTAACTGCAGTCCTCTATTTTATTTTTTTTTTTTGCTGATGGAGAGGGTGAGGGGATAGACGTGTTAAAGCAACAAGTGCAAAGCCAATTAGCAGGCACCAGCCTGCGGTGTGCGACTCTCAGGCTCTGTCACAGGTGAGAGTGGAAAATCTCTCCCATAGCTTGTTTGCATGCCCTGACTCAACTGGGGATCGACAGCCTTTCATGGACGGTGTGCCAGGCTGTATTCTCCTCTCCTGGAAGAAATTCCTCAGAAACCAGGGACCTGCCAGCTCTCCCTTAGCGTTTCAGTGGCATCTTGTCTCTGTGGGAGATGAGTGCCCAGTTCAGCTGTGGAGGTTCAATGGGCTTTGCATTGGAGAACGGCGGGTTTTGTGTCTTAGCCCTGTTGCGCGTCACTTCAAATCCTACCCAAGTGTTGTCCCGGCACGCTCACTGTAGCTTGCTGTCTCCATTGCCTGCCAGGATACAGCAAAGGGCTTAGAAAAACTTATTAAACAGGGCTAAATATCAGCTCTTACAGCAGTGCTGTAGCTACGAGAAAGGACATAGTCTTTGGAGGCGTGAAGGCAAATGGAGTGTTCAGATTAGGTGTCTGTGTGTGCTCTTAATGAGGCCATTTTGGAAAACTCTTCATCTGGTTCCAGCACCCACATGTTGAAAAGTATGTTGAACTATTAGAAAAGATTCAGAGAGCAACAAGAGGGATTTGAGCTTTTATAAAACATGCTTCATATTGAGATTTCAGAAGCTCAGTAGGTTTGGTTTGTTCAGGAACAGCTTACGAGGTTGGAGGATCAGGCTGACACTTACCTACGTGAACACAGGCAGCTCTTTAATTTAGAAAAGCTATATGGTGAAGTAAAACTAGATATGTTCAATATAGAAATAATGTACTGCCCCCCAATTATTTAAAGGAATTGCCTACGTCATGTTAAAAGCTTTAAGTCAACGCAGGGTGTCTGTCTTACAACATCCTATGGCAAGACCAAAAGCATTCTTCATAAACTCCTGTAGCCTGTGTTATTCAGGAGATCAGATTAGATGATGATAACATTCCCCTCTGGTCTTAAAATAATTAAATGAGATATTTACAGAGATTTCAAAGTCAAAGTGAATTCCCCCTCCCCCCAACAACTTCAGTTAGTGGTATTGTTTTACACATTAATGAGATGTGGCATCAGGCTGCAAAACTATGTGATTTAAATGTATTTAACAAAAGAATTAAGCACACATAGTGATTGCTGATAGCTAAGAGGATGTTCTTCTATCTCTTGATCTTTGTACCAGCCAGGCTGGATCGGATCCCAGTAGTCCTCTACTGCTCTACACAGCACCCAGAGCACAGCTCCTCCCCACTCCAGAGCAGAAAGCAGCCAGGGCTGCCCCTTCCCCAGGCTCCTGCCCTCAAGGTCAAGAGGTGCAGTTTCCTTAACTCCTTTGTGTCAGAAGGTGGAAGGTCTCCTTGGTGTCTGCAGGTAGAAGGTCTTCCTCTCTCTTTGTGTCACAATGCCAGTGGAAAATCAGATAGCTAGAAACAGAATTGGTATGCAGGATCACTCTTCTCTGTTAATCAAGGCCAGTATTATCATTCTGTCTTTTTTTGTTTGCTTATTTGATTGCTACACTTACCCAAAAAAGATTTCCAATAACTACTGAGTTGAAAGTGATTTAGATTAACCCTAGCTGACACTGCTGCTTTAAAGAGGGCTGCCTGAAGTTTTAAATCTTCGCAAGGATGATACTGCCCAGGAGGGGCTGTAAATCCTTGAAGCTGCTCCCTCCTGATACTGTGTTCTCAAAGAAAAATGACTTGAATCTCAGGAGCCAAGCCAGTAATATTTCCCAGTAAGCAATTTTAGATGGCTCTTGTTTTAATATACAAAAATGTATCTTTGTTTCAAAGCTAATATCCAATACTTAGATATTGTGTAACAACTAGTTTTGATCTGCTTGTTTCTGTATTTGTTTTGATTATGTTGCTAATTGGTTTATTTACAGAAATGCCAAGCCTCCTTCTGTTGGTTTTCCTAAGGAAATGTGTATAACGGTGAGGATATTGAGGGTTGTGTGTCGGAGATGTTTTACAGAAGCTTGGAGATGTATGAAGCATCTGGAGCTGTGTGATGAAGGGACGGGTATGCTGCTTTGCAGGATGAAGCAGTTATATTGTGGTGGGAAGTGGCATGGACAAAGGCCTTACATACTGGTCCCACTTCTCACAGGTCACCATCATTATGGTGATCATGAATATTTTGTTGCGAGAGTGTTTCAGTCTACCTCTCCCCATTCTGGCTCAACAACTCACTGGCGTGCTGTTCTGTGATGTACTGTGGTTAAGAATAGCATCTTCTCTGCTGGATCAATGCAGGGGAAGAGACTGTATAATCCTTCTATGATTTAAAGCCGTGTCAGTGATAACTTAAATAGGACAAATTACAGCTGCTGAGATCCTCTCTAGAGATGGAAATGGGTAATAGCCACCGCTGTTAATGCCGACAGCATTACACCTTCCAGGCTGCTGAGAGTCTGAGCAGTTCATTGCCTGGATTTGCCTGAAGCCCATCCTCATTTTTAGCTCACTGATGGTCATTTTGGCTTTAAGAGCTTCTGTTCTGAATCATCGTTTTGGCCCTGAAGTCTCTGCTTTTATAGATCCTTCTGTCTTGCAGTGAACTTGCTCAGCATTGCTCGGCCCCGGGTATGAGCAAGAAAGCGTCCTTGTTGCTGACGTGAATCATAACTGAGGAACACGCAGTGCTCCAGCTCCTGGGAATACTTACAGCAGAGGGGACGGGTCCATCCAACCAGCCCACTTATTTGGGACTGCACTGTAGGGCTGAGCATCACTTCTGGTAGTTTTCACCAATTGCAGCTGCCTTGCAATGTTCTCTTTGTGAATGTGTTTGAAAGAAGCTTAAAATAGTTTAATCCTGCCTTTTATATTCAGGATAGTTTTTCCCCTTAGAATTAAGATACTGTCTTGACATTGTGTTATTTAACACACACAATTAGAAGTGATTTTCAGTTTACCTGTGATATCTTTATCTTGAACCTAATAAGAGGCTCTCGGTTGTAAAGTTGTATAATAGGCGGTGAGATAAAAGGCTTGTCTGCATGCACCCAAAGGCGCACAGGGCCACAACGGCAGGCAGAGAAAGCCCCAAAACCCAGGCAGAGAAACAGAGTCCCTACCCTGGCTCCTCCGAGGCTGTCACGGGGGAACCATTGTCCCTTGGGCTGGGGGTGACACCTGTACTTGGTGAGTCAGTGGGAGAGGCTGACGTCCGTCACCTTGCAGACCAAGGGGGGTTACTGTTTGCAGGGCTTTGGGGCTCGTTACAGGATGCTGAAGAGGAGCATTTTGTTGATTATACAGGATTTAGTATGGGATATTTAGGGGAGGAACCAAAAGTGGGGAAAGGGACAGTTCAAGGTGGTTTGAGACGAGTAAGTTTAGGAAAATATAGGAATAAGGGGTAAAAGGGCCTGGTCCCACGTAAATGGGGCTGGTCATCACACTTACCTGGTCGCGCCTTGCGCCTGATCAGCCCGGTCTGCCCGTCTTCTCATTAAACCCTATTTCTAACTGCTTTCCTGGCTGAGGGGATTCTGTGGGTGTGCCAGTGGAGGTCCAAGTGCCATCAACTGGAGAGACCAGGGTCTGTGTCTGTCGTGTGGGTGCATGTGTCAGTGTGTGTGTGATCACTAGCGACTATCGAGCAGGACTATCAGGCGAGTAGGGTAAAAAACATGGAAGTCTAGTATCAAAGTGGCCATAAGTCTTGTCAGATACTGGAGAGGTCAGATGGTCACAATTTGGCTACTGGAGGGATTGCAAGGTCCAAGCCGGCAGCTGGGGAGACTATGGGGTCTGGGGTCGACTGAGACCAGTTTGTATGCCTTTGTCTCTCTGCATGAGCCAACTGGAGAAGCACATATATTTGTGTGTGTCTGTATTGGGAAGATGTGCTCAGACTGTCTCGTAACTGGGGCAGGGAGCTGTGGCAGCCTCACCTCTACTGGGCTACCAGGTGCAGCAACTCCAAATGTAGAATAAAAATTCTGATGGAACAGCTAATGTAGTGAAAGAAAACTACCTAATTTTTGCTTGGAAACATTTTTTTTAAAGAAGATAATTTTCTCTGATGCTGTTGTTTTGATCACGAGTCTGGTTAAGTTCTTCCTCTGCCACCTCTGAGTGCAATGCCCAAAGCACCCAGCTGTGCATTGTGATCTTTTGAAGTAATGTCGTGTGTGAGCCTGAAATATAAATAACTTCGGAGCACAGAAAGTTTAAAAAGAAAAAGAATACTGTTTTTGAGACATTTTGTCGTCCCAAAATGAAGACTGCCGCATGGATTAATCATCATCTGTATGTTATGCAGTTTATAGCTGTGTAGCAATGATTACAGATGAACTTTATATTTACTCCTGAGCACGCTGGTAAGCTTTGCTTTTCTGAGGTGCCTTTGTAAAGCATAGGACAGACCATTTTTCATGCGTATGAAGGATATATAGTTCTGTAGTTCTACTACTGCAGGAAGAAAGTCACGAGACCGTAAAGCTACTGTAACTGGTGTCTCTTTGTCCTAAAGAGATGGGATACCTGCTTGACATTTTAGCCTTAATGGCGATTTCGTAGCTTAATTAGATTTCAGATGCAAAATTCTGAACGTTATTTGATTTCCTCTGTTCTTCATTCCTTCCCCAATGGGATGTGGATACATGCAGGATAAAGAAGATCCCTCAGATGTCACTAAAAGCATTGCAAAAAGTGGTTTGTCCACCAACAGCTGCTCTGAACTATGAACAAATATGCTTCCTTACTTCATTTTTGACTCACTAGAGGAGTAGTATGATGTGACTTCCCTTAGGCCAGTTTCTTCTTAAAATGTGTAGGAGGTGTTTTAAGCAAATCTTTAAATTCAGATGGGAAAGACATCTTTAAACAGTGACTGCCCTGTGTCTTCACTTAGAATCACTTTCTTTTGCTAGTTGACTGACACTTTGCTTTTGATCTGAAACACGCGCTGTTAGATATCTCCAGACTGCAGAGAGAATGAGCTTAACTTCAGAGGGAAACAGAGACAGTAAAGATGCTCTAGCCAAGGATGCCTGATTAAACCTAGCCTAAGGGAATTTTGTCCCTGCTCACGAATGGTCTACCGTCATCTGCTGCAGTAACCTTTCTTCTTTTTAGCAGATTTGCCTGTAGCATGTCTGGCAGTGATGGATTGACCCTGTCCATGTTAAAAGATGCCATTGATAGATCAAGAGAGGATATGCAGAACCTTTTTGTTGAAGTGTGCAGTGTGGATCCGCTTTACTGCACGTAATACTAGCAGGGCATGCTTCTTTCAACAGCTGTAGAAAACTGATTGAAGCTGGTCCATTCGCCTCCTCCAGGGAATGAAAGCTTTGGGCTGTCATTTGTGTGGAGTTTTTAAATATGTATGACCCGAACAAGGGGCCTGATGAGAAAGGCTCTAATCCTCTTGCGTATGAAACCTGGTGTTCTGGTCCTCTCCCTTTCTGATTTTTCTGTGCTTTCAGATATGTTAAATCTACCTTTGAAGTTTCATTTCTTCCTGTGTAAAATATACTTTAATAGGTGAACCTTGCAGCTGGGAATTACGAGATAGTGATTCAAGTTGGACACACTGAGCAGGACATGTAATCATCCTTTGCCTTGGTTTCCCCATTTCTGATGCAGAGAGAGTAATGTTCGCCCTCCTGTATACCACTCTTTGAGCTTTGTTCTGAGTAACTATTTTAGAAGCCATAATGTAGTGTAGACCTTCTACAGTCTGGTGTGAAGCCCTGCTGGAAAGTATCTGTCTAGGGATGCTACAGATCCATAGGTAAGGAGTAGAGGCTTCCCTGTTTTTGATTAGGAATTCATGGCCAGAAATATATTTGCGTGCTGAAGGGATCAGACCAGCTGTATGGGTGCAGAGAGTCCTGCCCAGTCCTGCCAGTCCGCCAGTACAGTCATAAAATCTGTCTTAAGCACATCTGATTTTTTATTGCCTGTGGTCAGTATGCCAGTGATCCTTGCATGTAAAGCTTTGATTTTTCAAGAATGTTTGCATGTACTGGCAGACTGACTATTTAGCTGCAAAGACACAAATGACTACAAGGTGTGTGAGGAAATCCTGTAGCCAAAACCTCTTTTCATAGAAGGCTTTTCTCATGCAAGGATATCGGGAAGGCTACACTTTTCTGGCCTCCCTCTTGAGGTAAAGTGTGTAGGTTTTATGTGCTACTAGAACCTGGGGAGCTATGGAGGATAGGGGGGAAGACAAATTTTAAGAGATGGATATCTCTCAGAGGCATATATAGCAGCCCTTCCTCTGGCTGGACCAGGAACTAGGGGATGTCTCTCCTGTAGGGCAACTGTAATTCCTTCTGATGGCAGAAATCTTTGGAGGAGAGAGTATGTGATCCCATAGCTAGGCAAAAGCTGTCGTATTGAGTTTTGCTATGATAGACCTCCTAGGAGCTGTATATAGCTCTTTAAAAACCAAAGTAACCTGCCACAAAACTGTCTGAGAGATCGTTATAAGACAGCACAGTTATAAAATACTCTGAAAGGCTGAATAGGGTTTTCCCCCCACTTCTGATATTTGGAGATGAACTTTAGATACATCATTTTGAACATGGCCTTTTAAAGTAACTTTCTATTCTGTCCCTGTCATTTTTGGAGCTGTAAAGGAAAGCCAAAATGCCAGGGAAGGGGAGCAAATGAAAAGGGGGAGGGGGGCTAAAGAGTAGGTTTTGATCATCTTTGCAAGAAGTGATGTCATCTGTCAGAGTAAAAGTCTTCATTTGCTGCAACTGGAGACAGCTTTTAGTCTCCAATTCTGTTTTGCCCCGAGCCAGCCAGCCAGCCAAATAAAAACAGCGGGATAAATCACTGCTGGCAGAACTTAACAGTTATGCAATATCCAGTGCACTGTGCGCCTATTTTTAGGTCAGTTTTACACTAGCAGAATTTACTTTATGAAATCTAAAAAGAATGTCTGGTCAGAGGCTGGGGGATAAAGAGGGTATTTAGAAAGTGCAAAATGTAAAAACACTTAGTACAAAGATGTGCTGTCAAATTCCACTTGGGCAATACTGATGTCCTTTTGAGAGTGTTGGCTTCATGAGGCATGATAATGAAGAGTAGAGGCTTTTTTCATCAGTATTCCCTTGAAATTCCAATCTGCAATTGCTTTTTAACTATACTCACTTTACCCAAATAGCTAACGTTATGTGGTTTACCTAAAGCTGGGCTCTCCACCATTCGTGCTGTCCTTTGTCTGTACCAGATCTGGAATGCAGTAAGCAGCACCTCACCTCCTTTCAGTACTGGCTGGTCAGATTTAAAGAAATTGTGTTCACGGGAGTGCTCGGCAAAGCTGGCTGAGCTACGGAGATACTCCTCATCCTTTGTGAGATACTGTAGATTCAATGAGCTCCTGATATAGTTAGCTGATATAAGTTTCACGTATGTTTTCTCAATCTTCGGTAAATTAGGATTGTGTATGCTGCTTGCTCCAGATGGAATGGAGTCTTTTTCAGTGTTCGCAGGAGCATACACTAAGTTGTATTTCATTAGTTAAAAGCAGTTTCAGCCTGCAGTACAGGTATGAATAACTGAAGATTAGTCTTACATACTCTCCTCTTTATCCAAGACCAGATGTGCATCTTCTCTCCTTTAAATTTGACTTCATCCTCTTAGTCACTGTGTTGTAATTCTACATTAGTTTGTACCATGTATAGTCTTGTTCACAATTTTTTTTCCTCAGATTCAGAACAGATAATGATTTGGAAAAGTTTGACCTGTCAGTCTTTAGAGATTCTAGCAGATAAAACATACTCTAGATAGTTAAGGTATCTTTCTGATTCCTGCCACAATTTGGAGAGTTTTCAATCACACCTTGAAGCAAATTAGTGCTCTGACCATTGCATGATCTGTATTGATCTTTTTTTCCCCAAACATTTCTTCTAGGTGACAATCTCGATGCTATCCATGACATAACTGTGGCATACCCCCAAAACATTCCGCAGACGGAGAAGCACCTTTTGAATGGAAACTTCCCAAAAGAGATTCACTTCCACATCCAGAGATATCCCATAGAGACAGTGCCCACCTCTAAGGAGGAGCTGCAGCTGTGGTGCCGGAAGCGTTGGGAAGAGAAAGAGGAGAGACTCCGACACTTCTATGAAGGTGGAAAGTGCTTCAGTGCGACAGAGCAAAGCGTTATTCCACCGTGTAAATCTGCGCTCAGGGTCCTCGCAGTTAAGTGCGTCTCGCTCCTGTACTGGACATTGTTCCCGCTGGGTATGCTGGCACTGCTGTACCTGTACAGCGTTGCACGATGGTATTTTACAGCCATGATCATCTTTTTTGTTGCGCAGCAGAAGATATTTGGTGGGCTGGAACTAATTGAACTTGCTTGTCATCGATATTTTAAAAAGCAACAGAAATTTCATGACACAAAAATAAAAAGCTATTAGTTCTGGGGTAGAGAAAGATGTAAAAATGAATGGGTTTGAGATGTCCTGCAAATTTTATGCACAGGGAAGAATTTTTGCATGAGGATTGTCTTTTACTATTGCCATTGTTAGATATTTGCACTTGATTCTGTGAAGAGAAAGAAAGATGTTAGTTATTGCTACACGTGAAAATGGTAGTTCTTACGTCTGAATGTAAGTTCAACATTGCTCTCGCAAGCAGCTAGCAACTGCATTCTGCTGTAATTAAGAAACAAATTGCTGGATTATTGAACAATCGTGAGGATGTTAATAAATGTGACATGCACTGAACTTTCCTGTAGAAACCCAAACTGTCCAGCTGAGAGAGACAGGTGTATGATTTCTGTATAATCACGTGGTCATAAAGTAAGCACTAGATTTGGAAAGCCAGTGAGTTTAACGATGTTTCGATGGTAGGTGGAAGTTGGAGAAGTTGTTCTGTTTCTTTTTTCTATTTCAAACTTATTTTTGCATAAGCTTTTGCAAACACTGCTGAACCTGCAACTACTCAACCATTTTGGCTTGGTCACTCAGAAGAATTTTTAAGCATTGCAATCATGTGTTGTAGTACAGAAAAGGCTCTGCCTCCATTTAAGTCTTAACTGATTATTTAATAGACCTGTGCAGCTGGTTTGATTTCTCACTGTTTCATACTGCTTTTGGTCTCCCTGTTAGCTGTGGGAGACTTGTTCCTACTGTAGTACACAGAGCTGTGGGATAGGAGAGCTGGTTTTTTGTTGGTTTATTGGTGTGGGTTTTTTCTTGTACAGGCAAAAATAAGTGTTTTGTCTCTGAGTAGCTGGCAAATGTTTTTCATAAAGGTCTCCTTGCAGACATTATTTCTTTGAAAGCATTGTATTTATTTTTCAGAGTAGGCAAGATGCCTTTGTTAAAAGCATTTAATTTGGTTTTCAGATTGCTTCCTTAGACATTTCAAGTTTCCATGTAGATAGGCAGGAAGACTGCTTGTACTGTGCATATCAGACAGACCTGTTGAAATGCATGTGACGCGATGGTTGTCTCCTTATAGGTAGAAGAGATGGGTTTCAGACAATCACAGCACAGGGAAATTGAGCTACATCTTCCCTTTGCAGTATTCTCTTTGATTGCTTGATGACATCATTCCTCTTCCAACCTCCTTTGTAATTTGGGGGATATTTTTGGTGGCTCCCACTAAAACATTTTCTCTTCTTTTCCTGACGTTCAGAAAATCTGAAGGCTTAAACTCTGAGAAGGCACTTCCAAGTGTATTCGTTGTCGTGTATAGTACAAGTAATTTTCGTGGTCATGTAGTAAAAGACATAAACATTGCCAGCACTTAGGAGACACTTCAGGTTAGATTTGGGTTTCAACCTCAAAAACGTTAGACCACCATGCTTAATCAACTGTATTGCTGCAAAACCTCCCCGACTTACTAAATATTTATTGTTTATTGCATGAAGGCTTGTTTGAGCTGAACTGAGATGGCCTGGCTCCATATGTGGAGTGGCATTGCCATGAAAGGTGAAAGTACAGGGTGCAAAATGTATCTTGTACTGTGCTGAATATCTTAAGCATTGGGTAGACGTGGTAGACATATCTGTTTTTTTTTCTAAATTACAGCACTAAATGTTGTCTAATGTGTTTGTATCAAAGGCCATTTTTTGAACAAATCACCAGCCTCTATTCAACTGTCCCTTGCAAGGTGACAGGTATTTTTTAATCTACGCTTATAATAACAAATTGTTTATTATGCGGAAGGTACTTGAAGCCATCTGTGTTCTCTAATTTTTTAATCCCTTTTTTCTTAAAAAGAAATAAAACTAGATTTATATTTAGGGTTATGTTTCTTAATGATTTTTTCATATTTACATTTGAGTACCTGCAGACTGACAACTGGTGTTTCATTGTCATGAGTGGAAGGAGGTTCTTTCTGCACTATAAGGACTTTTTTTAACCTAATTCAGTGATATCAAAGGCATAGGTGCAGCTTAAATCTACGTAGCCTGGTTTTTCTTCACCTAATACTCTACTTTGGTGCAATTCCCTGCACACCAGGTAACTAGCTGCGAAGGAAAACCTAAAAACCTCGTTTATGGTTAATGCAGAGAAGAACGAAAGGATTCTTCTAGTCTGTCCTGAGCCACTGCTGTGCTTTCACACCAGGAATAACCACAGCCAGCCTACTCCAATAGCCTTAACATAGTCTTCAGGAGTGACTTCAGAGGATTTGTTATATATGTTGGTGACGTAAATACCAGCTACGCTTTTCTCAGTCATTCAGAGAACTGTTTGGTGTCATCAAATGTATCAGAAGCATCAGTGTGAGTCTTGGTCATGGAGCAGTGAAAGATTTATGTCTGTGTGTGATTAGAGTTGGTTTCTGAAAATGAAATCAAATGCAGTCCATCATTGACCCTTACAAAGGATTTTCTCCCAGCTGGAGCCAAACACGTAACCTGCTGTAATGTGGTAAACACCCTGCACATCTGTAATTCATCCTTCCTCTCTCATGTATTCAAATCGAAGAGAAAGAATAATCTTCACGTCAGCTGCTAATGTCACATTTACAGTGTCTGACTCCATGATGCGGGGCAGCACTTGGTAAGTGAAGAATCCTCCTCTCACAGGGAGGGGTGTTGGCTTTGTGACTGATGTAAATTTTCAGCTTATGTGCATCATTTTGCAGCTCAATTAGAAATGCAAGTCAGGGAGAAAATGGAATGCAAAGAAAAAGCTTTGTGGATATAGAGGCTTCTTTGTTTAAAAAGTGGTTACGGAATTCAGGGAAGATCTTTCTGTGAATGCTTTTTTTTCTCTTTGGTCAAAATACAGATTTTTACTCAAAAGGATCTAATATATACATTTTTTTGAGACTGTTTTGTTCCTACCTTGTTTCTCTGTTCGAAGTACACTGAGATGGCTCTTAGGGCCATGGATTAGTGGTGGGCTTGGCAGTGTTAGGTTTACAGTTGGACTCGTTCATCTTAAAGGTCTTTTCCAACCTAAATGATTCCACACCGGGTAAATCACTTTAAAATGTTTTCAGTGCTGTTAGGTTAAAGGGGCTAGTACTCTGGGAATCACACACTCCCCTCTTTCATGGCATGCCTGCTGGCACTGAGACTCATCTCAGTCGTTGGCACGTTTGTCACTGCTCACCTTCTCTCAGCAGCCGCACTGCTGAGCAGCGACTGCTCCGTCTATGGGACCTAGAGGTCTTGCTAGGTCTTTCTTACATTATATGAGATCAGTGCTGTGCTTTAAGGATACTGCTCTCATTTGCTCAATCAAATGTTTCCTCATTGGCATCAGGGGTTCATTTCTCTCTGCTCAGAACAGAAGGTTGAAATCCTGCCATCTGTGTTTGTCGTCAAGCTCATCTGGATAGACCAAGACATTTCTCTCTTGGCTTCAAAGCTGCAAGGCCCGAAGCTGATCTGTAAGGTGTTGTCTTGATCATACAAAATGTAGTTCCTACTTTTGTGCATTGCATCAATCTGTATTGTTTAAAAAAGATCCGTGTTTTTATAACTTGATTTTATATGTACACTGTGTGAAAGGAAACACCAGGATACTACAAACCTACAGAAAGCCTTAGTTTTCAGCGATCACTGATTATTTTAGAATGTTTTAACCATGTACCAGTTACTCTACAGCAACAATAAAGACCTGAAGCATTGCACGTGTTTAATTTTGCCATTTCCTTTTTACCATGTGACATACTCTGTATGCACCCAATCATATGTCTGTCTGTCTGTCTTGGGCAGACTGGTGTCCGTTTGGATGCTCGACCCATGGTTTGTGGCTGTTGGGGTGGTATGTCTCCCTTCTCTCCGTGGGTGGTTGGAAAGGGGCAGCTGGCTGCACTCTCCCTTCTAACCTCTTCGTGTAAAGAGATGCGGAGCATGGGCCTTGCATTATTAAGAGATGCGGAGCATCTCTTTACAGAGAAGCACTTTCAGCCTCACCAAAGGGAATTGCTAAAGGGACTCAGGCCTCAGCCTTGCTTCTGTGTCCAGAGGATGGCACGCCACCGAGAAGGATAAGCTGCTGCAGGGTGCGAGAGCACCAGAAGATGCTATAGGAGGAGTCAAACAATGCTGGGCACCGCTTTTTGCAGAGCCATAACCTGGCATCTCCTTTGAGCATGGAAGAGGTACAATTTTAGTCTTGCTTTGCTGCTTAACCAGAATTGCTTAAGAATAAGCTGTGACTCAAAAGAGCGTGTTAGGTAGTGATACGGAAGTCCTCCACTTTAGCTATCTCCTGTTACCACCCATGTAATTACTAACACAAGAAATGATCTGTGGCACAGTTCATGTTCTCAGAGGACCCGTCCTTACTGTAACTTCATATCACAGGCTCCTTGATTTCTCTCTCCATTGTCCAAATGCTCAAGGGCAAGAGCTCTGTTTCCCAGGAGCTGCTGTGCTCCTCGTTACCTAACAGGGAATAGCCTTGCTGTGACTGCCGCACCCCACAGCAGCCCTAGCAAAACACCTGCATCTCCAGCAGGTAGCATATGTCGGAAAGACCACAACAAACTGAGAGACTGGTAGCAGTTTCTGCAGCTGGAGATATTTGCAATGTCTACATATGCTCAGAGCATCCAAATCAGTCCCCAAAAGTAAAAATGAGCCATGCTCTGTATTGAGCAGCTTGTCTCTCTGAAAAGATGGTTGTCACTTCCTCTGCTTCCTCAGAGCCCAAATATGCCATGAAAAAAAAATTGATTTCTCTGTCTTACCTGCCATTAGAGAAAATAATAGCAATGGAAGCCAAAGCTTTCACCCTCTAGCTGCCCCAAACGCCTCCTCTGCAGTTCAATACCACGGGTAAAAAGTTGTCTTATTTCCTGAGGACTTTGGATCCCACCATAAGCTATCTCAACCAGCAATTACTCCCGGGAGCAGGGAGCACGGTCTGTGCTTATAACATGCTTGAGTGGCTCTCATCCTAGAAATGGTTTGTGCCAAGACAGGAGAGGCAGAGAGAGCTCACCTCTGTCCTTGCTGAGCCTCTCGAAAGTCCGGGGAGTGGAGATGGGCTCTGAATTTTTAAGCAGATGTCTTTGTTTTGTTCCAGTCTGGCCTCCATACAGCTTGTCAACCCTTTTTCTGGAGATCTTCGTGTGGGGCAATTGTTTTCTCTGATGGTGGGATATGCAGGAAACGGACAGGAGGAGTCTGAGCAAAACTTTGCCTGCATTTTCTCAGAGGTATTGCTGCTCTCGGGAGAAGAAGGAAGGGTGTTTGCTCCTGAGACACTTCAGGCTGGGCTACATGGGAGATACAGATGCTGGTGTAATGGTTTTGGCAGTCAGTGCTCTCCCCTCTCCACCTTGCTTGTCAGACGGAGGAGGTGAGAACCCCTTCACCCTCATCTGCAGGGAGCAGAGAAGCACCTTCAGCCTCACCAAGGAGAATTGCTAAAGGGAGTCAGGCTCAGCCTTGCTTCTGTGTCCAGAGGACGGCACCCCACCGAGGAGGATAAGCTGCTGCAGGGTGCGAGAGCACCAGAAGATGCTATAGGAGGAGTCAAGCAACGCTGGGCACCGCTTTTTGCAGAGCCATAACTGGTACTAACATCACCACCTGGTTTTGCCCTCTGCCCCTCTGCGCTATTTCTTTGCCTGCCTTGGAAGCTTGCCCTGCTGCTTGAGCTGCTGGCTATCTAGTGAGTGAAAGGAATGGATGTTAATTAATGCTGAACCCAAAGAGAAGGGAAACGTTAGGGATAATGAGACAGATAGTGGTGCTGGGGAGGGTGTTGGCTCCTGCCAGTGCTGGGTACAGCTGGTTGGAAGTGTGTCACCTGGCTTCAGAGGCTGAAGAAAAAGGACTACATTAAGAGACTTGTTTACTTAGACATCTTTAGAGAAAGTGCAGAGAGAAAGAACATCCTCCATGGGGTGGTTCACAGCAGGACCCATGGACATCAAGAGGAGGAGCCTCTTGAAGTTCTTACCTGACAGGCTGCCCACCAATGCTGGCATTGCCCATGTGTGCCTGTAGCTAGTCGGGGCGATATCTCCTCTCTTTCCATACTCACTTGATGTCCTGTGTTTCAAGACATGCAAACAGCTCTTCCTTTTTCTTGGCCTGGCATCTGTGCAAGCATCCGAGTTCTTCAAAGACAAAGTAAACCCTCACTGTCAGTAAGATTCCCACCAGCAAGCTAGGAAGCTGCTCGGCTTTCCAGGGAAGCTTGCAAAATCACTTGTAACGCAGCACTGCCTTGTGCAATCCGTACATCGCATGGCAGCCAGGTGCTCCCTCGCCTCCCTGGCAAGGAGCTGCCTCATCGTCTTCCTCCGCACCACCACAGCTAGCTTTCCTTCCAGATTATCCGCTGAAATTGTTCGAGTGGAGATGTTGCTCACACTGCTAAGTCCACAGGTTTGCTTCCTACAGCTTTGCACTCCCTGCCCAGTGGTGTCCAAAGAGCTCTCTGAAGCTCAGCTCTGAACTCATTTCACTTGAGAAGTGCCCATTTTCTAGCTACTTAAGCAAAGGTCCCCACTTCCCAGGGGCCTTCTTCGGTGTTTTGTGAGGGGCACAAAACGTCAGAACCAGTGGATCAGCCTCAGGGTCATGGCAGGGAAACCTTTCCTCTGTTGCGAGGGCAGGAGGGGGGGTCCCCTCTCAGCACTCGTGTGGGACCTGTCCTACCTGGATCAATCTGTGCTGGCCAGGCTCACAGAGCAGGAGTTGAGGACTGCTTGACACCACAGGTTCTTTGGATTTGTCTGCCCCTGGAGAGACCCACAAGGAGAGGAGCCGGTCCCAGTTCCTCACCCACCTCTGGTCTCCCGCATGGACCCGTTCATCCTGCTGGACTACTGCATGAGCAATGTGAGATCCTTGTGGGCAAGGACAATGGGACATGGAGCGTGGGACTGCAGGACCCCAGTGCTTCAGCTGCCACCTGGGAGCTGGAGAGGAGTGCTTGGGCAAGGTGTGGCTGTGCACAGACCTGCTGACCGACAGCCCATGGGTGTACTCGGTGGTCTCAAATATGGTGTGGGCAATGTGGGCAGTGCACAGACACCACTTACTGCAAGCCAGGGATGTGCCTGGCACCAGGCACTAATGCTCATGTGTGTTTGAGGCTGCACGTCCATCCAGGACATCCGTCTGCCCCCTGAGGCTTCGGCTGGGAGCGAGTCCCGCCATCACGGGCAGGACAGTACAGGATGCAGCTGACCTGCAGCTGCCAGGGTAACAGGCAGCAAATGTCACATTGCCCACAGCAGTGAGGACTGGGTATTTTATTCCAAATACAATAATTGCTGCCTGCCCATTCCTGTCCCTGGCATGTGCCCAGCACACTCACCCCCCACAGCGTTTGTTCTAATAATTTGGTGGGTGAGGTTATGTCTGACAGGGGTGCAAATAGGGCTGATGTTCAGCTGTGATCTCCGCTCTCCTCTCTCTCTCTCTGTTCCTGCTCCTGCACCGTGTGCAGGGATGCCTGCGTGGTCCCAGAGTGTGGGATGCCTTTGCCTATGTGTCGCACCCCCAGTCTGGCTTTAAATTAATATGCTGAAGCTCTAGGAGCAGTCTGGCTGCACAGAGCTCAGTGTGGGCTACTCTGCCCCGCTCTTGACAGACAGCTGAGCTTGCTTCGAGCCCCCTGCTGCCATGGCCAGACTGGTCTCCCCAACAGCAACTTAAAAGCCCACTGGGGGATCTTGGGAAGCCTCTCCTGCAGCAAGAGGGCTGATGGAGCGTACCTTTCCTTCCCAGCCACTGGTAAAGAGCAGTGGTGGAGGCAGGAGTGCAGCTGGAAGCACATGACTTCCTCTGCCTTCTCTATTCCCACATGGAAGGAGATGCCAGGAGCAGGCCATCACTTGGGGTCCTGCAGCTGTGCGAGGGCAAACCTGACCTTGCAGTCACTCAGTGGTGACGCGTTCACCAGGTGTGGGACCTCTCCAGCCCCTTGCCACAGACACCTCTAGTTTTGTTTTTCTACCCTCACTGGGGAAAGGGGGGGGGGCAGGTATTTTCCAGGAGTCCCTGACAGCAAGCTCAAGGAGGGGTTTTATGCACGATCACAGCAAGGTGTTGGAGTCTGCCTCTTGACAACCTGTGAAGGTTAAAGGCAGGCTCTCAGCTTTCCACCGCTAATGACAGAAAGTGCTATATAAGTGAGAGAGAGTCTAATTAGGGATTAATGAGAAGGGAACCTGTGGTTTTATTATCCATTGGACACGAGCACCATGGATGAGCAAGAGAAGTTGCATTAGCTCCTTCCCACTGAGTCCTTCCAGCAGGGAAGTCCTTAGCAGACTTTTTGCATCATTTAATGCTGAGAGGTAGAGGATGATGCTGCTGACAAGGAGTGGTGGGGCTCAGCGTCCTCTGCTGCAGGCTGGGACAGGCCCAGACATGTGGATGGAGCACAGACCTTGGCCAAAAGCAGTTTGGGCTCTGCTGTTGGGTTGGCCACTGACTAACAGTGTGTGTCCAGCACCTCCTACTTCCCAGGTGATTCAGCAGGACTGGGGACACCTCCTGGGGATGTGCTGCTGCTGGGGACACCCACCACACCATGCCACAGACCATTATTGTGGGTAAAAAGGGCTCCAGCTCCCTGAGAGTCTGTTTGGTCACAGTTGTCCCTTTTCCTCAGCCTGGTCCCTGGCAGCAGGCCATGGCACATCAGGAGGGAGGTGGTCCAGGAGAAAAAGCACAGCTATTTGATTCTGTGGAGGTCAGAGCAGAGCCCCCTCGCTTTGTGACTAGCCCTCTGCCCTGCTGCAGCCTGAAGCTGCCAGCAAGGGACATTGGAAGAGATCAGTTAGATAAAGACAAGAATAAAACCAGGGAGGTTAAATACCTATTCTTTAATTAGCTTCTTCATGCCTAGCCATTGCATAAAAGCTATTAAAGTTCTTACAGGACATACTGGATGCTTGCACAGCGGGAACAACAAATATAGGTAGAACGCTCCTTGTCATAAATATCACTCAAGCTGTCTCAACAGCTCTCTTTGCAATCATAATGCTGCTTGCAGCCAGCCTGGCTGAGCAGTGCCAAACTGAGGGTGAGCAGTGGGTGTTTCTGATGGAAATGGCTACTTCTCTTTCCAACTGATAGGAGACTTGCATTGGTTTATCATATCCCAAAGAGACAAACCTCCTGACATGGGCCAGACTTGGTTTCTCTGGGTCGTCTCCATGAGGCTCTTGCTGCAAGTGTCACAAGGAACCAGAGACCAGGGGTTAAAAAAATCACAAACCCCCCCACTTCTCCATGCATTTGTGGAGTCTATTAATTATGTGCTTCATAGAGTATTTAGAATGCTTTATTTAATGATTACTCTGCATTTTGCCACTCAGCCATGGCGGTCATATCTAGGTCCTAAAGTTATCAGATGTTCATTTTCTAAGATCACAGCCCAACTCTACTGATGTCTTGCTGTTTGATACCAAGATGTCTTTATTACCAACTACTTTTTAACCCTTCTGTATTGGCACAGCGTGCAGTTAGGTGCTTTCATTGCTCTGTTAACAAAAGCAGGTGCCTCTTCCAATGACAGACCATTGCACCCCTAGGTATGAAGTGCTTTGGTTACCCTTAGTCTGCCAAATGCTCTGACACATCCAATTAGGAAATGAAGCCAGCTTTTACCTAGGTGTCTCCAAATCCTAAACCTTCCATCCCATCCCACTCTGCCACGTTTCCCCCAGCAGAGGTGAGGATTAGCACCTCCTTGGTGATCTTCTGAAAGTGGTCTTACAGCCTCTAAGGGGACCTTACCCCACACTCCAGCAGTGGTGGGCAGAGCGGAGAGGTCACTCTGAACCTGGAGTACTTCCAGGGCCACCGAACCTCACTGAGTCACTCATTAAGTCGATACAGCAGGAAGTCATCGAAAATAGAAGACAGCGGAAATAAAATAAATAGGGAGGCATCCATTCACACCCTTGGCAGAAAAGTTTCAGTTCCCGGTGCCCCGCGTGTCCGCGGGGAGGACAGGCTCTGCTTATTAGACAGCTTATGTAATTGAAGTGGTCTATATTTATCAGCAGTGCGCGGCGTACACACCTTGAGGGTCAGATGCCCGGCAGTTTGGAGAACATTAGCTCCCCTAATGAATCAGCAGGGAGAAGGACCTAAAAATACAACTCAGCTGCAGAAGGGCATCATTGAGTTGCTCAGGGAGCCAAGCTCAAGAGGCCTTGATGCACCTTTCCAGCTCTGGCTGTGGTTGTGATGCTAAGCTCCGATGCTTCTCGCCGCTGAAAAGGCAGGTTCCATGCTGTGCTAAGCCTCCTTACAGACTTCTGTTGTGGTATTGGATGTTGAACCAGGGTCTAGAGAAGGAGAAAGACCCCCAGTCCATGCCATAACCACTGTATTGTAGAGTCAGCCTCCCTTTTTGGGCTGTTCTCCCTCTGAGCCTGGCAATTCTGGACTCATATGGGTCCAACTCCCCAAGGCAGGGTGCTGACCTCACCTACCTGCTCTGGGTTTCAGCATTGTGACTTAGGGCATCCTTCATGGAAGAAGCATAAAGGCTGGGGAAAGCCCGGGCTGCTGGTTTCTCATATCTCATGTGACGGCATCAGTCATACAGAGGGCAAGTGATGACCATCTAAGCCTGTGTAGGTGTTACCAGTGTGACAAGCACGTTCCATCCTCCTTTCTGAATGGGTATGCCTGGAGAGAACCACCACATTGCTCCACATAGTGTGGGCAAATCCACCTCCGATCTGTGAGGTGGCATCCAGGCAGTGCTCAGGCAAAGCCATCTCAGCAGCCAATGGCTCAGCAAGCAGCAGGTCTCTCATGATCTCGTCCTTTTTGAGCCTGGCCACTGCTCTGCACTGGGAGAGACTTCAGGTGGCGTTCCTCCTACACGGAGGGAAAAATCTGAACACCAGTGGGATATATCCTCCATTATAGGGTGCAGTACCACTAAAAATGGCTGATTTCATGCAGGGGTCACGGCAGTCCTTGGCTGGTACCAGACATGGATGGTGGTCTGCACCCCCTGTGCTGAGCTCTGCTATGGGTGCTGGTGGGACACGTGCATCATGCTTCCTCAGCCTGGGGTTGCCCTGATGCTTTGTGGATGGTTTTCAATCAGCATGCTCAGCTACCCAAATGTCTATAGCCAGCTGGGCCTTGCTCAAGCCAGGCAGAAGACAGCTTGCAGGAGCTGCCTGAGGACAGCTTTGTTATGGTGGTGTTGCTGAAGACGTTACAAGGATGACTACATTTGGTTCACCTTGGAGCTGAAAGCCAACACATATCCAGCTCTGCCCTTTGCTCAGAGATCCTGCCGCGTCCTTCTGTCAAGGGAACAGGGGGAGACTTTGTCACTCTCCTGCAAGCTGCAAGACTGGGACCTGAGGAGGGCTCCTGCCAGGCATTGCTGACCCACAGGTGAAAGGAGCCCCCAGAGGCAGGCTTGTCTCCATCCCACTTGATGAGCAGGTGGCAGGAGCAGCAATGCTGGCCTATGCTCCTTCTGCTGCCGCTGGAGCCGGGAAGCTCACCCCACGTCAGGCTGGAGACATCGAGGTGAGTCACCAGCTAGAGGGGTGTTTCTGTCGTTTTGCATGAATAAAACTGATTAATGAGAGTGGATTTTTTTTAGGAAACTGGAACAGGTGGAAAGAAATAACAGACAGTCTCTGTTTTCTTGGTTTCTATTATTATAAGTGGATTTGTTTGGCTTCAGTGCCCAAGAGCACAGCCCAGTACCCTGGTTTGCCCAGGGCAGAACAGGCAATGAGTGGTCCTTAGCCCATAGGCCCTATACTCTGCTTATGCACTGTCCATACATGCCATTTACCTTTTTAAGATCTTACATACTGTGCCCTGGACCAAATTCTGCCTTCCTGTAGACCTGATGGAGGACCTACCCACTAGAAGCAGACAGCAGAGCCTGGCCACACAGCCTGTCCCAGGAGGTTGGCGATTGCCCCAATGGCTGTGCATCTTTGTAACGTCTTTGGTCCTTGGCTTCGTGTGGGGTCAGCAGCCTGCCCTAGACAAGGGCCAGGCCACCAAGCTAAAAGCAGCCCAGATGGGCATGTGCAGCTCTAAAATCTGACCTCCACTTGAAATACAATAAAACTGCAGAGGGGCAAATTGCACAGAGGCATTGAGTTGGTGACCCATCGCAGCCAAGGCTGATATCCCTCTAGTGGCATTCACAGAGTGCTTGTACCAGTTCAAGTAACATAATCCAAGGGGCTCACCCTGACGCACCCGGAGCATCCATGCTTTGTTATGGTTTGGAAAAGCTTGGTCAGAAAGTACTTTCGCATTGCTATTTTTGTGTGTTTCTGAAGAACAGCTGTCTCCCGTGAATGTCAGGGTGGAGGTTACCTACAGGAGCAGTTCTGCTACTACAGCTTCTTCCTGGCTGCTACAGCAAGTGTTAATTAAGCCTTGAAAGGAGGATTCTGCTGAGCTTTGGGCTGAGGAGTAGCAGTGTCTCAGGGGCGGTGCAGGCAGAGGGCAAAAAGAAGAGAGGGAATCTGGCAGTTCATGGTTAGCCCCAGGACAGAGGGATGCAGGCGGGTGCAGGCACCGTGTTGGTGCTCCACGTAGAGCTCTGCAGGTGCCAGGCAGAAGCTTGGATCCTGCTCCCCACCTGAACCACTTCTGGTGCCAGCCTGGAGATGCTGGCAGCCCTGATGGGGAGGACAGACCCCTGGAGAAGGACTGAGATGTCAACACCAGGGGTCATGGCTGTGCTGTGGGCCCAGGGCACTGGGTAAGGCATTTGCCTCCGCTGTAGTCATGTATTCGCAGGCCCATCTTCAGTGTAAACCTTGGAGGTTTTAACATAAACCATGGAAGGATGGTCCTCCCATCACTCCTTTTCTTTTTCTTGTCTATGGTATCTCTGTGGTCACTGCAAAGTTCACCCATGCCACTGGTGGCACCGGATTGGGCCTTCTGGGTTCTCACTGGCCAAGCACCTAAGTGCCAGCTCCCCTCTGCTCCTGGCAATGTCGCCAGCTGAGGCTTGGAGAACTAACCCAGTACCACCAGCATGGATGCACTGCTCAACCCTGGCCTGTCTGGGATGAGGCTCTGTCCCACAGCGACCAAGGAAAAGGACTGATTCAAATATAGCTGCAGGGTTGGCCTGCCCACTGCATTTTTCCTGAGCAAGGTAGTTTATTTGGAAGAGTCGGCAGATCTTTGCACACATTTTTCTGGTGCCCTATGTCCTCCTTGCAGATAATTCAGCTGTCACAGCAGCTCCTCCTTCCCTGACTTCCCCTGGATGGGCTTGTGAGGCACATCCCTCTCCTGCTACAGCTGCCGAAATTGCTTTTATTTTTAAACCCAGGGTCACAAAAGCTCTGCCTATATCATTTCCTTGCAGTCCCAGCAGCTCCACGTATCCTCATTAAGCAACCACTGATCACCAAATTAACCTGACAGGTGCCAAAGGCAGGAGATGTGGCTGCCTGGCCTGCCCACAGCGGGTGCCGGCTCCCTGTGGCTGCAAACTGTGGAGGGGCTTCTCCCTACAGGGTGAGGAGAGGGGCTGTAGAGTGCCCAGAGGAATGGTGAGCTTGTGCCTTCCCACTGCAAGGTGGGGGACAGTGGCTGCAAGGACTGAGTTCACCTCAGATCCACCAGATTTTCTGCTGACCAAAAAAAAAATTCTTTAAAGAGGGTAAATGGGATGGAAAATGGCAAAGTGGATTATGGGCCATGAAATTTTATTCTCCTCTTTGGAAACACTATTTAAATAATCATCTTACCTGTTTATTTTTCATTCTGCTGCCCACACCCTGAGAGAGGGTGTCTTCAGGGCAGGAGGACCACCAGCCTTTGGTCAGCTGGATGCAAGGAGATGTCCATGGGCAGTCAATTTGGGTGGTAGCCTGACTCCCAAACCAGGGCAGCTTCTAAAGATTTGGGGAGAGGGATGGATCATGCAGGGATATTGGTGCGGCTCCCCATCCAGAGCAAAAAAAAACATTCTGATTTGGCTGTAAATGCCTAGGTGTTCAGAAGTGTTTGGACTTAATCTGTTGAGCTCATGTTGTGGTCCGGACTGCCTCCCGCCGGTTTCTCTAGCCACCAGACTTGCTGCAGTGTCTTGCAATGGTAAGGCCATGTTGTATTTTGGAAGACAGCATGCAAAGGCCAGTACATGAAAAGAGGGAATCACGATGGGAGATGTTAGATTGATCACAGTGATGGGAGCCTGCTTGTAGGCAGGAGTCATGTGCTGCAGTGACGGGAGAAAACACTGTTGCTGGTGCTCATTTTGAGGCCAGGAGCCTGCTTTCTGGAACACACCAGAGCTGGGCCTGGAGCAAAATTACAGCTTGACAAGGATACTCAGGAGTCCCTGTTGGGGTACACTTCATCCTGAGACAGGCACCAGCTGATACATAAGTTAACTTTTTCCTCTCCTAGCTTTCAGAAAAGGATTATGCTGGGCTCTGTAATTGCACAAAGGTTTAGTACAACTCCTGTCTCCACTAAATTTCTTCAGGCATCACTAATTAAATTGAATTTACTGGGATGATGAGTGTCTTTCTCATCTTGCCCCCAGCTGTTGCAACTGCTGCTTGGGCTTCAGTGCTGCCTGTTCAGTGCTAGGGCTCTGCCCGTGACAGGCTCAGCCCTGCTCAGGGGCCTGCCCCGGGACCCCCAGCCTCCCGTGGGGCACTGCCTGGCTGCCTCTCCCACTCTGAGAACCAAGGGGCAAACCAGGGATCAGCCCAGCCTGGTTGTCATTTCTGCAAATAGCTCAGGTGGCCACAGACTGGTCTGTAGGTCCCTTATCGTCCTCTTGTCCATGCCTGGTGGAGAAAGTTAATAATAGATGTCAGATGCTGCAGGAAGAAGCAGAATTTGAATTAATTCCCTTTCCTTCTCAGTAATAAAAATGTTTCTCCCCTGAGAGTCCCTTAATTAATTGATCCGGCAATTGACAAATCAAGGATGGGAATGCATACAATCCAATAGAAACAGATGAAAATAGGATTGTGTATCATCTGATGCAGTCAGCGATGTCACACCACGAAATTACTGCAGAAAAACAGGGCCTTGAGCTGGAGGAGCCTTCATTAAGATCTGGCAAGGGTATGATTAAGTAAAAGAACATTGATTTTGTTTGAAAGATTTGGCCATCCATATTAAGTATAATCTCAGTAATGTAATCTCAGTAGTGGCTTTAAATGTCAGCCTCACTTGGCTACATCTGCTTGCTGGGGTTGCTGTTCTGAAATGAAAATGAAAACTTCATTCTCCATCATCCATTGTACTCCATTAGCGGCTTGATAGGCTTTGCCCATACAGGGAAAAATTAGCATGCAGTTTTCCTGTAGGGAATATGCGTATGCCAGAAAGGCCCTTGTGTACAAAACATACGTGACAGCAAAGAAATGAGTCATTTACAAAGACAGAGGCAGCCAACACACAGGCTATTTCAAAGCCAGAAATCACCTTCAATTCTGGGCTTTCATGCGAGGCTTGAACACTGGTCCAAATTCTCTGCTGCTACTGATGCATATGGCTCTGCTGACTTCAGCTCAATGTCCTCAGAAGTCAAAGCCCCTATCCCAAGTTCAATCTAACTAATTCTGCTTTTTTTTTTTTTCTTTTTGGAGTCCCCAATGTCCAGATCCAGTGACATCAACGCCTGCACAGGGCTGTCATGGGTGCATGTCTGTTGATGCCCCCATAGCCCATCAGAGAACTGGGAGATTCAGGACTGGGGAAAAGCACCACCGAACTCAAAACCAGCATAGTTGATATGAGGGTCCTCACACAGGTAGGTGTTCCCAAAGCAAAATGCTGCCTGACACCACTGGTCCCAACTTGGAGCATGGGCACGGTCTCAAAGAAGCATGAACCTCATGTCCCCCAGACCTCAGAGGAGCTGGAGACAGTGTCTCCTGGGGCCCAGTGTGAGAAGGAGTAGAGGAGGAGGATCTCTGCTAGAGGCAGAAATCCATAAACCCAGTAACAACTAGTATGGGTGCTCTTTGCTGCCTGCCGGAGAGTTCTGCAGTCAGAAATCCAGCACAGCAAATGCAAGAGGAGCTGTTGTTGTCTGAGATAGATAGATAAACACTGACAGACTTTGACGAAGTCCTTGCCTGTGTCCGGCTCAGGCCGAGGCTCCTAGTCTGTTCCCGCAGGAGATGTCTAGCTGTGCACTCTCGCCCTGAGAGCAGCAGCCTGCAGACAAAAATGGACACGAGGGGTGCCTCCAGACGGGTAGGACCATGGGCTCAAAAGCAGCTGGGAAAACATCAGCGTGACCAAGGGAAGATTTACAGCCATGCAGAGTTTTAACACAGTTATTCCCGCATCCTCCAGGTCCAGTGGGCACGGGGAAGGCAGCGGTGTGGAAAGCAGGTGGCTGAACACATCGCTTCCATAGGTCTGCTAAAGGAGCACAACAAAAGCCATCAAAACTATTTCCTTGCAAATCAGAAATGTCCAGACACAGCTGAAGGCACTGAGCCACTTGACTGTAATGGAGTCAATTTTCTCCTTCAAAGTGCAGCATATAAACCTTTTTATAGCCATGCGCCAGCAGAGCTATTTTTTTCCCCCTGCCAGCTGTTGAAAGACATTTCTATGGCTCCCTCTCCAAGCCTTCGCCTGCTATCCTGCAGCTACCACTTCATTGCCCGCTTGAGCACTTGAGAACTGAATGGCAAAGAAAGAGAAAGCTGTCACTCTGCCCTGACATTGCTTTGGGCCAGGAAGGAGTCCTGTACAGATGGGCCTGGCTTGGAGATGGGGAGCAGCATGAGCAGCCGTGTGTGGCAAGGCTCACCCCACGTCCCTCCAATGTGAGGTCTACTTCATGCATCACTTGAGGTGGTGGGGCCACAGCAAGAAGGAGATGGCTCTTTGCATGGTGAGCAGAAAAGCAGGGGAACATCTTGTCCCAGGATGCTGAGAACACCAAAAGCCTCACACAGGTCCAAGGGAAGAGTGGACATGTTGGCAGAAGAAAGTGTTTTGGAGAGCTAGTTAATGCACAGAAACCATCTCAGGCACTGAACTCCTCAACAACACATTGCTGGAGGTGTGTGGGGTTTGTGAGCAAGAACCCTTGTGGCTTTTCCCTAATTTTATTCTCCTCCTAATAGCTCCTTTTCAGGTAATGGGTTGAGTAGATCTTTGCTCTGACCTGCGTCTACCTGGCCTCATGTGGAAACCTAACAATCCTTGCTTAGGTCCATCAACTATTCTTCCACCTCTGTTGCAACTGTGAAACAAGACATGAGATAAAATAGCCATCAAGAGCATCCTACAGGTCTTTGCTGGGTAAAGTCTGCATTGCCCTAATGCTCTGAGCGCTAATCCTGAACCAAGAGGGACTTTCCCCCCATCTTTCCTCAGTAACTACAGCGCGGGAGCAGCGTTACCTTTCCCTACAGAAAAGGGCAGGGGTACCATAACCGCAGCTCCAAGGAGTAAGCGCCCCTGGATCAAACATGGAGCTTGAAATGCAGGACATAGACAAGGCACAAACATCTGCCTCCTCTCACAATTGGTCCCAGAGGGTGTCCGATGGAAATACAAACACAGCCTCCTGTTGTGGTTTAACCTCAGCCAGCAACTAAGCACCACACAGCCACGCACTCACTCTACCTTGGTGAGATGGGGGAGAGAATCAGAAGGGTAAAAGTGAGAAAACTCGGGGGTTGAGATAGAGACAGTTTAATAGGTAAAGCAAAATATGTGCACACAAGCAAAGCAAAACAAGGAATTCATTCACCACTTCCCATTGGCAGGCAGGCGTTCAGCCATCTCCGGGAAATCAGGGCTCCATCACACTTAACGGCTATTTCAAAGACAAACATCATAACTTCAAACATCTCCCCCTTCCTTCTTCTTCCCTCTGATTTATTGCTGAGCATGACGTCATATGGTACGGAATATCCCTTTGGTCAGTTGTGGTCAACTGTCCCAGCTGTGTCCCCTCTCAGCTTCTCGTGCACCCCCAGCCTACTCGCTGGTGGAGTGGTGTGAGGAGCAGAAGAGGCCTTGACTGTGTGTAAATACTGCTCAGCAGTAACTAAAACATCCCTGTGTTATCAACGCTGTTTCCAGAATAAATCAAAAACACAGCCGCCATGCCAGCTACTATGAAGAAAATTAATTCTATCCCATCCAAAACCAGCACATCTCCCTTCAGGAAAAAATAAGAAGAAAAAGAAATGGAAAGAAAATAGATTTGTGTTGGTTGGGTGAGTCTGGTAGTTTTGAAAAGCTGCAGAGCACAAAGGGGAAAATAAACATGGGAAGCCAAATATAGAAGCTTTTGTGATGCTAGCAATTTTCCTTTCCTTTGCTGAGAAAGGAGCTGCATCAATGTGCGGTGTTATGATTTGCTCTTTCAAATGGCTGAGTCAAATACCAGCTAAATTACAAAGAGCCATACAGAGACATGAAGGACACTTAATGACAATATTTTGTCATTCCTCCCTCAGACTAGATGGTTGTGGAAGGCAGGAAGGAGAAAAAAAAATGCATTAGGATTCAGATAGGATTTTGATAGCAGTTATTAAATTAAATGTAAAGGTTATTTTTAAACCCAAACACTGGGTGCTGCTCCAAGCATGAACAGGCTGGCAAATGATCTGATTTTTTCAATTTTCTTAATATTGTTCCTATGGATGTGTTTAGCACATAGGCAGGCATTGCAACCTTAAATTTTTAAAAAAGGGAAAGGCAACAGAAGAATAAGCACTTTCCTGGGTACAAGATAAAATACATACAACAGAGCAACAGCTGGAATTGGTATTTCATTGCCAGCATGCTTCACTCTGGGATAAGAGGAGCAATGAACAGGACCAGGATTCAGAGTGTCTATCCCATGCACTGGTTCAGGTCTTGATGCTTCAGCTCTTCAACCCTGAAGACAACCCTGGAGAAGATACTGAGTATTCAGAGAAGGAAATGTGCTTGTTGTTGTCCAAACTTGGCCCAAAAGCCTCTGTAATGATTCCTGTAATGGCTGTTGGCTGCTGTGTTTATTTTCCGTAGCAGGGCAGAGCTTGTGTTCACCAGCATCCCTGTCCACAGGCTGCAATATGGTTGTTGGTTTTGGGTGTTGTTGACCTCCAGGCTCAATACTGAGGCCTGGTTAACCACAAGCCCCCTTTCTAGTCAAAGCCTTTTCTTTTCTTCCCATTTCTGAAGAGCTCAGCACTGCAGGATCCAGGCAGTGATGCCATGCTGAAGTTACCTACACAAGCTCCAGCTTGCTCATCCTTCCTGGGTTAACGTGCCATTGCATGGCATTCCAGCTGGCTCAGTTATTGGTCTTTAATATTGTCATCTTATTTTTGGTGATAGGAGGAAGCTGCTGCCACCTTACACAGAATGGGTTGCCCATCTGTATGTGGTCCGTGGCTGTGGTCATAGATACCTGACATGGGATCGTTTGAGAAACACCAGTGGAAAATGCTGAACCACAAAACGTGAAGAGGAAAAGTTTCAAGTCCTCCCAGCAGCCCTGCATGCTTTGCCCAAGCGAGAGGCTGTGACAGCAGCACCTCCCTGTCCACAGCGCTGCGATGCTCTTGCTCAGTCCCACATTTTTCTGTCCTGGCATGCGCGCACTGATGACTTGCTGCACTCGCTGGCGCTGTGCACTGAATGACAATGAAGTGACATCGTCATGGCAACACGTGTGGATTTTCTGGTTGCATAGCAACCCAATGCAGGCTGATGTAAGATGTGTGCTTGTTTCCTCCACTGACTGCGCTTCTTTATGTGTCTGTGAGATTTGGAGTTGTTTTAGTTGGGCTTTTTTTCATCTGTTGGATGTGCTGTGACATCAGAACAATGAGAATGTTGTTTTGTGTGTGCACAGAGGGAAAGAGACAGAGATTATCTCCTCTGAGAGCACTCATCCCAGGCGCTGTCTTGCTTAAGGGCACTAATATACACAGCTTGTTTTTAGAGGCTTGATAGTACTTAATCTTGTATTTATTGTAATTACTTTGTGTAATATAAACTCGAGGAGACAAGAAGATGCCTTTAAGTGATTTTGTCTCAAGCTATCCCTCTTGATTTTTGCATTAGTCTTGTCAAAGGTAAAATATTTTTGTGCATGGGGCAGCTGTAAACAGGTCAGATTTTTTTCACAGCCCCAGAGCCCAGTGCTATAGGGAAGGCTGCAGACCTGATTTTTGTGCAGACCAGGTATCTGCAGAGCTGACTGGCCCATTAGGTGTTTCATGGGTCATCTGCAGTGCATCAAGACTAAATCCCTGTTCACAATCACATTGAATCTCTGTACACTACATGAAGTGGTGAAAGTCTGCTATGTCCTTCTCGCTTAAAGGGTGGTTTTCTTTGTATTGAAGCAGAAGAAGGTCTTTACAGTCATGGTTGTGGCTTCAGCCTCTGCTGATGGCCAAGTGGTTGGGATCTACAGCTCTCAGAGCACGCATCTGCTAAACGTGTCTCAGTTCGCTGGCAGCAAGGACCCCAGTAAGATGCTAGAGGTAGCTCATAAGAAGCTCACATTGCCTCAATCTTCTCCTTAGTATCTTGCTTTAAAAAATCTGGCCCTCAGGCTCAGGAAGAAAATTAGCACTTTAATAGCTAGTGACCTTAATGGAAGACATTAATTCAATTAGAGCAAAATGCTTGGTCTTTCAGAGAGACCTGTTCAGCTCCCTTTGCTGCAGGATGTGTGGAGACAGCTCCTGCAAGCCACAGAGCGTGAAGCAGACACACCAGCACATGTGCTTGGAATAGGGTGGCCTAGGGCCCTACACCAGTCGTCATGTGCACAAATTAGGCAGAACAGGAAAAGCAAAGCTCTTCAGACTCCCTCATTAGCTTGTACCCATAAGGGTGAGAAAGATGATGCCAGACTGACATGGGAAACTTTGTCTCTGGCCTCTCTTCTAAGGTCATGATGGGCCTACAGTCATTTGGACCCGTGGTGTACATCAGCTGATCTATCATTTGGGAATAAAGAACAACAATTAAAAGCAGAGGATGCTGAATTATTGCTGAGGTATTAAAATCATTCAACAAGTCCTTCCAATTCTACTGGACCATCTATTTCCTCTTGCTTGTGCCATGTAGATCAATGGAGGATGGTGAAACACTTCTGTTGATGGTATGTATGGCCCAAGGAAAGAAGGAACAAGCTACAAGACAGTCTAGAAGAAGAAAGGGACAGCAAGGCCTTAATGGACCAGAATCTGCATTAACACAGTAGCTAGCACAGAGGGACAAGGCATCCCCGAGGGAAGCCAGGACCACTTCAGTCAGTCAGTTGCCCTTGCTCAGAGAGGGATAGAGCTGGATGTAAGGGCCTCCTACATGTAGACTTGTGCCTGTATCTTTTTGTGCTATATAAAATGGGAAGACTGGACACTCAGCAAATTATGCATCCGTCCAAGCCTTCACTGATAAACAGATACTGCCCTACATGGTTTGGGAGAGGTGGCAAGACTATATATCTGTGCAGTGTAAAGGGGAAAATGTCCCCTAGCTCAGCCAGGACCATCTATGCACATCCCAATAACTCCGAAGTGTAAGAACTGCTGATCATAATAAATAAATAGGTAAATAAATAAATAAATGATAGTGTAAAAACTATTACTGCCCAGTTTTATCAATATGGCACAGCAACTCCGCAATGAAGTGCGTTAAAAGAGCCAGAAGAGATTTGTGTCCCAGGTTTCCCTTCATAGGTCTGGGAAATGCAGATGAAGAAATCTGTAAGGAGATTGATCTGAAGACTTTTATCATTCCAAAGACAGATTGAATGGCTGTATTCATCACTTCTCAAACACACAGGGTGTTATTTAGAGACAGCAGTCTCCAAACAGCTCTTCCACATGATCGATCGTAGCAAAAAGGTATCCATCACTGTTTGGCTTCAGGCTTTTCACACAAATCCATCCATACTGTGTTTGTTCAAAGAAAAAAAAAAAAAAAAAATCACTTCAACAAAGTCTTTATTTATTTGCTAAGATATTGTACAGAACCTGGAAAAGGAGCACATCAAACCAAGAGTGCTTCTTCCCAAGCCACTCGAACGCAAGTTCTCAAGATGTGATGCCAGAGGGGCAGTCAGCCCCAGTGGTCAAATGTTTCATTCTTGCCCTGAAGCAGACCCTTCCAGCATATCCTTTTTTGATGTTTTTCAGGGATTATCTTCACACAGGAATTTCCTCCTGTGAAGCCTCTATTCACAGTTTATGGCGCAAAAAAAAACAGAAGAGCCTTTCTAGACACCTGCTTGTTAGGTGCTATGAAGGTGCCAAACTAAACAAAATTATTATTGTTTTCTAAAACATGTGCTTAAGAGAGGCTGTGACAAGCTTTTAAAAAGCCTCTTCAGTGTCATACAAGTGACCACCTGGATAGTGCAGCTCTTCCTCCTCTTGTCCTGTGCCCATTACCTCTCCTCCCAATAGCTCACAAGTGGAGATCCTCTCCTTTTCTGTTTTTTGTTTTTGGGTTTTGGTTTTGTTTTTTTTTTTTTTAATTTGTTCTCTCTCCTTTTGGACATTACCACATTGCATTTATTATTTCTGTCCTGTCCTGTGCTATTTGGTCAAGTAATTTCTTTGAGAGACTGTTGTCCCAAAACTTGAGTCCATCACCGGGTGTGCAAAGAGCCACTCCACACAGAGAGTGGAGGTATTTCCTTTTACTGCATACATCCACAAGTATGGGTGCCTGTCCCAAGACAGCACACCAAAGCTCTAAATTGCCTTATATTTAGACACCAAGTATTAACATACTCAACTTCCTAATACATATGCGTTGTTATTTTATTAAACAATTGGTCAGAGTCTCTTTACCTAGCAAGTTAGTATGCACGTTCAGTCCTTTTACTCCGCCTACTTCTTTTGAGTCAGTGGTATGATTTGGGTAGAGGGTCCATGAGTCGGTGGTCGTGGTAACCCCCACTGGAATTATCTTTCCTCTAGTTTGTTCAGTAGTTTGACAAACTTAAGCAGTTCTCCAAGGTTGGTGATTAAGCTAGCATTTTATAATTTTATGCTTCTTGCTTTTAGACAGGTTAGACAAAGGCACATTTTTAAAAACCTTAGCTCCCCAATTTCCGTAAGTCTAGCAGGTTTAACTTTAGCTTTTAGTATTTCAACAGGACTGCATCTGCAGTGGTACCTCCACTCCGCTCACATCTGCCCCAGGTCCATGGCTATGACTGAAGTAGGGGTAGTTGGACTGCTCAGTGTTTTCTCCCCAGTGTAATATTCTTGACTGAAGACTGACTTTTCAACAAACACCACTTTTTGCCAAAGAGGTGGCATTTCTGGGAAAAGTCAGCTTTCCCATCAAAAACCTCAAATGACTGGAAAAAAAAACATGATAGAGAACAGATTGGTTATCCCTTGGGAAGTTGTACCAATGTGTATGATCCCTTTGGAGGTGCAGCTGTGGTGTCTGAATGGCACTGGTCAAACTGGTCAAACTCCAACAGCATCTGCATACACCCAGCAGCAACAGGTATTTCCCTCTTCCTGCCAAGCAGGAGGAGCAAGGAGGGATCTCAGCCCTGGCCACCAGCGCTTGGGCAGGTCCCCAACACAAAGCCACCATGCTCTTAACCCTGCTAAGGTAGCGCAGGTGTTGCACCAGCAAGGACTGGAAACTTAGGCAATTTACTAGTTTCACTCCAGCCACCAATGTCAGACCAACTCTTCCTGTAGGTTACAAGTACAAAATCTCTATATGAAGCTTAGGGAATTCTAGTGTTTTTATTTTAATTTTTAACATTTTGCAAGCACAAATTACTTTGGTGAGCAAATACCATCTCAAACTCTCACTTTTTAAGATGCACAAAACCTGTGCTGGGGACTCTGCCCTGGTGAGCAGGGGAGCTGGGTGTGCACCACATGTCCCACCACTCACAGCTTTGCGACCTCTCACAAAACCACTGAGCACTCAAAATGGTGAAACTGCAAGGAGGTAAGAAAGCTTGACTTGACTTGTTTACACCAGCTCTTCTGCTGGTTGTTGTGTTTGTATGAATGGTCTATTCTTTTCTGTCTAATTGCTTTGCTTCCCAGCCCATTCACGGAAAATCTGGGAGCAGCACCAGTCTGCCTCCCCACTGGGAATGGAAATAACAGTTCTGGCAGATGACATTTGCTGCTATCTTTTAGAGAAGGTAATTGTTGCTTTTATTTTTTTCCTTATGAAACTGATAAAAGTCTCTCTGT
Source organism: Tetrax tetrax (assembly GCA_009806455.1). Lineage (NCBI taxonomy): Eukaryota > Metazoa > Chordata > Aves > Otidiformes > Otididae > Tetrax > Tetrax tetrax. The sequence goes on along the minus strand of WHYT01016866.1, from coordinate 194,763 downwards.
TTACAGATCGATCTGTTTGCTTTAGTTTTGTCCCTTTTGATTGATTTGCTGGAAATCAGACACAACTAGCTTTGTGGAAGAGAGACCTCTTCCATGCTTTTGGCATCACACTCACCCAAGAAAAGAGGAAAACTCAACCCTGGGTAACAGCAGGCAGCAACCTCAACCATGGGAGATGAGACTGGCTTTACCTCTGCACAGCTCCAGACCATTAGCCCTCCCTGTCCACACTGGACACGCATTGCCCACAGGGATGACAACTCCTTTGGCTCTGCTTCTTCCCACTTTCCTCTTGGAGAGGGACAACATATCCTAGAGACAGCATGACAGATGTTGGCTGACTCCTCTACATAGTGGCTGAGCTGAGGGTTAGGAATGAGGATATCCATGCTGGTTTCCAGTTGTCTCATGGTGTGGGTCTGAGAAAGACATTTGATTTCTTGATTTTTAATTTTTTTTTTCTCAAATACAACATGAGGGTGGTTCTGACATTTAGAAGGGAAGCATTACTATTGTTATTGCTACTATTAGTTACTACTTGTCAAGTAAGAAGACAAGCCAGATGATGCCCCTGGTGTGATAAGTGTTGGGTGTCTGTGCAGCCTAAGGACAGGCCCCACCCCAACACCCACAGTCTGTGGGAGTTCTGGGGGACCAGAGCTGAACTGCCCTGGGAGGTGCAGTGACAGTCAGAAGGGAGCTGCCAGAAATGAGCACTGGCCAGAGCTGGTGCTTCCTGGGGCAAAGCAAGTGAAACGCACAGCTTAACAGAAATATAAAACACAAGTGCAGCCACCTTGTGTAAAAAAGACTGGCCCCACAGTTTCTGCCATTGGTAATTTATTTCTGGGACTTCCCAGCCCTACCACCCTGTCCTAGGAGACCCTGCGCTGCGAAACCTATCACTGGTTTTGCAGTGCAGTATCACGGTGAGAGGGCAAGCAGGACTGCTGCCCTGTTTCACTCGATCCCAGATCTGGTTGCAGAGCTGACTCCAAGACTCGCGAGCTTCTTCTATCATTCTGTCACAGTCCAGCCGCACTCAGTGGCTAAAAAACCACACAGTCACTCACTCTCACCTCACCACCCCCCTACAGTGGGACAGGGAGGAGAATCAGGAAAGAAAAAAAAAAGCAAAATTCATGGTTTGAGACAAAAAGTGTTTAAAAGAACAATAGAGGAAAAGAAAACAGAGATGGAAAACAACAACAACAACAACAAAAAAAAACAATAACAGAAAATACTGAAGCACGTAATGTACAGTGCAACAGCTCACCATAGATCCTGGTGCCCAGCTCCCTCCAGAGTAGCAGAAGCTCTCCCTCAGCACTGTCCTCACTTATATACTGAACATGATGTCACATGGGATGGAACAGCCCTTGGGCTAATTTGGGTAAATTATCCCACTCTTGGCTAATTAGTAAACTATTCCAGCTGTGTCCCCCAGCCAGGGTGCCACCAGGTCCAGTTCCTCTCCCAGCTCAGGTGAAAATTAACTCTATCCTAGCTAGAAGCAGGACACAGTCCTAGAGGAGGAGGAGAGGGTGGGTTGTGGCTATTGCACAAGGCAGGATTTCTTCTTTGCACCCAAGTTGGGGTCTTCCCCCTCCTTCCTTTGGAGCACACCTGGCTGTCCTAGGTGTGCTGCCACTGGCCTCTGCCTTTAGATTTTTTTCCATCGTTCACCACAAGGCTGAAATTTTCAGCACTGCAAGTGAAACACAAACAGGGGTAAGCACAGGTCTGGAGCCTTGCTCCAAAATCCCCTCTGGGCGTTTCTGCTGCTGCTTTTCCCATAGCACATTGGTGTGAGCTGGGGTTGGCATCAGCTGTGGGGCAGCATGGGTCACAGGGTCCCTCCAGTCCCTCTGAGCTGGTTCCTGCGTGGGAGCTAACCAAGGACCAGCAGCTGTGAAGCCGCTGAAGCAAGGCTGGTCCACCGGAGCTGCAACCTCTGGGAAAACGCAGCAAGCCAAACATTTCTCCCTTCTTCTTTAACCTGGCCAGCACCAGTTCAATCCTTCTTTCATCTCAGGCCATTTTGTGAAGACCAGGGGTTGTTCTCATTGCAGTTGCTGGCAGCTGCCCCCTGGGCATCCTTCTCTCCTCTCAGGGCAGGGGCTCGCTCTGAGGTGGCTTTGTGGCAGTTGTCAGGGATGGGCCATGCTGGAGGGGAGAAGACAAACGGAAAAGAGGAAATAAAAGCCAAAAAACAAGGGTGAGGACAAGTGGTAGCAATTTGCCTCCCAAGTTGCTCATTCCAAGCATGCTTGAACACTGCCTTTGCATAACGTGTAGGGCTATATTTGTCTGTGAGACAGAAAGAATGGGAGAAAATATTTTTCCATTGAGGTCATTCTTGCTCACTTTTTCCTCTAAGAAAATCAATGTCCTCTCTGGCCCTTTCTGTTCCCTCACCCTCCATGCTGCAAACTCACAGTCCTTCCTCTGACAAGTGGTGACACGCTGGATTCCTCCCAGTAATGATGGTCAGGGTCTTCATGCCTCTGAATATCGCACCTCCCGGCAATTCCCTCTGGCTGCTCTCCCACCAAGCATCTTCTCCCCCTTCCCTGTTTCAAATCTCCTCATTCCTCCAGCCTTCCTCCCTTTCAAAACACCCGAGCAGGAATGGGGAATGGAAAGCCCTTTCCTGTGACTGGTTCCCAAGGGCTCCAGACCAGTTGTAAGGGAGAAGCCATGGTGGGAACAATGGGCAATGGTGCAGCTGGAGGGGCTCCAGCACCCACAGGCCAGTGCTGCTCCATGCTGGGTCACAGCCTGTAGGAGCTAGGGTGACTTGGATATGATTTCAGAAGGGACGTTTCCCAGGAGTGCTTGTTAGCTTGTCTGAAGGACATCAGAAAGCCAGAGCAGCTTCTTTTTTGTCTCACATTGGAGTCAAAGGATGACATCAAACCAGAAACTGGTCTAAAGCAGAAACTTAAAATTTATGTATTTTGAACAGATCCTGGCTCCTCAGCCTGGGACACTCCCTCCTTTCTTGCTCAGGGAACTGCTCGGATCAAGGAATGCAAGTTTTTCTCTAAAAAAATCAATGTCCTTGAAACATCTAACAGCTTTTTAGGGTAGCCATGGGATGTTTTCCTGTGAGAGACAAAAAAAAAGATCACAAAATTGTGATTAGACTTGATTTCCTTTTTGACTTTAAATTGACAGCTGGAGGATTTCAATACTGCCCAAGGAGAACTATATGGTAATATTGACATTTCTCACTGCCTAGGTACTAAACCTTCAAAAGTGCAGAGCTGCAGCTGTGCAATTAAAAAAGAGATGCAGTGTCTTTTCCTGCCACTGTTAGCTCAGATTGTGGCTGCTGGGCATGAAGATTATCACAGGAGAAAAGGTAAACCCTCCATAAGAAAAAAAAAAGCCTTTCAGCTGTGCTTGAAACCAAGCAAGTAGAGCTGACAGCCTGCCAGTGCTGCTGTTTGCTTCCCACGTTTAGAAAGGGGCAGCATGGAGGAGGTGGGAGAACAGGCTCCTCGTGATCTTCTGTGCTGGAGGGGGGAGGCCAGCTTGCTTGCAGAGACGGCCCACAAGCCAGTTTTCCCAGGTTTGTTGAGTGGAGTCGAACAAGCAGCCAAAATCCTGCATCCTTATCCAAATCCTCCACATAGCTTCATGCAGCCACGCGTCAGGAATCTCACTGCAGGTGTTCATGATGTTTCAGAAATGCTGGTCCAGTGCTGGCTGGAGGCCAGAAGAGCACAATATGCATAATGAAAGTCTCGACTTGTTGGTAGGGGCAGGTCTGAGTCAGTACCAATTTGATTCAGATAAAGTGTTTCCAGTTACTCCTTCTAGTTTTTCTGGAGCAAAGAGATGCCACCACTTCCCTCAGCAAAGCCTTAGAGATGCAGAGGCAGAGGACAAGCAGCAGCAGGAAAATGTATGGGCTGGGGTCTGTTCTTGCCTGCTTCCCCTGGGCAGTGGCACGCACCTCCCACCTAGGACTGGCATGGTTTAGTATTGTGGCAGAGCGCAACAGGCAATATTCTTAAGATTTTTAAGGTTTTGATTTGGAAACAGATACTAAGTAGGAAACTAGTCCCTGTCCAGTGTAGACCAAAGTTAATGTGAAGGTGTGATGCCAACTGCTTTCCCTTGCCAAAGGACCAAAACTGCCAACAGCTGTCCAGAGATGGAGTCCAGCCCTGACTGCCCTGTCTGGCACCCACAGGCTCTTCCTCAATCCCGCTTTGACTGCTGCCTGATGTGCCCCTTCCTGCAGAGACAAGCAGGAGCCGGACTTTAACCTCCTCCTGATTTGATGCCAAAAAGAGTGGGTTCAGTGTCTGACACTTGTTGGCTCACCTGCTGGGAAACCCTGGGGAGTTTGGCTCTGTGCTTCGATGGAGATGTTTTCCCTCAAACTGTAATTTCAATTTTCACGTGTTAAAAGCCTCTCGTGTTTATTATCTGTTTCCCTTAACCTTTCTGCTATAGCACTTCGTTTTCAGGGAAGATCAATAAAGAAGTTAAGCTAACTGACTCTCAGGGCATCTGTAATACCGGCTCTGCCACTGCCTTGTTCTTGAGAGAGTTTTCATTACGCTGTTCAAAAACACTCCAACATGCTTCAGGGCAAAGGTTGTTAGAGCCTCTTAATTGAGTGAAAGCTGCCTAAAATATTATTTACTACTTAAATTCCATTAGCATCCAAATTGTGAGAGGGGAAGCAGAAGGAGTTTTTGCAATGGATGGGTGCGTAGTTTGGCTCCCTTTGCTGAAAAAGGGGTAACAGGTAGCTATAGCATGTTGTGGGTATGAAGCCACGCAATACATCTCATGGCAGCCATGTGGGGTTGAGAGCATGCCTACTGAGAACCTTGTCCATCCTTTTTGCCTCCATACTTGCAGGCCAGGTGTGTAAGCTGACAGGGTGATGCAGGAGAGCCAGGCTGTGCAGGTGAGCTGCTCCCTCCTGATAGCCAGGAAGAGTCTCTCCACAGAGTAGGACTACAGCATCTTTCCCCAGCACCCACTTGACCCTCAAAGCCTTCAGCCTCTCACAGCCATGCTTTGCTCTATTATGATGATAATTTCAAATGCCTGTGAGCTAGAAAAATCTCTGACACCTCCAAACACCCTTAAAACAGGGCACTTCACCATCAGTTCCTTAGGGCAGCTGCTCACTCTGCACTCTGTGTCTCTCATCCTTCAAGAAGAGTTGAGCAAAGTATGGGAAGATGAGCCCTCAGAGAGCTGCAGGCATCCAAAATTTGTCTGTTCCTGAATCAGAATATGAAAATGTCTGAATTCCCCATCTAGAGAAAGTCTGAACACTTTATGGCATCATCCGGCTTGCTTCGCTTTGATTCTGACTTTTTTTCTAATGCATTTAAAAATGCAATATAAGGGCAGCACTTCAAATTCACAAGAGGAAACATTTATTTCTGAAAATCCTGCATCCTTTTTCTATGGATTTATTTTTTTTCCTCTAAACAAAGTTCATGATCCAGTTCTTTGGTGGTGGCAGGCTCCTTATTGTAATGCTCCTATCAACATTTCTGCTGAGATCCCCTTCTCCCCTGTTATCTAGTCCCTGTGTTGTGTTTTTTTTTTAAATAAAATGAACAAAAAACTAAATAAAAAATAACTGTGAAGCCAAACATTATACACTAGCATCTAGCCAAAGCCCCATCCCTGCAGGATATTGTTCTTGCAAGCCAGCTCATATCAAGCTTTCTGGTGTGTTTGCTCTTGGACTGATGGGGCTGCAGATAGAGAGGAGAAGCAGGGGCAGATCTCTTCACGGTGGAGAAAACAGTCACTGTGGGAGGCACAGAGTGGGAGATCTTTGCTCATCGTCATCGTAACCCAAGGGAAACTGCACAGTCAAGGGTCATGTGCTCTTGTACAAAATATCTTTGGGTTTGCTCCAGGAATAGACGAGAGACCTCCCGGGAAAAAGAAACCCTGGGGAGCTTTCCTGGGCTGGCTTCCCTGCCTGCAGCACCGCTAAACTGGGAGCAGGATGCCCATCAGCCTGGAGCACCCAGCCAGCCCCTGCAGCAGAGCATCCCTGGGCCCAGAGTGCAGGGCAGAGGCAGAAGGCTCTTGGATGTATGGAAAGGGCAAGGGACAGAAATTCCCAAACCACAGCTGGAACTCAGCTATGAGACCTCCCTGCTGAAAGCAATGAAGCAAAATGGCTGTAGCCTTGCCTGGAGGTGCAGCAAGCTCCTGCAGGTGGGTCCTGCGAAGGTCACTCTGCTGTGACAGAGTGGGATGGGACAGCCTGGGTCACAGCCATCACCTGGCCTGGCGTTACCTCTTATCCTGTTGGCTAACCTCAGCCTGGGACATAGGTACAAACAAACACCTGAGAAAGCTGTTTGCTCAGCCGCTTCTGAAGCAGAACAGCCAACTGTGGCACACAGCAGCTCCACATAACGGCTTGGGGTGAGAGCCACTGGCAGGGCTGAGCTCAGCACACGCTGGAGGCAGCCACTGCCAGGAGCAGCCATGCTCAGTGCTCTGCTTTCACCCGTGGGCACGTGTGCACACACCCACACACACACATACATGCACACTCACACACGCGTGCCCGTCTGCCTCCTTGGGCCCTTGCCCCGCGTATGCGGCCGTAAATGGATTCCCGCTTGATTGTCTGAGATTTGGGGAAAGGCAGATTAGAGAGCTAGCAGCAGGCAAATGCAATTATGAACAAGTAGTTCAATAAATAGAATTATGCTCCCCCACCTCAACAAAGGATTACACCCAGGATTTGCGCAAATTTAGGGTAAGCAGAAATCAGGGGCTGGACATGGAGATTACCAAGGATCTGGACACAGGCCAGAGCAAGCTGCTTGAAGGAAAGCATCCTTGCCTGTATCGACCAGAGTGTTTGCACAGACGCTGCGCTGGGCCAGGTGATACAGAAGGCCAAGGCCAGTGTTCAGGGGGGTCCCTTCTCCCGTTGCCTGCCACAGCAGCAAGTCAGGGCATGGCATAAACGCAGATCAGACCTGCTCTGCCTTCTGGCCAGTCAGGAACCAGGTGACTTTCTTCGTTTAGCTACAAAACATGAGGAGTATCTTATTCTGCCAGTGTTAACTTTACCAAGCACAAGTGATCAGAAACATGGATGGCTATTCATTTTCCCGTAGTTATTAACTAGCAAACAGTAGTTGTTTCCATCTTAACAGTCCTGCTCATTGGCCAGTCAAAAAAAAATGATCTCCCATTAGCATGTGCTCCATTTCCCTCCTAATGGTACTCTTGCCATTGAACATCACAGCATTTTTACTGCATCTCAGTTACCTCCTAGGGCAGTGTGGATACACCGATAAAGGATTCAGAGGCTGTGCCCACCTTTCCATCTCTTACATCTTTAGACTCACCCTTTTCTCAAGTTGATGTATTTCAGCTGATTTCCAGTTAGTGGATACCCACTTTGCCTCTGGCCAGAGGGGACCCCATCACCGAATCACAAATAGCAAGAACCTCGTCCAGGTGTTCCAGGTGCCCAGCCATGCCCAGTATACTCCTAGCAGGAGGGTTGCATGGGCACATGGTGACCAGGTGCCATCACTACATGTGTCTTAGCTGAAATTTTAACCAATTTTTCACTTGTATGTGTGCCTTGTCAGCATTAAGGGGTATCAGAGCTGGTAACCCTTTAACACTGAGAATTGGCCTGCAGCCAGGGACACCAAGCCCCCTTGTCAAACCAGCTCAGCCAGGAAGGTAAAAAGCCCAAATACCAGGTCCACAAATCCAGTTAAATGTTATTTGGCTGATGCCATGAAGCCAACGGACCCGAGCAATTGCTGATCAGCATTTCGTATTACCCAGTTGTTAACACCAAGGCGTCAGCATTCCCAGCCAGAGCGTAGTACTGAGACCCTGCTATTCCTCCTCTGTTGGCTTTAGTAGTTGCTGCTGCCATCACCCCACCATGCTGACGACAAAGTGCTGACTGCTATTTAAGTAGCGCTAACTCTAGCACTGCCAGGAAATGGCTACAAATTAGGGCTGTTCCCACATTGCCAATTAAGCCTAATTAAAATGGGAAAAGAGTTGTTTTTCCTCAAAGGGAAAGGGTTTTGAGAAAGGCTCTAACTCGGATGTTGTAACTGCAGAGGCACCTGTGGTATGGTGCAGGTCACCAGGTTGGTCTGATCCCTCTTTCTCTTCTGCTCCCACTCCCCCTCATTGTCACACAGATCCAGATCCAGCATCCCCTGACCTGGGTCCCCGGGCTGAGACCACAGAAAGCACTGGATCAGGCCGCCTGAAGGGGCCATTTACATAGTCTTCTGTCTCCAACAGCAGACACCTTGGGAAGGGTGTAACAACAGGGACCAGGATCCTCATGAACCGGAGGGGATGCATTTGAGCATGGTACCCCTTGATTGATTCTTCTCCCATGAAGTTGTCCAATTGCTTATCAGAGCGCAGCAAGGGTTTGGCAGCCACAGTGGAAGTGGAGATGAGCCCTACCATTTCCAGGCTGTGTAAAGCAGTACCTCCTTCTGCCTGCTTGAACACACCAGCAAATGATTTATTTGCCTCTCCTGGTTCTTGTGTTACAGAGACAATGCACATCCTTTCTTATGCATCTGGTCTCTACCGTCAATGTAGTCATCTCTTTTCCAGGCTAAGATATCCTAATATTTTTTATGATTCCTCAACAGAAGCTGCCCAGAAACTTTTATTATCTCCAGTGCTTTGCTCTGTACATTTTTCTGTTCTTCCATGGGTGGATGAAGGCAGGTGCAGCATCCTAAGAGCAACCCTGACACTACCAACATTGGCCATGAGCCTCTGTGTTCGTGGAGAAAAAGAAGGTATTTTGCAAGAGGAGTTTAACATCTCCAAAACAAGCTGTGTGGTGGCGATATACCACAAGTCTCATCTACAAGATGCTGCACGTACCTTGGTCTCTTGGTTGAAAGTGTTTAGTTTGCTTGTTTGGAGAGCAAATGAGTGCTGGTTTCGAAACGAGTCTGCAGTTCAATTCTGCCATCTGCAGCTCACGTCTGAAACTGCGGTAAGCTTTTCTGCCCCACAGACAGCTCGTATTTGGAGATGGACAAACTCCCCTTTATTTAAATAACCTTCTCAGTTAAGTTTCTGTGTTTAAATTTTGCAGACATGAGAACCGAAGAAACAGGGTTTCAAGAAGAATGAATATAATGTACATGAGATAAAGTCTGTTCCCTAATAATAAAGTAGTTAAAACACACACCTTAAATGACAAATTAAGGTGAGATGAGTCTTGGGGGAGTGTCTCCATATCAGCAGTACAGGGGGCTTACAGCTGTGCTGTTTCTCAGAAGTTCTTAACCAATCTGTCCATTTTACAGGGGAAAAAAAAAGTTTTTTCCAATACTTTGGCCCAGGAAACTCCAGCTTGACAAACCTTTGCATTGCCTTCATTATTTTTGCAAGAAGACAGTTTGGAGCTTGCCTGTTTCTCCAAAGAATGAGTGCAGCTGGATTGCCAAAAGTAGTTGGCAAACATTTGTTTGAGTTCATAAAACCCTGCCATTGAGCAGTGCTCAAACAGCTCGGTAAGAGGACGCTGTGATGACATCTCCAACCCCATATGCCGCCAAACCGATTCTTCTGCCGAAATGTCCCTCTGAACTGTGCCAATAAGACACGATATTGTGTTGGTAGTCGTTAGGAGGGAGGTTACCTTGAACCTTTTTCAATTTGAGCAGCCTGCTGCTTTCCTAAGAAATACGAGATGAGACCCTTGTGCCTGACCAGCCTGCCACACTCCGTTTAAGGAGAAGGGGGGTTTCCTCAAACCCTTTGCAATTTGGCAAGCCTGTCAGGCTTACACCTACAGCATTACTGGGACAAATTCCTCTTGGCAGCCTGCAAGGTCAGAGGGTGGTTGTTTAACCTATTCAGGGACTCTTCATGGACAGCGACACTAAGACAAATCCCTTAAATCCTCTACATCAATTATTAAAATTCGCAAAGACAAATTTTATTATATATGTTTGTGACAGGATAAAGGTTTGAAGATAGCCCGTGATACGATACTGACTAGGAAAATAGACTTGGAAAAAAAAATATATGTATACATACACAGAATTTACAATAAGTTTTAATAGCTAGCAAGATGTTGGTATCTAAGCATGTGTCCCTAGGGAGGGGAAAGAGAGGGTCAGCCCGTTGACTGGTCCCAGACATTCCAATGGAGATCATCCCCAATATCCCCCTTTTCTTAAGCCATTTTAATACCGTTTTTTACTTTTAAATTGAGCTTGAGTGACTCTAGTCATACATGCCTTTGTTAGGACTGGTGTAAATTTTTCTTACTTCGCTTTTAAAGGTATAAACTAAAAGAAATTCAGAATGCATTCTCAGTGAGGGCTGGTCGCACCTTGGAGGCAGGTAGCTTTTGGGATGGAGGTGTGTTTTAGTGTTATAATGATATTATAATGAGCAAAGTTCAGCTACAGGACATGAGACAGCAGTTGCAATCCATCTTCCTCGATAGCAGCTATGCTATCTTTGCCAGTCTTGATAACAGGGATGAGCCCTGGTACCTCCACACCACTCTGTTCCCCATTTCAAGGACGTTGTACATTCCATTAGGCCAGAGCTGGCCTTGTCCATGGCAATCACATTCCGTTCCCACAAGTAACAACTGCATCTTACCTCAAGATTGTTTTTAATGTTATAGCTTACATTGAGATTGTAAACTGACCTTTGGGAAACAGTATTTTTCCATTCCTCCCATTTCTGCTGTTTTTCCACACCACCATAACCCAGGTAGCTATCATCATCCCCATCCAGACCTCACTGCTTCAGGGAACATCGTGCTTCCTCTGTCTGAATTCCTGTATTATACATGACATGGCACATCCCTGGATTAATGAAGTCTTCAACTAATCAGAGCATATCTTGTCAAAAAAGAGAAACAATCTGTTCCTGATGTAAAAATTTCTGCCACCGGTTACGCTTGAGCCTCGGGCCTTTCTAAAGGGTCTCCTGTTGTTCAAGCAAAAGTAAAAGGGAGTTTTGGAAATCCTGGCCCCCTTTTTATCTTGCTTGCTCTGCTATTGACTGACTGTGTGACTAGAGAAGGAAATAGCTCTTTTATGCCTCAGTTTTCCCAACTGAGTAACAGAATCAATTAATCCATAAAGCGCTTTGTCTAAAAGCCTAATGCCGGTTATTTTTTTGTTAATGGTATGTTAGAAATACATTATTATATTGAAATATCCAAAGGCTCTTGCTTAGCAGCTCACGCAAAATCGCCATCTCATTAACAGCAGTCCGTTCATTAGAGAAACGATTTTTTTTTAACGTGTGACTCAAGAATCCCTGTAATGTAGGTCAGTGGGAATGTGTGCCAATCCACCACCGGCCCAGCAGCACGGAGGGGACATCCCAGCAGCGCAGCCACCATGGCTCGGCATGGTTACCATGTAGTTTCCTGAACCTTTCAGTAGTTTTACAGCTTCTGGCCTTCCCCAGTTTGGCACTGCCAGCTGGGCAAAGCAAAGCTGTTTGCTCGGCCTGTTGCCTCTTGGACCTGACTAGTGCCCAACAGCACGACGCTCTCCCAGCCTTCTGGAGGAGGTGAGTAATAAGACCTCAAAGTGAAATTGCACCAGGGTAAAACCTCAGAAAATATTTTTACAAATGCAGTTTAATGGAAACAGGATTCCTCTATCCCACATTCTGAATCTGGCTTTAAAAACAGTCTGCTCTCTATGAAGAAGTGCCTGCCGTGTCGTGCCTTCACATCTCAGCAGTAAATATGAGTGATTGCAGACTTTTGCCATTTCTAGGACTTGTTCATATTTAATGAACATTAAATAGGAGGGCTGGATCCATCAACTGCCTAAAGCACTGAACCAAAAATGCCATTTCCTAGCATTTGTTACCACAAAGTTGACAGGTAAGGTGTCTGTTAATGTGTGGAGGGAGATGGAGTTTGTGAGTCCACCATAAGGTTAGCCCTGCCAGCACTGGCAGCAGAGTCAGAGCCTGCAGGACACGCATTTCTCCATGGATAAGGTGACCCAGGTCTGCATGAAGAAGCACACTGAGATCTCTTAGCTCCCTCCTACTTGTCTGGTGTGAAGTGCAACACAGACCTACCAGGTCCCCATGATCCTGTTTCAGGGCAGCGAGACACAGAAGCCTCCCTGGAGCATCTCTGTGTCCACCTTTGGAGTGGGCGCTTGCTGGAGGGGTCAATGCTTGCACCGGGCAACCTCTGGCAGTGCCACAAAATAATGGTGCCTTTGTGTCTTTGTACACAAGGCCCAATCCTGGCCCATATGTGCCCAACTTCATACTCCTTGGGTCTTCTTCATTCCAACCACTCCACGAGGTCTCCTCCTGCCCCATCAAAGTTCAGAGAGAGTTTCTGATGCCCCCTTTTGGGAAGGAGAAATGACATCAACCCCTCCCCAGGCCACAGCCAACACCCAAATTAGCAGTTTGAAATGCTGAATGTTACAAAGCCCAAAATGAGAAATCAAATAGTAGGTGAAATGAAATAGTAGATGCTACAGAAGTTATAATGCTTAGTATGTAATTTTGTCTGACCTTTCCCTGGAGGCTCACAGTGTTGTGTAAGCAGACTTAATTTAACTTTCAAGCCCTTTCCTCCACCACTTGCAGAGACCCAAGTATGTACCTAGTTACAGAGAGGAAGTTGCAATGAAAGATCTGATGCAAAGCCTGACTGCTGCTGTTGTCTTAAGGTGGTATCACAAAAGGGCTAGTGTTTCTGAAGGACAAAGACCTCAGCATGGTTTTCCTGAGGTCATGCATCCTGTGCCTGGTGCATGAAGAGCATGTCCAAGTCCACCACAGCACGTTGCTTTCCCTCTGCCTTCCTGACACCTTTAGCCTGGTGTGGGAGACTTTGGCCAAGGGACCTCAGTGAAGTCAGATGTCCAATTAATCTTCTAACTTTGATTTCTGAGGAGCATAGCAATGTGATGTTGTGCTGGCCATTACTGATTACTTTTTGCCCTAGAAGCTTGAAATTGTTTATTTGTTCCAACGGGGAAAAGAAAAAATCCCGTGGTTTCATCCGATATAATAATGACAAGGGAAGTGCCTCAGAGAAAAAGAAGGTATCCAAAAAAGAAAAATCTGGCACTCACAGCTGCTATTTTCTTTTAACCATTCTTCTTGCTATTCAGCAAAATCGAGACAACCTGACAACCCCAATTTCTTTCCACATCTCCTGTCACCTCTGAGCTCTAAAGGATGTAGAATGCTAGTCTGGGAAAAAAAAAACAACCACAAGACATGTTAGAAGCTCTATTAGCTAACGATTTTGTTTAAGTCTCGCAGATCACACAAAATGCTAGCAAACGAAGCACCTTCCTGCTCCTTGGATGGAGGTGAAGCTTGTGTCCCTCAGAGATAAAGGGAAGGGGGTTTAGGCCATAAAATCCAAGGCCAATAGAGAAGGCTCACCCCACGGCTGTGCCTCCCACTTTTGACTCTGTATTTCTGCCCGTGCTGAGCTGGGAGCGATCATTACAGCCCAGCTCCTCCGTATCAGGCAGACAAAACAAAGAAGCAGAGGTGAGGAGGGTGGATATAAGGCTCAGCAGCAGCAAGGAGGAGGCTGTGCTAGCCTCACTGTCCTGGTCTTGCTGGCAAGGATAGCTCACCTCCTCCTACCCTCCTACCTGGGGGCCCTCGGCTCTGCTTGGACTTTGGTGCCTGGAGAAGCTGCCACCCACCACCACACACCAGAGGGCAGCCTGCCAGTGCCTCTGGCGTGGTCATAAGGCGGCAGGCAGCTGCCTGCCATCCCAAAAAGTTTGTGGGGCAGGTGGAGGTCTTGATCCTCTCACCCCACTTACGGCATCTGCTTCAGTCTGGACGTGGATTTAGTGGCCGTGGGAGAAACCATCTCACAGCCCTCAAGATGGTAACAAACACCTCCATGTCTATGAAAGCATAGAGGGCACTGAAGGAGGGGGTGGTGGTGTGGTATAGGGACAAGCTTTCTGTACTCCCTTGCCCTCATCTTCTCCAAAGCCACTTTTATGGGGGCTCATTCTCCTCCTCATCCCGTGAGAATGCTGCTAAATAAGGGAAGCAGGTTGGGATGCTTTAGTGCTTTGTCAGGGCAGGTATTTTCACTTTGGTGCACATTCATTAGGTGAACTTGGCTTGAGAGCCCCTAAGCTCAGCTCTAACAGTCACTGGGATATGTATGTTCAGCCTCTCCCAGGCACTGTGAGGGATCATGCATTGCAAGAGGATGGAGGTGGCAGGAGTCTTCATCGCAGTGCCTCAATGCTCCTCCTGCCTCACCTTGCAGACTCTCTGGCTACTTTTATCATTTCAAGATTTCCCATATGATCATCCAGAGATTTTTTATCTCAGGGAAGGCCTGACCTAACCTTCCTCTTGAATGTTTCCAAGTGTGAGGTAGCTCACAGGATGGGCAAGAGCCATTCCTCCCACTTTCACCACAATCTTCCCACAGATTTTTCTATTGTGGTAGAGCTCTACCTCACTTGGCTGCTCATTCCCTGATTTCAGGCTAGAAGATCATTTGCAATCTGGTCTGCTGACTCGCAATGTCTATGTGATACCACCCTCGTGGATACATAGTCTGTTGAATACCAAGTACCCCTCATATGGGCAATAATATTCCCTTTCTCTCTACACAGGCATTTCAGCTCAAACTTAGGCAATGCTTCAGGAGATACATTCATCAACTAGTTGAACAATTCAGCCTATGGAGATGACATATTTACTCCCCTTTCTTGAATGCATTGCTTTTGAATACATACGACTATTTGCACAACAATTTTTCATCTTGCACTGCCAGCCTTGCTACAGAGGTGTTTCTGTGGCAGCTTTACATTTGACACTGGATGGCATCGAAGCTAAAGAACAGCATATAAAGCAAGAAAAAAAAAATATTTCCTCGAGTGGAAAGTTGTACTGTTTAACAAGCACCAGTCTCATGTGGACCATTTTGTCTCTGGGGGAAAGGACATGGGCTGGCTCCCCCAAATCTTTGGAAGCCCAGAAGCAATATAAAATTTCCTCAAGGTGCTACAACAAAGATCCTTCCCACGGTAGTTTAGGGAAGGAGGGAGAGGGAAGGAGCTTGGATTTAAGTCTTGCAGTACTTCACACTTAGCGTGTGAATGGGCTTCCCAGGGACTTCACAAGGAGCAGGTTTCTGCCTGCCAAGTGCTGCCAGCAGCATGTGAGCAGTGAGAGACATGAGCTCGGGCCGAGGAGCCTCTAGATGTCACTGCCATGCAGCAGAAATTGACCCTGGTGCCACAGTGGGCTGGGGACACCAGGCCCAGGCACAGCTGGTGGCAGGCATGTAGGGCAGCGCCAGCCAGCTTGGTGGAGAGCAGTGGGAAACCTGCTTTGAAAAGGGTGGTGACCTCTTGATCTGCCTGGGCATCCCATGCAGGTGCAGCTATCGCAGGACGGGACCCGATGCAAGAAGCGCAGCCAGGATTTGCAGGATAAGGTATTCTGGATAAGGAATTGCCACATAAAAGCAATACGTTTCAGCTCCAGCCCTGCAGCAAAGAGATCCTAAAGACAAGAGGTAATGCTAAGCACAATGTCGAATACAGCTGTCACCCCCTATCAGAAAAATGGTCCGAACATTTGCCTGGGCTCTTGCTGAGCTACTGAAACACAGGAGGGGGTCACTCTCAACAGTTTTCCATCTGCCTCCCTGAGTTTTGGTTACTGGGATAAGGACATGTACGTCTTGAGAAAGGGTCACTGTCCCACTGAGGGCAGCAGCAAGAGCTGAGCATTCCTGGGCTTGCAGATAACCCTCCAGGCTGCATATGGGAATACCAGTCCCCTACTGTTGCACCCTTGCCTGAGAGATGCCTGTGATTGCAGCCCATCATCAGAGCATTTGCTGTAGCACAGTATGGTTGGTCCCTGCTTCAAGAACTGCAGGGTATTAAGAAAAAAAAAACCAAAACATCATTAGTTCATGCCATGAACTGCATGGGTTGACAGGCTGCTCACAGCCAGAGTCAAACCCAGCCTTAGCCCCCTTCAGCCACGCATGAGATTATGCAATAATGTACCCCCTTCTTTTTTTTCTTTTTTTTTTTTTTTTCCCCTTGAAAAGTGTTTTAATTAGTCTGTATAAATTGCAACAGTTTCTCTGTAAAAGGCACAGCCAAAGACATAAAGGTAGGTTTAGTTAGTCCAAAACTGGCCATGGACACTCCCAGTCTCCCATACCACAACAGCAGGACAACTTCACTGCGACATGGCCACCAAAAACACAGCCTCTAAGACTTCTGGGAAAAACTTAATCCATGCCGTATGCTCTGGTAACATCTGCAGGATTGGGCCCCCGCGGGCAAGATGTGTCAGAGCTTCCTCTCCGCCCATCCTGAGATGACTTGGCCACAGCCTCTGCCAGACAGACAGCAGACATGGGGCCTCTGAGTCCCAGCAGAAGGGCAGTTAACAGCAGGGCTTCAAGATCTACATTCAGAGATTATGCTTGCAGGGTCAGCTGTCACTCCTTCTGCACCAAAGTCCTTCTAATGCTAATGGTTGTCTCAGATCCTACCTAATTTCATCAGCTCTTTATCCCATCTTCAGTGCCAGGGAGTTCAGCATCACTAATCTCATCTGCTTCAGCTTCCGCTTCTTCACATCGCCTGCTTCTTACCCTCTTGAGGGTTTTAGCATCATGAAGATTTAAAAATAAAGCATTTGTTTGAGGTCCTTCTCTTCAATTTCTAATAGCAGATCCTCTTAGGGTTTTTCAGACTTGTGTCCCTGAGGACTAGAAACTGATTTTCATCAAAAAAAAATTAGAGGTGATATTATCATAATTGCATGAATCTCAGAGCTCTCACAAATGTCAGAAACCTCAGGGGGATTGCACTAACATTTCAGAGCTGGCAAATACAGATTAAGGTGCACAGAAGATATTAATAAGGGCACCATCCCATAAAGTTGGCCTTCACAGCTTCATCACACAAAGCTGAGACGTAGTTTTCCCTCTTTATCTCACACCCCACTGACCTGAGCTGCCTTTGTTTTGAATGTTGGCCCCTGTGTTCATGAAATGTATTAAGCTTCTTGTTGCTTTTGGAAATAATAGTCACTGCTATATTATGGCCAAATCATTGTTTTTCTCCCTATTGACCCGATTTTTTTTTTCAGGTTACCAAACACCCTTGACTTTGCTTGTGGGATGGTTAATCAACAAGTCTGTCACAATGATGGATTCCTCCTGAATTGTTGCTTAATTAGCTTGGTTGGAAGTATAAATCAAGTGGAATACCAATTCTTCCAAGGCTACAGACAGGCAGCCACGCTCAGCTTGACAGCAGTGAGTTATTACTTTCTGCCCCAGCACAGGATCAGCATGCAGGCGCCGGCCTGCAAACCCGAAGGAGCTGTAGGTTCGTCCCTGAGACCACTGGTGTGCACAGACCACACACACCAGAGCAAAGGGTTGGCGTGGTGGAGGTGGGTTCCTGTCAGCAGTGTTTGCAGCTGTGACTGGCTGCAGGGGCTCTAGGCACAGGCATACACACAGCCCCTGTGTGAGAAGAGCTGGCATCCCCAGCATCTGTCCACAGGGAGACAACCTTACATTCTCACCTGGCATGTTGGATGTCTGCTCCTAGCTTTCTTATGAAGAAGTATTTCAATCTGTGGCCAGACTAAGTTATTAGAGACAAGGATCTTTGTCTCACGACAAGCAGAATTGCCTTCCACAGAAAGGCAATTACGTATCATAACAAAAGGTAACTTAATACATTGTCTACAAACTAAGATTTTTAAGTCTGATCTTAATGCACTGATCTTAACAGCTTGGTATTTTTATAGATGGGACTTTCACACAACAAGAATGTATTTAAACCAATTGACTTGAACAGAATTCCATCATTTCGCCATGAGTGACTTTTGTGTAACTGCGAATAGCTTGTTCCCAGCAGGTCTGAGCCAGCTTGAGCATCCCTGAACTGTGTGGTGGACATCATACAGAAGTACTTCCAGACTACTACTTACTCTTTTTGAATTCCTAGGCTAAACTAAACAAGCATACTTCTCTGAAATGGATCTACTAATGCACCTTTTTAGCAAAGTGTATTTATTTTTCCATGGCCACCTTTTTTATTTATTTTCTCTCTTTGCCAACTTTGGGGTTTCTTTTCAGAAAGCTTAATTAATGATTTCAGGTGAGGTGTGTCAGTCACACTTTGGAGAAGAAATCGGTTTGTTTAAAAATAACTGGAAAATATTGAAATAGTCTAATTTTACTGATTTCCCTTTCCCCACATTTTCAGTGAAAGAGTGGGTTCAGTGGCCTCAGTTGCCTAAGACCTTTGCCTAAGACCTACCAAGATGAGTAATGCTCTCCATACTGCAGAACAAGACACTGCCGCAGACTGACCTCATGATAATAAAGATATGGGTCCCTTCTTTACCTTGTGACATATTTGTTGCTCCAGTCTGTAACATCTTGCTGCCAAATGAGTAAAGCTGTTGCTTGCATGTGGACGCCTTGGCGGAAACTTGCGTGGAAGGTCTGGGTGAGGCATGGTGTGAATAATATTGCCATGGCAACCCTGAATTGCTTTCATCCATCGACATTTGCATCCTTCTTGTTGGCATTTTCACAAATAGAGTCTTCAGAGACTTTGTTTTTTAATAGTTGAGTAGAATAGATAACTAGCTTTGCTTTTACCACCATGATGAAAAAGTATGAAAGCAGAGTTTGTGTGTGGGCTACAGAAAGGTTGCAGTTATTTAGCAGAATTAAGTTAAATTTTTGAGCAGGAATTATATCTAAAGAAGCTGTATTTTTTAAAGACATCAGGACAGAGAAAGAGAATGCAGTTCAGATAAATTAGTCTCTTCCCAGACAGTCCTGATACAGATGCTGGAAATCAGAAAAAAAACCCTAACAAGCTGTTCTACGACTCTAATATGCTTCTTCATTGCTGTAGTAAATAAAATGAAATTGAATCCCTACAGTTGACAAACTCAAATATACATAAAACACTCTTATTTATTTTTTTTTATTAATAAAGTAAAAAAAACAAAATTGCAAAGCTCCTGGTGTTTTTAATGAATTAAGATTCATTTCTTTATCATTTTGCTGGCAAAACTAAGAAAGCAAACTAAGAAAGAGTTCAAACTAAGCAAACTAAGAAAGAGTTCAAACAAAACTGTGTCTTAATTGTTTCTAAGTGACTCCTTCCATGTAAAGGGCCCGATTCTGTTCTTACTGGCAATGAAGGTAACAGAGCTGTTCCTGACTTCTGTGCATTAACCAGAACAAGCTGTACTATTTACCTGGAGACGAGAGGCGATTATACTTGGCACTTCCAGCTTGTCCATGGATCTCTCTCATTACCTACTCTTCTCTCTCCAAAGCAACTCCAGTTTGCCTGAAAAGGATTCTCTATCCAGACATCTGAGTACTATCAAGTGTAAGCAAATGTTTGTAAGAAATCCGCTTCACTCCTTCACAGTGTTTGGTTTTGCAAGAGTCCCATGGATAGCTCTTGTATGGGATGGCCTTGGGCTGTGTCATACTGGGAAGCAGAAAAGCCACCTAAAACAGAAGTAAAGACACTCATTCAAAACACAGACAGCTGGAGGCCAGTCTTTAGAAATCACTAATGAGAATACTTTTTTCAATAGATTCTTTTCCAACAAATGCCAAGCCTGTTTTCTCACATCACTCATGGTTTGTTAGGCTCTAGTTTAAAGAGTTTCAGTCCTCTGAGGGGCCCATGCTGTGATTGCCTAGTCTCCAGTTGCAAGTGGCTGCTGAATTTCTCAAGTGAACTGCTTATGAACACCCTACAGGCAGCATTTCATTCAAAACTGGTGAGTGAAAATTATGATTAATGATACATTTGCAGAAGTTTGATCAGTTTATGAATCATTCATGAAAGGAAAAAAAAGACGACTAAATAGACTATGAATATCATTTGCAAGCAATAATTTCAGTAACTTCATCCCCCAAAATGAGGTCCTTCTAGTCTTATATTTACCTCATGATACACTGTCATGTAAGGGGTGGGTGCTGTGTTTGTGAATAACCTGTTGCTACACATCAACACATCAAAATACGGCTTTGCTGTGACAAAGGGAAGGTGCACTATCCAAAGCCCTCTGAATGCAAAGAGCAGACTTTCAAACAAAACAAAACAAAAAAACTAAACATGTGTGAACAGTTCTTAGAAAGGTGAAGACATCACACTGTTGAGTGGTGAAGCCCAGCTCCTGCTGCAGAGGAATACACTGGATGCAACTTAGCAGTCAAGAAAGAGGAGCAGCTGGGCACACATGCTGTCCTGGAGCCAAGGGTGAAAGACACAGAGCTGTCCCTACCTTGGTCTGAAACTAACACGCTTTCTTCCTGGGGCAGTGTAATTTACACCCTGATTATACATTTCCCCTTTCAATTTCTCACCAAAGCTGATATCCCATGTCACCTGCCTTCAGAAACAGGATGTGAGATACCAGAGATACTGTTCATATATTATTTATTATTGCTATTCTTGTCTATAGGAAGGCTCATCTGGATGTAGTCCCTGGATTTCAACAAAGGTCCTGGGGATTTTTTTTGTTGTTGTTGTTTGGGGGGTTTTTTTAAGTCCATTTTTGAACTGGGTTTATAAGGAAAGTGTGTGACTTTGCCCACGGGTGCTCCATGAGTTCCGGGGGTCAACCACAACACAATGGAAGAGGCTGCTGGCTCTCCACTGTACCTTTGTCTATGGATTGGGTTTCCTCCTTGTTTTCTCTGCAATGCCAACTGTCTGGGATCAGCACTAATGTTTTACCCATTGCAATTGGGAACAGCTGCGTCCCAGTGGGTTAATAGAAGCACGATGGCTGAAATAGTTTATGGATGTATAAACAGGACAGGTAAAGGCAGAGTCCAAGTAGCAAAACTGGAAAGTTTGGGCAAACTTCAGGGGAAAAAAAGGCCGTCTCCAGGCCTGACATGAAGGGAGCAAACATAAAATGAAGCAAAAGGTAGGGACTGTTGTTCAAATATAAATTAAATTACATAATTCAGTTAAAAACGTGAAATCAGACTGACCAAGGAATCTAAGTGACCTCATATCCCTCTCCCTCTACTTGGCTTTACACTTGCTGCAGCTATGTAAGTTATGCAGGAGTAATTGCATCCTTTAGAAGAAGACAAAAAAAAAAGAGAAGTTTTGCTAGTTGATCTATTGAAAATGTATTACCTCAGGTGGGAACAGGGGTCAAATGGCTAACTGAGCCATTGGTGGTCTGAGCAACTTATAAGACCATTAGTAATTCCCCAGAAAAAAAAAATAGCCCAAAATCCAATTCCTTTTGCAGCCCCTCTCCAGACCCGCTCACATTGCAGCTCTCATCTTTTCTTTTTCTCTTAAAACCCTCCATAACCCCAGAGTGAGCTTTCTGTAAGCCTGCCACTTATGTTCACTGTCGCCACTGCAAGGGCACCCACCCCTTTCTTCTCAGTATGTATAGCACTAAGAAGATTTCTTACCAGCCACATTGAGCTCTGACATCTCTTTAGGTGTACATGACAAGAGTCAGCCACTGGAAAAAGGAGAAGAAAAGGTGCATTTAGATAGTGATATTACACTAAGTCTTCAGACATGTGTTTCGGTATCTTCAGGCTGTGACCCAGTGACTACGCTCCTCTTGTCCTGCACAGGATAGTTTAGGGGGTTTGGAATTACATTTTTCCCTCATTACAATTCAGACCTACAAACGCTTTCCATGTGTTGCTTTCCATAAGTTACTGCAGCAGCTGCAGCAGATGCAATTGCTGGGAAAGGATGGCACCTGCCCGACTGTGAGCAGAAGGGATGGCAGGCTCTGGGAATGCGGTTATCCTACGGACTACCCCATAAAACAGATACAGGGCCTCTGCTTGTAAACTCTGCTCAGCTCTTGGTGCAACAAAAGATTTAATGAACTATGAGCCACTAAACTAACCACAGACTGTAAACAGGAGGCAGCAAGATTGTAAAAGGTGTTTTAAAAAAATCTTTTTAAACACTGCTGTGAAGTAACAGTCCCCAGACTGATAAAATGCAGCACTCAGGCATATCACTACAGAGCACATCAGGATTTTTGCTTCAAGCTAGCTGATAAAAAGTCTGATGTATCCCTATTCAGCTAGCTATCCTTCAGGCTGCGCTTTTAAGACAAACAGCAGTAGCAAGCATTTGTCTGGTATTTCTTTCTTAAAACCAAGATGTTTCACAACTCAAAATTAACACATGGGGCAGAAAAAAAATGAGGACAGATTTTTTTTTTTTTTTTTTTTTTTTCACTTCCTTAAAGTCACTTTGAGCAATGTTTCCAGCAATGACAGGGTAGCATCAGTGAGGGAAGACTGTGCTCTGGACGCCATGGTCACCACAGAGCTGTGCTCACCCCAGCAAGGTTGCGTGACTGGGGCCAGGGAAATAACTCCCACCCATTACGCACATCCAGCCCGGGGAAACCCTTGCCGCTGTTGGTGTCAGAGGCAAAACCTCTAGCAACATACATCACACATCATCTTTAACTTCACCCTCCTGCTAACATGCTCAGTGGTCCCACTTTGGACGTGGAGAGAAGAGAAGGAAGGAGTATTCTTACCTCCACTGCTGTCAATAAAATTTGTGATCCACCCTCTGCTAAGTTTTGAAATGCATCTAGGGGTAGAACAAAGACAATCTTATGAGGATGAAGCAAGAACACAACACAGACATAAGGCTGTGGCAGCTGAGGAGCAGAGCTGCAATTCCTGTGCTGGGATGCTCTGCCTGGCTCGGGTGTCCACACACACTGCCCTGCCAGGCCACATCTCATTTCTCCCCTGGGTACCCCCTCTGCCTTGGACCTTGGCTCACAGCTGGGAGAGCACCCCAACTGCAGGGCCAGAATTTGGCAAAAGCGTAGGGACAGGGAGTACTCAACGTGACTGCTTTCACCTCTCACAATTTGTTTCAATTGTACCTCCTGCCTGAAGACTGACAGGAGAACGATGAACTAATGAAATACATCTTCCCATAGGGAAACTTTCTCTTGGTCCCTTTCCATCCTCACTGGCAGTGACTGATCACAGTTTGCCCTAAAGAAAGTGATTCTCTTGAAGTCATTAGTATGCCTTGCAAGCTTTTTCCAGGGGATATAAATGCAGATGCTGCTGTTATTCAGCTACAGTTTGAAATTAACATTGCTGAAAGTTTCCTGGCAGAACACTTTGCCATCAGAAAATTTAAATCCATTCAAATATTGATATTCTATGTGCATATTTATATTGCAGTTTGTCTAGGAGAAATGTTCAAACCCAAGTGTTTAGATAAAGTAAAAACATAGTATTTTGAGTTCTTTTTATTTATTCTGAAATTACTTTTCTCCTAGAAATGTGCTGTTATAAACAGTAACAAAAAGTTGAAACAAATGTAAGTCTGTCTATCCTTGAACGACACATTTCTCCAGGAGCCTGTTTCCCACACTGAATGGAAAACACATCGTAAGATCAGGAATGTTTTGAAACCTGCCTGGCTTTAGACAAAAGTGCAAGGCTGCTGGGAGAGTGTAGGAACAGGGCACAAGGACCCATTGCTCATCTGCCCCTTAAGAGGCAAGGAGAACTTATATGGTCCTGAGCAGAGAGAAAGTTCAGAGGAAATCTAACACAATAAAGCACATCCAGCCTATACTGCTCTGAAGAAAGCCATAGAACAAGGAAATCTCCATTGTGCCCAGTCCCTTGACAAAGTTGTATTGCAGGAACAAATTTTTAGGAACAAGTGGCAGTGCTGAAGTTGCTCCTCTGGGTAGAGGTAAGCACCCCTTTACTGCTTCATTAACTCCAGTTAAATAGAGTTTGCAAAGAAGCTGCTGCTTTTAGTTTGGGTCTCATCTCTGGCTATTTTGAAAGGATGAGTAATTATTTAATGGGCCAGATTTTATCTTCCCTGCTGCATTCACATCATCATATAAAGGTGGGCTGCCTTTTATTCCCACTTGGCACCCATATCCTCTCCTGTAACAATCTTATTCACAATGATCTGAAAAGTTTGAGACGTGTTCCACATCAAGCCTTCTGTGAAGTGGTAACTGAAAGAGTTGAGAGCATTTTAAGATACTCATTACAGACAGAAACTTTTAGAGGTTCCTTTGCACACAGATGTAAAGGAGTTATCTTTACACTGGCACTTAAAATGTAAGAGAATCTTTTTTAAGATGAAAAAAAAAGCCATGGTACTAGTTTACGCGTAAGAACTTTCATTTGCTGCAAGTGACGTGTATAATCACAAAAAAAAAAACAAAACCAAAAAGGGTGTTTACAAGTTATCTGTATTTTAATAAAAGCATTAAAATCAGGACATGCTCTGACTTTTTCTGAGCTGCTTCTGCTGTACTTCCTTGAAATGGGATTTTAGGCAGTGTCATCCGGGCAGATCCACTGACCACTACTGGCCCATAAAACATCAGTGGTAAAAACACATCGGAAAAAATGAACACTCATTTCCATGCGCTGTTGAAACCCAACTCATTCCAAAGATGAACTAATTTGCTGTAGCAATGTTCTAGCACATGGATCACAATTGCTGGGTTTGTTTAACTACCAGTATTTCCAGTCAAAATGCTTATTATTAGAGTAGTAAAAATTATGCTTTTGTAAAACAGAATTCAATTCACTTTCAGGCAAAGGCTTGTTTACAGACTCTCTCCCTCCTTGCAACTGCCAGACAATAGCTGGACACAATATAGGGAAGGGGTTTGTTTATACACTGAGAAAGATCTCAGATCTTCTCCTTACAAAAAAAAAAAAAAAAAAAAAAAAAAAAAAAAAAAAAAAAAAAGGCACCTTCTTTGCTGTGATTCAGACTTCTCTGACTTTCTGACTTTTATCCAAAAGAGAAAGCCTTCCCCTCAGTGGTACCAGCAATGCTCCACATCACCCTGGAGGAAGTCCAGCTGCAGACCAGGATGCTCAAGCTTGTGTGGAAGGGCACCAGCACAAGCACACATCTTGTTTTTAGAAAATGAGTGCATAGGGACTCTAAGAACAAGCTTGCAGAGGCCAGGCTAAATTCACACAGCAAAAAAGGATTGGCAGCTGAAGAAGCTTTAGGTATACATTACTATCGCTCCTCAGCAGGGAAAAATACAGGGCAAGCACAGTGCTGCTGCAGCCCACAGGTGCTCTGAGGAGAAACTGGGGGCTGACCTTCCTTCTGGCTCCTTTCAGTGAGGGCATCACTGTATTTCCAGCTGCTGCTTTCTCTCAGCACTAAACCACTCTCTACCAGCCAGTTGCTCTTCTGCGCAGGAGACAAATCTGGCTTTTGGTGAACAGGCTGCCCAAAGTGATGCCTGGACCATGCCCAGGCTTTAGGCAGGTTTGTTATTTCCAAGCTATGCTGTTAGACGTGTATTACCATGTCTAGCAGTGTGTCCCTTGCCTCCTGCCGCTGCCCTCAGTCTGGCTTTGCAAGCTCCCCTGCTGCCACGTCCCCTGCCAAACCCCAGGCCCCAGCACCAAGACTCACGGGTCATGGTTTCAAGGCGCAGCATGCAGCACAGGAAGTCAGAGACGCCAATTCTCCTGGAAGCATCGCCATACCGCAAAGCCATCAGGCTCTGGAGCTGCTCATTAGCGGCCAGACCTGCATAAGGAAGAGGAATGACAGCACTGGGGACACACTGTGGGATGCCAGACCAGCTCTGATGGCCTTTTGCACCCTGCAAAGAAGCTGGGGCCCTCCCTCAGCCCCTCACCTTGTCACACCAGGTCTCTGCATCTCTGGACAGCAGCTTGCCTTTCCCCAGCTTTGGGCATAGGAGTCGGGGTAGGGTGATGGCAAACCAAAGTCCTTCTGGTCCCTTACTCAAATGGTGGCTTAGGTCAGCAAGCAGGAAACATCGAGCTAAATAATCTGGCTTTGCCTTTTTAACTTTTATTTTCTATAAGAAAAGGTGATTTTCTTTGGCTCATAACTGTTAAAGTCCAAGCTTATAATATTTTTTTTTTACAATACTACTGTCACTTTCTGCTAAACAGGGAGATACCGCACGCTCATGCTATTATGCAGTACAGCCTGCCTAGGATTCTTAATTTTTACATTTTCTCTTCTATTAGAAAATAGTGAAGGGTGCATTTCTTCTTTATTAGCTGATTATTCAGTATTTGTGTCACAGTCTCTTTGGATAGAAATTGGTATTCAATTGAATGAACAAAAATTGCCTTTTAGAATGATTCTTTTATTAGTTAAATAAAACTACCCTAAATGTGCTGGCTACATAAGAGAAATGATTTAAATATATTCTGCACTAAAAGCTGATTTGCTAAACAAAAGAGATTTCTTCTGCAGAGTGCTAGACTGATAGCTTCAGTTTAATGCATTCTCTGAGACTTCAGAAAAGTCTCATTTGCTCACTCCTAGTTTTTAGTGGCTCAGCTGGAAGGGAAGTAGCTTTCCTGCTTTTTCAACCAGTTCTAAACTTTTCAGGCTTAAATGGACTAATTATGGAGCCAAATCAGTTGAATAAGCAGAAAAGATGGAAATTATTTCTCTACACCTGCATAGGGGGGGATACAGGCGATGAAAGTGGGTTAGTATGTCAACAAACTCTGGTTGCATGAGCCAAGTTGGAGAAGGTCTCCAGCAGGAAGCAGGCACACAATGCTGAATATTTAAATAATGGAAATACATTTGGGTTTAAGATACATTTCAAATTAAGATAAACTCGATTCTAATTTTTTTTTCCCCAGGAGAAATAGTAATTAAAACACTCTAATTAATGAAATTTCTCCTTTGATTCTGGTTTTAAACCACTGCCAATAACAACTGTAGTAGTGAGCACTGAATCCTATCTTGTTTTTAACCTTTTGAAGACAGTGGGAATTCAATCAAGCTCTCTCTGGAGAGCAGATTCCAGCAAGCATTGCAGTGCTGCTAACGAGATGCTATAATTGACACAATTACACTAGTAATACACCGACAATTTGGCATGGTCAGTCTGGCATATACTTGCTCTGAAATCTGCTCACCTGGCAATGTCTTTCAATTAACCTTATCTACAAGACTGAAGTGTCAGTCCTCTCTGTTCCCAAGACGTTTCCATTACCTGCTGTTGCTTATTTGTAAGGTTACTCCCCACACCTTTTATCTGCTGGATTCCTCGCTCTGGTTTTAGTTAAGCTTTAAAACACAGACTTTGTATTTCCCTTTTTTTAAAAAAAATTACCTTGATGTATTTAATATTGCCAGTGAGGAGTTCGTATATACTCCAGGCCAATGCTCCTGCCTTTCAGGACAGCACTGCTGTTAATGCAGCTCGCCTGCTTTATTCTGGCAGAAAATTTGACCCATCATTATTATGTTTTGAAGCATTAGGACAACAGTGAAAATTAAGCACATACTCCAGTGTTTTGCTGGGAAAAGCACTGAACACTTCAAGGAACAGCTGGCTGGGAGCTGCATTTAGATATGTTAGTGCCAGTCCCAGAGGTAGCATCAACCTCCTAAACTCCTTCTCAAGCTGTCCACTTCTTTCTGCTTAAAGGCCAGGACAGGGATCATCCTAATGCAAAGCCAGTTTCTCATGCAGCTGTCTGGCTCAGAAGGCAAGGACGAGCTTATAATCTTCCCCCCCTCAGAACTGCTTATAGCCTAACTTGTACTGAATTTGTCATTTAATAGTGCCTTTTTATCCCCTCAAATAGCTGCACTGTTTTGGCTGCCAGGACTTCTCAATGTCCAATTTTCCTCCCAGTTTTACACTTTAGCGCCTTTCTTACAGAATGGACCTGGCAGCTTCTCCTTTGACATTTGGCACATTAGTGCTGTGCTCCTCAGGCAGATGCTAACACTCTGCCCACCTCTCAGCAACAACAAAAAAATGACACATACATTCCCTGAGCTGATGGCTTCCACAGATAGCACTTCTACACCACGTTTCTCCTGAGGACAACACCACAACACCAGGCAGCCAAATGGGAGTTTCCCTACTGCATGATTATGAGATGATTGCTCTCGCAGAGCTGTATTTCATGCACAAAATCTCTGGAAGGATGACCCAGCCAAAATGCTTCACTCATGTGAAGGAGTCCCATGCACTCACTGCAAGTTTCAACATTCATGTAGCCAACAGAGGTCAGTGCAAACTAAATAAATGTCTGTCCCTGAGGTTTTCCCTTATAGACTGTCACTGCCCTGGAGAGAAATTGCAGGAATTGGGGTAAGCGCAAGCATTGGCTGCTCCCTCCTTGCTCCTTTCCACTGCTGGATGTTTTGTCCATGACCTAGAGGGATTATGGATAAGCCAGTCTGCACGCTCTGGCCAGCGCTGTGCTTCTCTACATCTCTGCTGGCTCCCCAGCTGCACTGCAAAGGGTTTCTCCCTGAAATAAGCTTTCTGTCTCAACGCCCTAAAACAATGCAGATCCCTGAGCAGAGCTGTGATTTAATTGGCACCTCAGTGCAATCCAAGCCACTTTCTCCCTGATGCTCTTTTTTGTCTCCTCTTTTTCACCCTTTCCTTCACTGCCACAGGAACAAGAAAGGGAGTCGCTCAGTGCCTATGGACATACCTGCTGTCTGTATTGCGCTCTTCAGTTCAGACACATCAAGAAATCCAGAATGATTTCTGTCTTCCTTGCTGAAGATACCCTAAAAAAACAGTGTAAAGGCAGATTTCAGGCCTGTACCAGCATTCCCCAAATTTACTACTACATCTAATTATGTAGGATGCTTTCCCTCCTTAATAAATAGGTTGCAAAGAAGTTCAACAGATGAGATGGTGTGACCATGACAAAGGAGACACATTTCAGGCTCAGACAGTACGTTACTGTAGGTAACAATCCCACAGTTTTGGGCGGGTGGAAGCCTTTTGTTCACTCTCCCTGCTTTATGTAAGGCAGCAATGGGAATATTCACACTTCCACTGACAAAAAGACATTGTCTATAACAAGTGAAATAAGCCAAGAGCCCGAGTCCCAGAACGGTGTGGGGTCATCTTTCCTGACACACTGTTGAAAACCCACAAGCCACACTTGAGGTGCTGCCAGTGGGAAGAGCACCATTGCTAGATGGGGAACTGACACCCTATGTCCTAGGTGGCCTCAGACCATCTCAAGAGGGATGAAACAAATCAGAGTTCACCCAACTTTGAGGCTTCAGGAAATGTTCCCATTCTGTAGCAAGACTGGAGGGAGAAGGACCTGACACAGAGAAGCTGCCTGAAGTTAGGTGGGACTCTAAATACCAAGTTACCGTCCTCACTGCTTCCAGACCTAATGCTTATCCTGGAGCAGAGACATTTCTTCCAGATAAACTTTCACCAGATCCTACACATTTCCACTACAAACTGCAGTAATGAGGAAGTGACATTTTTCAGATTATTCTGTTGAAGAACTCATTTCAGCTTAGAAAGCTTTTTTAAAAATTGCCAGTAGTGGCACATAAACAGGTATGTCCACCAAATTCTAAGCCTAATTGGCCCTCCTACCTTTTTTAACTTTTTTCCTCAATATTCTCTGCTCCAGAAAAGTTTTGGCTTCTCGTTTAGGAGCACTTTACACACAGTACTGCTTTCTGAACTCTCAACCCTTGCATGAGAGGATGGAAGTCTGACCCACTAAGGAAGCAACCTCTGCAA
This sequence comes from Tetrax tetrax, assembly GCA_009806455.1. Lineage (NCBI taxonomy): Eukaryota > Metazoa > Chordata > Aves > Otidiformes > Otididae > Tetrax > Tetrax tetrax. The sequence goes on along the minus strand of WHYT01016866.1, from coordinate 165,123 downwards.
CGTTTTTCCCCCCATTGCTTGGATATCACAGAACACCTGCACCCTGCTGATGAAAAGCCCAAGAGTACAGTATCAGAAGAGAAGAGAGAGCAGTGCCTGCATACCATGTACTTAGTGAGACTTCGCCAGAGCCTCCCGAACTCCTGCAGTGTGAGATATCCATTTGAGTTGAGCTGTATATTTAGTTAAGAATTGAACAGTTAATAAGAGCTCAAACCTGTCTGTCTTCATTCCTGAGAATGCTGTTGTCACTTCAAGACAGGCATAAGATGCAGTCTCTTCTGTTTGTTACTTTATGTTGAGAAAGCCAAGAGCTTTTCTGCTTTCAATTATGCTTACAGCTAAATTCACCTTCTTTGGCACATTGTACAGCTGTTCACACCTATGCTCACAAACAACAAAAGGTTTCTATTTATACGGTGCCTTTAACCATGAGGGAATCTGTAGCGATCGCTGGAGCTGACATGTCGCCACTGAGCGGAGAGGCCCCTCTGGATGAACGTGACCCTGTGCTCCAGGCCGTGGGTGCACATTGTCCAGCTCTGTCTGGATCCTCCTGGAGGAACAGGCACCAAAGGAGCCAAGAGCATGAGGAGCCAGTCCAGATGCCTGCCATCAGAAGGCAGCAGCAGCTTTTGAACCATGCATATGCTGCAAGCAAGAAAACACTTCCCTACCATGAGCTGCAGGAGCCCATGGGTGTCAGCAGATAACTCCCACAGATGCTTGAAGGACTATGTCAGTGCACCTGCTTCCCTCTGTACACCGTCTAGGAGTCCCAGGCAGACACGCAGCACCTCACCTAATGCAGCTGGAACAGCAAAAACTCCCTGAAAGCAAAAATCACCACCAGTTAAATACAAGCAGACAAGTGCCACTGTCATGAATCTGACTAAAAAAGTTGATCCTTTCTTCACTGGCCAGGACAGGTCACACTGTACATGGGTTATATGCAGCCCAGAGACTGAAAAATCCATCCTGAGTTAAAGTAGAGCAGTGCCTTTGTCAGCTCTTTGCACATGCCATGCATTCACAGTGCCCACTTAGCCCAGGAGGGGCTTTGGAAAGGGGGAAAAGTCTCTTTCCAGAAAGCTGGAAAGAGAGAGAGACTTCTGGTCATTTCTATTCCTTCCCTGGCAGTTTATGAAGGTTTGAAAATGTCTCACTCAAAGTTATTTCAAAGCATGGAACAAAAGAGAAAGTGAGCAAGCAAGGGGGAGAAAATACATGGAGGAGACTATGTTTTCATCAAGGAGCCCTCTTGTTCTACAGTGACCAACACTATTTCCAGTGTTGTCTTGTTAACAGTAAAAGGACTGCATGATCCATCTAAATAGGAAAGGTACACTGGAAAGGATTAATAGTCTGTCAGGCTAGTGCCTATGATTTGGTGATGACGGCACTTCTCCCCTTAACACCAGCTTTGCTAACAGTGCTAGCAGGAAGCCAAAAGTCAGCATGGTTGCAGCAGTGATGGAGAGCCAACCCATGCTCGAATCCTGTGCAGCCTCCTCGCCTTTGGCTCTATCTGGGACCCTGCACCCAAGGGTGAAGTTTAGCCAAGGCCTGGGCCCTGCAAAGAGAGCAAAGAGTTCGGCTGGTAGCAGAAGGTTGACCCTCACCTTTTGGAAGACACACGACAGCCAGGGCATGCATGGCAAAGCCCTGACTCTGGGACAGTTATTTATTGAGGACTGTGGCTAATATTTACTTGCTGGTTCTCACAGTGGGACATTCAGCTCAGCCATAACTCAGGGCAACGGTGGGCAGCACCAGGGAAGTTTATTGCTTCTGCTGAAAGGATACATCCATCAGTGCTAAAATGCCTCTGCATGAATCGAAGCTGAATCTTCCTCCCCGGCTGGTCATTTCGTCTGCAAGGATTGACAAAACAGAAGGAATCACTGAGAGTGAGGAGGGTGACAGAGGCACCAGGGACACGAGGCTGAAGGCTCACATAGCTAAAAAGCCCCAGAGCTGGCTGAAGGCCTCAAAGAGCAACAAGGGCTACACACCAGGCTGAGGTCCACTGAGGGAGTCTGATGTGTCTCAGACAACTCTACTGCTCCCTTCCCTAAGGACAGGTGCCCTGTTTAGGCTCACAGGTTGCTGCTCTGCACAGACTCTGCCCACCCACCTGCCCTGATGGAAACTCTTCTCTCTTGAAATAAGGATAAGGGAAATGACAGTGACAAGAAAGGCCATTTATGCTGAGTTAGCGAGTCCTAGGAGCACTTTCAGCCTTGTGCAAGACTGAGTTTGTTTAAGCCCTACAGCTGTGCCCTTGTCTCACGCAATTGTCAAGGTGGGAAGGTTAAGAAGGCTGGGAAATGCTGAAAGCCACCTTGAGGCCCCTGCAGAACCGCAATGAACTGGGAGAAACTGAGTGACAGTGAGGAAAGTGGAAGGCACAGCTCCCTGGGGCACTCACCAATGCAGCCCAGCCAGGGACAGAGTTCCTGCTGCAATTGGTGGGGCACAAAGCAGGAAGGGGTGCTCATGGGGGCTGCAGGGACATCCAGGAGAAGGACAGCATGGGGCAGGGCAGGTCTGCAGAGCAGAGGCTATCCCACAGCAGAACTGGGAGGGGAAGGTGAAATTTGTCTGTGAAACAGATGCACAGCTTTGTTGACAGCCATGCATTAAAGAGTGTATTAGCAGCTGTTTGGGGTTACATTGCCTTCTTCATGTGTACATTACTTCGTTTCAAAAAAAAAAAAAAAAAAAACAAACCCAAAAAACAAACCCCAACTGTTCCAAAGGAGCTGTGGTGGAGGCACTTCTCATTCCTCAAGATCCAATACTGCAGTAAGCCACACTAAGGATTTTTTTGAGGACCATCAGGACACCACTAAATCCTCTGTCTAATTTACACTAGACTAAGGACAGGGAAGCATCAACAACATTAGCTGGGTTGTAAAAGCTTTACCTTGCAGGACCACTTCATTAAGGAGTTGTTGTAGCTGCGAGGCATCAATAACTGAGCCCTAGTGAAGAACAAAATGCAAAGAGAGGTCTGTGAGCATAAAGTTTTCTCCTGTGTCACTTTTGCCCCAAAATTCTTTAGTCACACACTGTGGCAACCAAGAAGGACCCCTGCTTATATCAGGGGAGCAGCAGCACCCACACAGGAGTGTAACAAAGCCCTCCACCTGCTGGGTCACTCTTTGTGCCTCTCTACAAGAGTCTGCATGGGAGTTACAGGCACTCCCCATCACGGTGGAGTACTTCCAGCAGTGACAGGAACACTTGCTGACATCACCAGCCCCTCGCTGGGGAGTTGCCAATGGGCAGGCACAGCAGGCAGCTGGGTGAGTGGGCTGGGAACACGGGTGCTGCTACCTGCTTCCCTCTGAGTCGCCCAACCCATCAGTGAACTTGACTGCCTCCCTCCCAAGACACCCCCAGGGAACTCAGCGTGGCAGTCTGTGTTCATTTTCACCTTCATGCATTGATATAACTATTAACTGCAAGAGGTCCATTGTGCAAAGACTTTTGGCAGTGATTTTTTTTCCTCTTGACTAAGTTGAGGAGTTCTTTGTAACAGTTTATTAAACCATTAAAACCGTCTCCTGTGAACACATACAGTTTGGCTCTGAAAGAGCAGGAATCAATTACTCAAATGCTGACTGATGTCTGGTTCCAAACGCTGTGAAGGCAAATGGAAAATTATGCCAACGAAAATTATGGGGGTAATACCCAAGGCTTTCTAATTACTTTCAGTAAACAAACAAACTAATTCAAAAAAAAAAAAAAAAAAAAAAAAACAAAAAAACCACCACATTTTTCTAAATGGATTAATATCAACATTGGAGATTAGTTTTTCTTTTTGCAAGTCCACATGTCTTTTTTATTTATTTTTCAGCAAGATATTTTAGATAGGATACCTGCTTAGCGTATCTTAGGAAGATAGCCTTATAGGAGCTGTCCTGATTCTGTCTTGGTACATCCTGGATCAAAGACAAAGTATGCACATAAATAATTCAGTTACAAAACAACTGGAGGCAGAAGTCTGCAGATCTAAACAGCACTTCAGAGAGGGCAGGAAATGTACCGTTCAGGCTGCAGTTTTAACATCCGGAAAGTAAGGTGGACTAAGAGCGAGGAACACCTACTGCAATGAAGGAAGAAGAACAGTTTGGATATTATCACTTAGTACAACCAGGAAGGAGCAGCTCAGGGCCTGAGGAAGACAACAGAATACATCCATGGTGGAGTTCAGCAAGTCAATACATGAGCATAAAGATACAAAGCCTGATCCTTATGAATGGCCTTTCATTGAAACCACTGGCTTAGGGCATGTGAAGATTCATGTGAACCAAGAAAACAGAGCAGGAGTTGACTTTTCCTTTCTCTTGTTCCTTTCCAACCTGAAAGCAGGCTTGAATGTACTTGAGCAATTGCAATTGAATGGTTAAGTGATTTTTTTTTTTCCTTGAAGACATCCACCAGGCACAAAGGGGAGCTATCCTTAACATTACAAAGTTTCCCAAATAAAAACCTAAGTTTAAGCCCCAATGCCTTCAGCTCTGCGTGAGATAATTCACACCAGTGAAGGCCAAATACCTGAACAAGACCAGAAAGTATAGGTACCATAATTCATCAAAGTCAAAACATTGGCTAATGACAACAGCAGAGTAAACTGACAGCTTGGCAGTGGAAAGAGATAATAAGCCACCATTTACACTACCTCTCTAACAGGGCTTAATTGCAGGCTGGAAAAATGAATCACAAGGGAAGGACTCTGTTTTCTGTTCTCCTGAAGCAGCTTTACACCTTTAGCTTCAAAGACCTGCACTGAGTTTGCACTGCTATAAATAACAGCCTCTCAGCAGCAGGGTTTTTCAAGCAACTGGTGAGATGGCAGCATGGACTGGACCAGCTCTGGCAATTTGCACAGTTCATAGCAAGGAATTCCAGCAACAGATGGTAGCTGATCTAGGCAGGCTGAAATGTGGGTTGAACTAGAGGTTCAACCACTTTTGAAGTGTAATTTCCCTTACATTTGTGAAGATGTCCTGATGAAAATCAAAGGAAATCTGTTTTGGGCCTCACCTCTATGGATTCCTGTGCTTTAGGGGGTGCAAGAACTTAAATGAAGCCATTCCCATGGAAGGTCATCTATGACCCTGCTCTCAGGTGTGAGATCTTTTAAAAAGAGGTCAAACTCAAGCTGTGACTTTTTTCATCCAAGTTTCTCCCTCTCTCCTCCTAACATACTTACCCATTTCACAGATATTGCAATAATTTAGTATCTTCGAAATGCTCTCAAAGTGTTAAAGGTGGTGAGGTGAAAAGGACAGATGGACAGACCGACAGAGGGACTGTATAAGATTTGTTTCCTTAAAAAAATCAGGCTCTGAAAGAGATACATGTGAAGAGGAAGGGCTTCATTGTCACTCCCATCTCTCCGGAGAGGTACCCCAGACTGGTCATCTGCTCTCCCCGCAAGTTCGCAGGGCACCAGAGTCAAACTCTGGGACAGGTGGTGAAAGGAGAGAAGAACGCAGTGGTGTCTGCTATGTAGGGAACGGAGAAGAGGAGTCAATAGAGATGTCTACCGGGTGGTCAGCTCCCTGAGAACCATTCACTGCCACCAGTATCTACATTAGTTTTCACAGACTCTTACCATTGGCAGCACTGGGATGAGCAGGGAGTTTGGTTTCCTAGAAAAGAGTCAAAAGAGTCAAAACTTGGAGAGAATGGGCCTCTTCAGAGCACCAATTTACAGATGTGACAGAAAGCAGGCACCAACAGGAGCACTCACCCAGCCCACAGCCCCACAAGATGCTCAGCACCCACACCTCCCAGCCTGTCCCAGTTCAGCCAAGCCTGTTGCATTAGTCCTGGCTTTGTCTGTGCAAGCAAACATGAGCAGGTCTGAGTCTCTAGCTGCTCTGGGGCCAGTGCCTTCCCTAAACTGGCCCTGCTGGCACTGGCAGCAGAGACAGGGTAACTTGTCTCACTCGGAGTGCCAGGACTAACCTCACCACACAGAAGACAGGGCTGCCCTCCCTTGAGCCACATAAAGTTTTTGCTTGCTTTCTCTTTGTCTAGTTTAATAGTGAAGAATAAAAATAGCATCTGGGCTATTAAAAGGCAACATCTTTTAAGTGTCTGCAGACTGTCTGAAATTGAGCCAGGATCACCATTCATTCTGAGACTCACTTAGTAGCAACATTCCATACTTGAGTTTTGCTATTGATAGAGAAATTAGGCAAGTCAGATATTATTTCAACAGCATCTGTGCTATTATATATAGGTGAGTGCTGCAGAGAGGCATGGGAAAGGGATCCCTACGCTTGGCCTAGCTCAGGAAGGTCTGTAAGGGTCCAAGGCTCTCCTGGAAAGTGTGACCTCCCAAGGCTGAGCCATCTTGTGCATGACTCATGCTGAAGGTAGTCCAGCCCAGAGCAGAGACTTCTCATGTTTGTTGTCCATAACTAAGGAGTTCCCTTAGTCATTTCTGGGCTATTTTTCCGAGGAGCCAAAGCCTAGAAAGCAATCTCATTTTTAAGATATGGGCTTATGAGGTAAGACCTGCTGTCACCAAAGCTTGTGAAGGAAAGCCACTGCACATCTGATGCTTGAAGGTCATTCAGTAAGGCTGAATGCTGGGGCTCGCTCTTTACATAAAGCACACTCAGATATTTACATGAAAATGTGATAATAGCTGCCTTTGCATGAACTAAGGTGCCGTTTTTCCACTAAACCTATCCTCAAGGCCCCTCTCATACCCACAGGGAGCCCTACTAGCCTGTCTATGAGATGGCCAGGTGAAAAGATCAAGGCTTTCACTGCTCTTTGCTTTTCTAGGTTCTGCTTGGAGTAGAATCAGACCTGATCCATGGTGTCCAGTGGGCATAACGTAAGAAACTACATAACAGCTGTTAGGAAAAACAAGTTCTCAGTCCTCCTTTCAGTAAAGGGAAATTTCCCCACAGTCGGGGGGAGCAGAGGGGGAGCATGTCTCACAATTAATGCTCACTTGTGTGGCTGCAGATGAGCTATTACTCTGTTCTGTAGCGGCCACCCCTATGCATCTGACTGTATGTCTGACCCCTCTCAACATGGTGCTTAACACTCAGCTGTGTCTTCCCAACATGCTTCTAGAGTACATTAAAAGCAAATTGCCACATTAGTTATCTTGACATTAAATTTTTAAATCCCGGCATACTCGAAGTTTGGGGCCTATAAAGAGTACTTATCATCTTACTCATTGTAGTCTTGATTCTTCATGAAAATTCGTAAGAGAAATTCAAATTCTTTTTTCTCTGTTGTAGAAGGAACAACAGCATAGGTTCCTGGGCTCAAGCTGAAGTAGCTGGTCACGTCTCGAGTCAGGGAAAAATTTTGATTCAGAACTTTGGAATTCTCCTGAAAGAAAATCATAGCTGGCTATCTCCCCTCCATGTCAGGAACCAAAGTAAATCAACAAGTACACCCACAGCAGCCTTACATTCCCACAGCTCTCTAAATATACACTGCATCTAACATTCCTTAACCTCCCCAGTGGCATGAAAAGCACATACAGGTGACAGACTTTGTTCAAGGACACATCAAAAATGCACAAAGGTGGAAGAACTGAAAGAAACAGAAGGCAGAATGAGTGTAGGTAGATTTGAAGAGAACTTCAATTAATATTAAGTAGACTGGAGTTAATGGAGGCATAAAGGACAAATACTCTTCCTAAAACTTCCCTGAGATCTACTGTGACTCAGAGAGGGCAGAGAGCTCACTAGGCATCTCACTCAGATGTCAATGCTTCAAGAATCAAAACCCAAACCTTCCAGCAAGTGTCACAAGAAAACAGAATATTCTGATCCTTCTTCTGTTATTCCAATATTTTTGCTGAGATGAAACAAATATAGTGCAACAGCTATTACTATGATGACATGTAAAGATAGCATAATAAAAAACTCTTACTAAACATATTCCCGAAAATACATCAGCGTGTATAAATTCCATTTAGAATGGTTATACAGCGTGGCAGAGTTATTTATGAGCCATGCCTTTGGGAGAAAATAACATAAAACTGCTATTTTGGGAGGAAAAAAAAATAAAAAGATGACTACTGTTACAGACAGCTGGAAGGTATGTAGACTGCCAAGTATTATGGGTCAGATCCTGAGCAGATAGAAATGGGCAGTGCTGCAAAAAAATAAATGGTTTAATCCTTTTTTTACTTTTGGGTCTCATTCCACATTCCTTCTGGTAAAGAGCAGAAGTAGATTAATATCTCAATGGAGTCAAAATCTGTGTGAGATAAGAATCAGCTTCTACACCTTGCTCAGCTCTATCACACAATATTAAACTTCCTCATAGCCATGTATTAGTGTTCCATGTGTATATTTAATCAAAGGCTTCCTAGAGCTATCAGATATGTCCATTATGGTTTGCATCCTTGCCTGCACTGCATTTCCCTCTCATCCTGCCATGGAATAATACTTTTTTTACTTCACAGCAACAATTTGATGCATCTCAAAAGGTACTGAACAATGAATGATGCTGCTAATGAAAAATGGCAGTGAAAGCAGTTCAAGGAGGAAGAGAGAAGCCACACAAATCTTAGCAACTGCACTCTCCTTATGCAAAGAAAACTCCTTGTAAATTTTTATACTAAAATGCCACCTCTGACTTCCCTCAGGCACTGAGGCTAGACATTGAGAAATAAATGATAGAATAGCACTGTACACCGATCCTGGTTTTAGCTCCTGGATTTGGCTTTTGCTGCCACCAGGGCAGGATGCTGGGCTGGTTGTGAGGAGCTGATAGACCAGCTCTCACATTAAAATACTCAGCTTGTGTCCAGGGGAGAACGTTTTCTGTTTAAGCTGCTGTGTGGATTTGTACCAATATTACATCACTAAAAGCTATGCTGTGACAGAGCAGCATAACTGTCCCTTTCCCCTTGTCAACCAAGTGCTCCACAGCAATCCTGGTGCCTTTAGTAATGATCTGTCCTGGCCTTGCCCTTCAGTTCCTTTGCAGGAAATCACCTAGGATCAGAAGCCCAAATCAAGCTTGAGGTGAGCTATGGGCTGACAGCCCACAGAGGCCATGTCATCCATACTTGACATACTGAGCAAATTTCATCTATCCTTGGGAATATACCAAGAGAGAGAAAAACTAATGAACAGAAGAGGGGAAGAAAGAAATTTTAAGCACAGAGCAAGAACAGAGCAAATTTGTCCCTCAGGCTACTTCCTGATTAAACAACCTCTTTCAAGGGATCCAAGACCTATGCCACTCCTTCCCAGTGAGGCTCATTTCTGTTAAAATGGGTAAAATTGGTAACTAATCAAGGTGGACATGCATCATGCAAGAGCACACAGGGACCTCCATGTCTGTTGACCGTTAGGGGACAGCTGATGAGCATGCTAGGAGGAGTGAGTTCCCCACTTATCAGGAACAGCAGCTCTATCCAAGTGGCACAGATGGCCCCAAGGAGTCCTACAGGCCTGATATCTGCATTGGGCAGAGGATCTCCTTGCATAGGGATAGCAAGTACCACTTGCTGAAGGGACTGTCTTTTTATTACATCTTTTATTTCTCAGACACTGTTTTTTTTGAATTACAAAGCCATGCTCTTCCTTTATGAGGAGCTTAGACTTACGGCATTAATTATTCAAAGTCTGAGACTAGGGTAAACCTCTCCAGTGATCAGAAGCATGTGAAGATAGGGTGATAGCAATCTCTGCTTCCTTTCATTCTTCACTTTAAGAACAACCCCCTCCCACCTTCCTCAGCCAACAACAAAAACACTTTGGAAAAGGTTAGCATCCATCCACACTAGCAATTCCACTTTCAGTAAGCCCGGTAATGATCTCACAATTGCTCTTGAAATGGCACCTCCCTGGACAGTCATCAAGGAAAAAAAAACAAAACAAAAACAAAAAAAAAACCCAAAAAACAGGGAAATTGTAGTGGAGGTCCCAGGTATCCGAGTGGATTACCTTTGCACTGGTCTTGAGCAAAGCCTTCCCAGTATATTGTAAATAGGTTTTGCATGGCATTTCTATGATAGAAAAGGGGGGATGAGGACAGGCTCATTTTGGCGAACAAGAGGCCATTTGCTTCCCTACTAGACCTAGAATACTGCTGAAGCACTGTTGTTAGTGCTGGCTGTCATGCCTTGTGCTGGGCCAGCAAGGCATGCCATCAGAACTACTGGGCACAGAGGGTATTGCCCTGGCATGTCTTCTAACCTGGAGATTCCCCAAGTTTCCCACGGCTGTTTTGGGATGCTACAGAAGTAAAAGTTCAACCTTTCTGCACTTAAGACATGAATAAAGGAAACAACTAAGCCTGTCTAACTCTACTTTTCCTCTGATGTCCTATGATAGAAGACATCCAGAAATTCACTCCAAATACTGACTGCTTTCTTTTTACAGCCCAAAATGCAATTCAGTCTTTCACTTCAATCTTTCACTAATAAACCACACAGAAAACAACAGTGCCCACATGATTGTGCTTACCCCGGTGATCGAAAAGCTAGTCTCCAGGTTTTTTGCATCCTGCGTATCCTCAGCATGTTTTTGCATGAGTGAAATGACTACATTATAGGTTTTGGGGTCATAATCCACCACTTTGAAAAAATACTGATGCTTCATTGAAGCTGCATCTGTGGAGAAAGTGTTAATAGATTAACAGAAGCCACACAGATGCCCTAGTAGTAGCCTATTGTGTAATATCTTGCTTGTATGGACCCAGAGGAATGGGTAGTTACTGCTCCAAGATCCTTTCAATACAACAGAGCACTGTGGTCTCTACATTAGCAGTAGGAGTTGAGGCATCTGGAGTTGAACTACTTGCACATTAATCATTCTAGAAATGTCTGGCAAATTCAGAAAATTCATGCAGATTTCTCAACCCCCCTACATCTGCTTCACCTACATGGCACACCTTCCCTGAGGCAGAAAAGCGGTGATTCTTAATCAGCTGCCCGACGCAGTGGTTGAGCTGAAAACGACTGTGGCTTGGAGTTCATAAACACATAAAATAAAAAGACAAAATGGTCCTAAGCTATCCTCTTCTTCCTTCCTGTTAGTGTTTGTGATGGACAACACAGTGTTGAGCACCAGAGGGAAAAGGCTTCTTCTTGACCAAGGTTTTGGTTAACAGGAAGCATCTCTGACAAGAAAGCAATAAAATGCCCAGACTGGGGAAAAAGGACTGAGATGGTAGCATCTGCTACACCTACTGCAACTGGCTGAAAGAAGACAGACGAATACATTTTGATTTAAAGAGTTTAGAGTTCCTAAATCACAAGTTTCCTGTTTTAACTTAGCAGTCAGTGCTGCTGCTTTGTTTCTGCCTCTTTAGCTGATAAGTGCTATAATGGCAAAGGGCAGGCATTAACAACTGGCAATTAATATTTCTGCAGTTCAGGGCTCAGAGTGAATTTTTTCACTGTAAACACCAGTGGAGAGGAGGAGAGGACTAGGTGATGGCAGTGAGCATTCATTACCTGGGGAATGGTTGTTCCTGCCTGTAGCAAGGATGATGTGCCTGTCCACAGACCATGTGCAGTGCTGATCTCCGAAGTCTAGAAATGTTGGGGTGCTGTTACATATATACAGCCGGGAAAACTGCTCCTGGAAGTTTTTACAGGACATCCTGCAGGAAAGGAGAAAATCTCACCTTCCAATTCGAGACACTGGTCAGGTTCTCGCATTTACCCTTTTACCCTCCACATCTTTAAAAGGGGATTAAAGAGACCACTGCAGGTTGTAAATGACCTGGTTGGTATCTTGAGAAGAGGCCAGCTGTCAATCCATTTGGGCTGCCCTAACTACCCCAAAAGCCCCAGGGAAATTACAGAGCATGTTCAGAGTACCTAGGTGGACCCCTGCTATCTCCAGCACATCTCTGCCACTGCACCTTGCTTTGTCCCTCCAGAGTGTCCTACCCCGCCCTCATGCTTTGCTCAAGCCTGCAGTGTCTCAGACCAGCCTGTTGTTCCTCTGCTTTTTCCTCAGAGCCTCACGGGGCAAGTGTGCACTTTCTGCATCCTTTTCTAAAGGATGGCTCACACATGGCTAAACTGGATCTGAGGGTAATCAGAGGCAGTGAAAAATCACAAGCACATGCAGAGCAGTCAAGTGCACAGGCTCTATGACCTGCTCAGCTACTCGTCCTCTCTGAGCACCAGCCAGTCCAAGGTTCAAGCTAGGCACTTTTTGGGGAAGGGCAGTGAGAAAAATGACTAGGTCTCAGGGAGCTGGATTTTTACTTCTCTCACTTTTCGTTTTTTTCACCAGCTTGTTACTTAATTTTGACCGGTTGCTTTTCTCCAGATCTTGTTTCCTCTGAAACCATGGGATCAGCACAACCTCCAATTTGTTGTTTGCTTACAGCTAACACAGGATGCCTTGAGCCACCACTAAGAGCAGAGAACTGTCTAAATGACTCTTTTTTTTTCATAATGGACATAAATAGAAAACCTGGTAGACAAAAGGGTCAATAGGGAAATACCAGAATTCTCCATCATCCTTATTTCTGAGGAGGGCTTCTTTGTATTTAGGCTCAACATGGTCCCACTGAGGAGAGCTGCAAACAGGAACAAATCAACAAGCAGATGTGAGACACAATTGTCCACCTCTCCAGCCAGCGCATTCCTCTAATCAGCCCATCAAGTCATGAGGGATTAGGAGGCATGAGCAAACTGCATGTTGGGAACAGGACTGTGCTCAATACCTTCATAGCCAAGGCCAGCAAATATTGCTCTGTGCCTTTGCTGTGCCTGTCTGAGCTACCCACCCTGGGATGGCAAATCCTGCCTCTGCCCTGCAAGACTCGGTCACCTGTCCCCATGCTGGAGAGGTTAGTGAGGTATCAAGGCACAGCACTTTGAAGTGCTGATATTACATTGACGTGTAGAGGGCACATTAGCTAGTCAAATGTGTTGTTTCCAAGCAGCATGTTTATAATTAAGTGATAATTGTACTTTCTGCAGAGTGTAAGATAAATAAACAGAGCATGAATCAATAATTTATTGATTTATGCAGCTTACCTGTGAGTGCACTCTACTGACATTTCAACTACAGTTAGGCTTATAGTTCACCCTTCCAAAAAATGGGAAGATGCTGTTTGGGCAGATACCTATTATCCCAGCCTTAAACATGTCTGCACTACTCGCCAACCCATCCAGATGCATGCAACATGCTAGCTTGACTTTTCTCAGCAGAGAAGTTAAGTGATCCTGGCAACAGGGAGAGGGGGGATGCTGTTAAATCACATAAGAGTAACACCTGAACATGTCTCTAGTCAGGAAAACACTGATGCAATTCCACTAGGAAAACTAGCTTCTATTTATTTATAAAACACTGCTGCAGACTTCCTTTGCATCATTCCTTTCCTCAAGAAAGAGAAGTTAGCTTATATACACAGCAGCAAAGTCGTCCTTGCATCTCCAAAGCTGCATGCAGGATCCAAAAGATCAGTTCAAACCACCCAGTGGCACTTGCCCTTTGCAATAACCAAGGACCCTTTTTATCTCTCTGTTTTCAATATTACTGACAAATAGTGCCCTACTTTGAAGGACTCTGCTAACCATCTTCCCAGATTTAGACTCATGGGAGGCGAAGAAGGAGCAGGAAGGGGGATGCACAACTGTTGCAGAATTCAATAGGAGCCACCAGCCAGTGTCTACATGCATAGCCAGAGCTTACTCCAGGTAATAACAACTCTTTCATCCATGACTTATCTGGAATTATCCACTGGGAAAAATGTACACATAGACAAGAAGAGATACCTGAGCTAAGCCTAATGAGGAGAACATATAAAACCAATGCTGCATTAGTTTTCTCTGGATTGGACTTCTGTGGGCAGTTGCTTTGCAGATGGAAATAACGCTTAGAATGAATTGATTTAGAAATGTCTGCTTCATTACAATGGTGCAAGGCAGAGGTCCTTTACAATAGCCTATAAAACAGTGATTCTTCATATGGGTTTAAGGCTTTAAGACCATACTTATCACTCCAGGGTCCCTTCCACTCCCCATGGCCCCACGGATTCCAGATCCTGATGATATGTTTCCAGCCATTCTTGTAGCGTATCTGTAAAGAGGAGAGAAAAATAAACTCAGTCACAGCTTTTCACAGTTGTGATATTCAGTGAAGAAAAGGGTAATAAAATGGATCTTCCTCTATACCTTGGAGGCCTGGTTTAACTTCTCATTTCATTTGACGGCAGCTAAACATCGGTGCCTTTTGCTACACTGTAAATGAACGACGTGTGGGAGAAAACTGTGCCCATTTTGCTTTCCCGAGGATGGTGAATAGCTGACACAAAGGGATGCAGCGGAATTCCTGCCACACCACATGACTTCAACAGCCTTGGGAAATTCCAGTGCCTAATCCTGCACATCTGATGCTGTGAGTCGGCAAAGGCAGAGACTTTGAGGAACCTGGCCCCCAGACTGCCTGGAGTGAATGTTGACAGCACAAAGAGATTATGATAAACAGAATCTGTGTCTCTATCTACAGTATTATGGTTTCCAACAGCTGGAGTTTTGGTGCTTTTCTCCTCTTGCTATCACTGCTTTAAGCCAGAAGCAACTCACTTTCACCAGTGAAGCTGAAATGATGGAAGTGGAAAGGAGAAACAAACCTTTTTGTTTCTGGCTTTCCTTATGCTCACAGTCCATGCTGGAAACAAATGTCATGGCAGTCTCTTCCCAAGCAAAGGCCCAGTCCCTGACCAGCCTCAAATAATTTCCCCACAGGACACCCCTCTGGATGCCTTGGCACTCCTGTAAGGTGGGGCAAAGACTGTTTCTCCTCTTTGCACACGTCGTGAGCATCAGGAAGCTGAAACAACCTGCTTCCTTTCCAATAGGATTCTGCATCCTTCCACCCCTGTCTTGGGGAGAGCCAGCTGAGATCTCCTCTGGAGCCTGACAACCCCCATCCTTCCATTTTGGAGCCTCTTGGCTACAAGCAAGTGTCCTACAAGCAGCAGCACACTGACTGTGATGATGGCACCAGACATGCCACAGCATAAGGGACTATAAACCAAAGCCAGGCTCATACGGGAGATAATGAAAGAGAGGGGCAGAGAAGGGAGAAAATAGCTTAGGGAAAACACCGTCCCCTTTCCAAACTACTTTAAGTTCCTAGATTAAAATGTGTTGCAGCTATCTTGCTTGATAGCATAGCCATTGTTTGGTTTCCTTCTTGGCCTTGCTTACTGTTAACACTCCCCGTGTGCACTACAGCTTACTGGGGTAAGCCATGTTCTGACTTCTGGTTGTAAAAAATCCTTCAAATTTTTTGATCTGTGTGATAAATTGGTCCTGTTTCCAGATCAGCTGTATTAACATCTAGCTAGGAGAAGTTCTGCATGAGTAGAACAGCTTTAAAAGATGGAGAAATGCTGTTCTTGAACCAGTGAGTTATTTACTTTTCACACAGTGATTTTTGACAGCTTGTGATTGAGCTACACAAATGTAGATTTGCATTATATGACATTCTTTAGCCAGTACTTTAATTCCCATTTGAAACAGAAAAGTGGATTTTTTTTAAAAGTCTGCATGGAATGAAAATTCCCAGAAATGCTGGGAATTTACTCTTGAAGTCTCCCAAAACAAAAGTGAATTTAAGTTGCATTTTTCCATTAGAAAAAATGATAGGATTTAGATATCCTTCCTCTTCCCATTGTGCCAGAATCCTTCCAACTCCTGGAATTTGAATAATGTGCTTTCAACAATCCCTTCTCAGGGTGAAGCTAATTAAAATTACTCCGAATGGAACAGCAGTGTGACTGCCCTGTAGTGAATGACCACTACCAGATCACCAAGTAGAAATTAAATCCTTGAGCTTACCTTCACAGCTCCTGTGACAGTGTAGGCATGACCCTGTACAATCCCATTCCTCAACTCTATGTTCCTCCTCAGCTGCAGAAGGGAGAAAGCAAAGCTTTTACCTCTCTGCCACACTGCAAGGGTATGGCCATCAACTCCCAAAACTATCATTTGGTATGGCAGGAAAGAGACTTGGTTTCTACTAGAGTAGTATCTCAGATATAGTAGCTCCAGAGGAATCATAGAATCAGGGAATCATAGAATGGTTAGAGTTGGAAGGGACCTTCAAAGGTCATCTAGTCCAACCCCCCTGCAAGGAGCAGGGACATATCCAACCAGATCAGGTTGCTCAGAGCCTCATCCAGCCTGGCCTTGAATGTTTCCAGGGATGGGGCATCCACCACCTCTCTGGGCAACCTGTGCCAGTGCTCTACAACTCGCATTGTGAAAAATTTTTTCCTAATATCCAATCTAAATCTACCTCCCTCTATTTTATAACCATTACCCCTCATCCTATCACAACAGGCCCTACTGAACAGCCTCTCCCCATCTTTCCTGTAGGCCCCCTTGAGGTACTGGAAGACCACTATCAGGTCTCCCTGGAGCCTCCTCTTCTCCAGGCTGAACAGCCCCAACTCTCTCAGCCTGTCCTCATAGGAGAGGTGCTCCAGCCCTCTGATCATTGTCGTGGCCCTCCTCCGGACCCTCTCCAGCTGGTCCATGTCCTTCTTATGTTGGGGGCTCCAGAACTGGACACAGTACTCCAGGTGGGTTCTCACCAGGGCAGAGTAGAGGCGGACAGTCACCTCCCTCGACCTGCTGGCCACACTCCTCTTGATGCAGCCCAGGATGTGGTTGGCCTTCTGGGCCGCAAGGGCACATTGCCGGCTCATGTTGAATGTGATTGTTGTTCCCACTGCAGCCATAAGTAATACAGTAAATTTAACAAAACTACAGGTCTTCACATATTTGCAAGTTCCTCAATGGTCCAGAGCTGCTGCAACTGCAGAATGACTTGGACTCGGTCACTGGGAGGACTAGAGCCCCATAATTTCCCTGCCACCTACAGCCCAGCCCAGCCATCTGAGCTGAGCTAGTCCTTGGCTGGTTTGCAACACTAAGCTTTGTGTCCTGATGAGCCAGGCACTATAGGAGCAATGCTGTACACTTTGCAGTCTTCCCTTATGTGCTGTAAGGGAAGCCTTGGCAGCTTTTTAGCAAGATACTTGCTGAGCATCACAAAGCCTTATGCAACTTCCCAGTATTAATGTTGGTAGCCTGCAAATCACAATGCGATAATAGCACCCTCTTGCCGAAGAGAAGCGCATTTTTCAGCTTGGTAGAATCGATCACAAAGCTACGAGGCCAAAATCAGCCCTGCTGCAAGAGGATACCTCTCTATCACAGTGGAATTAGCCAGGAGAGAAGCCACAGACCCCTCTCTGACAGACCAATCCACCTACATCTACGCCAAAACCTTTACATTACTTACTGCATAACTTTATCCACTTTCTGCTGCCAAGACCTTTCCAGGCATCTATGAGCTGTAACTATTACAAAGAGTGATTATGGACTTCCTTTTTCACTCAAAAGAGCAACCTTTATGCAAACATGGTAAACCAAGAAAGGCATGCTCCAAGTCCTGTGACTTACCTGGTCTGAGGTGCTACATCCCATCAGACACCGAGACTTGTCAGCTGCTTTCAGTATCTCCTCTAGATCAGGAGGGGGATCTTTCAATGAAAACTGCACTTGGATTCCACCTGTGAAGTCTACTAAAGCATCAGAAAGGTACCCTCCATGCAAGTTCTGGTAGGAGCCCCTTAACCTAGGGAGGAAAAAAAAAAAGGGAATTAATCCTTACACTATGTTTTAACAAACAATGTACAGTGATGGTTTCCAAAACGGATATTCGCATTGAGGCCATGAGCCTGGGGTGTGTAAACACTGGGACCAGGTAATGAAAGGAAATGGGATTGAAATACATGGCCAGACATAACACATGCCCTGTGAAATGAATGAGCCAAAGAGGGACTTTTTCCAATGTATCCACTCACATCTGAGGCAGCTGTCTAGAATAATTTACAGAGAGTGGAAAATAATAACATGCATCTCACGCCAGCACAGACATTTTACAGAGATGAGCTGCATCTCATCTTGTAGTATCCCGTTTCTTTCTTCTGAACACGAAAAAAAGCTAAGGGTGACTAGTTCAAATGGGTGTTTCGGATCAAATGGAGATGAACTGTTAGTTTCTACATCGTATCTTCTCATGACTCTTCACAAAAATGTCCAGTAACCCTTTTGCAAATGAGAAATAGGAAGGAGAGGTAAAGGTATTTGCCCATGCTCCCAAGGCAAGACAGAAACAAGTTTTCAGCAGTGTTCCAAATTCACTCTGCTCGAGTGCAATAACAGGATAATAATTTAATATTGCTAACACAGTCCTTGTTGTTTTTATCGTGTGCTTTTTATTGAGACAGCAAATAAGCTGGAACATGCTGTACTTAGAGCAGGTAGAGCATGCTGTTAAATTCCACCATACACACTGTATTTAATGAATGTAATCAAATGAAGTCTGCGGCTAATTGTTTTTTGAAGGGTTGTCCTTGTCCTACACTGATGAAAAGAATTTGTTATGGGCACTGGGGAAAAACTTCTCAAATGGGAATCTCATAAACAGCATCGCTTGCAACTTTAATTTAATAGAGGTTTGGTTTGCTTTGTAATTAAAATCTTAAGCAGCAAATTGATACTGAATCCTGAGTCAACTTTTCTGAGATATCTCAGGGCAAAATGCATCCTATTTCTAAGTCACTCGGATGCTGCTTTAACATTTTCTTATTCCTGACCCAATCTACCAGAATACTTAGCTCTTTTCTTCAGCTCCTCTTTACTCCATTGCAAATGTTACACTAGCTTGATGTAGGGCATGTGTGCAAAATTCCAACCGTTCATACGACCCCTAGCACAGAAATTTCTCTTCAGTGCATGTAATAAAGTGCAATGTTACAGATACTAAGGGACCACAGTCGATCCCTTCAACTCCTCAGAGTATTTGAAAAAAAATAGTTTCTTTATTAATCATTATCAATCTTGAAGTACTTTGGGGACCTCAGCCAAAAGGCAGAGCTATGTGTGAACTGAGAGTTGACCAGCATCTCACAGGAGTGCATTTGTTGTGCTTGGACATGTTCTTCACTTATGCTTGCCCTCATTGCCTGCTCTAAATGTCTGCATGATTAGTGACTGCAAACAGAAGTAACCTCTGCTTGGAGTCTGCAGCTTTAAATAGTGACTGCAAACAGAAGTAACCTCTGCATGGAGTCTGTGGTTTTAAGTAGCATTTAGGAATGATCTGCAGTTTTAGACAGAAGAAAATATGGAAAGGAAAATAGAGGCGAAGAAGCTTGCTTGAAGTAAGGAGTTTATGCCCAGCCCCTTTTGTGTCACCAGCCATTGCCCTGTTCATTTTATTTCTCAGGCATTAACACCCCAGAGCTGGACTGGGTACGTGTAGGTCTTTAGCCTGAGACCAACATCTCCAGGCTATGTTAGCCCTGTGTTCACATTCAGCCCCAGCTCCTTACAGAGGCACAGCACTACATACACAGCTGTTAGCCTGAACTCCTCCCTGTGTGCTTTGCACAAAGCAGAGGGTGAAACCACTCATAGAAAGCATTCAGCACTGGGTGGAAGAATAGACAAAATATATTTACTTGGCATATGCTTTTTCCAGTAAGGATGGCCAGAATTCATTTGATGTTCGAGGGTGTACAGACAGGTATCTTCCATTTAGGAATGGCAGCCGGTCATCTATCACTACATCCACCCAGTCTCCATATTGCCAGAACTGGAAAGAAAGAAAGAAAAAAACAAACAAACAAACAAAGAAAAACCAAAAAAAACCCCCTCACCAAACCAGAGAGAAACGAATGAGCCTCCTTTAAGAGCAAATATTCATGCCAAGCAACAACCTCCTGAAATAGCACAGGAATTAATCTAAAGCATGGATATGTGCAAGTTCTCTCCTGAACTGCTTCAGGCTAACGGTCCACATTGTTAAACAAGCTACCAATTGGCTGGATTTCACAGTGGCAGGGGAAGTCATTTGGGAATATAAATAGTCCTGAAATCATTGTGAGGAAAGACTCAACATGGGAAATATGCTAATATTATTGGGCAATAGCAAGCACTCAAGATGATAAAGAACAATCATGCAGATGGTTCGGTGAGCCTCGCTCCTCAGCTGCACTTGGATTTTCCCCTGCAGCACAGTGCTGGGCCAGAGAGCCTCTGTCAGGCTCCAGTTTCAAGATTTTCTTTCCTCTGTGTTTCAATTAAGACTCTGATGTGCTGTCATGGACAGGGACAGTGTAATGACTAAAGACTGCTTTGAGGTGTTATCCATCTCCTTGATAGATGAGGAGGATACAGGCGGTCTCTCCAGCATGTGGACAGAGCAGGTGTTTCTCCAGCTGATCCAGCTGATGAAGCCTTTCAAGGGAGAAAGCAGGGAAAGTGATCTGCGAGGATGAACAAAAGGAGCCATTTCCAGAGTCATTAGCAGATTAATGTAGCTTAGCATGATTCGCAATCATAAGAGGCCAAGCTCTTATTTGCAGTAATGCTAAGGACTCCAGTGGAAGTATGCCAGCAATAGATTTAGTCTAGCATGATTTTATTTCAACAGCTTTGGTCAATGAAAAACCCCAAAATGAGCTGTTACATTAGAAAAGCAGAAGACCAGATCTACCCAGCAGCAAAGCAGCTTACAGTCTGCTAAACTGAAAGCAGGGTTGATCCTCCTTACATTCTGCCTCACCCCAGTCTCTTGCTTCCTACGTTAGTGGTGGCAGCAGGTGGCAGGGTTGGACTCTCCAAACCTGAGCTCCAGGAGTGGTTGAAGTTTCTGCTTGATTTTAGCAGGGTAGGGTTTGAGGAAAAGCCTGCTACTGGCTGTCCTCTGCCCGAAAGAGAGACAGGCAAAGGACAGTCTCAACGGAGCTGTCATTTTGATCACCTGGCATGCCCTCCTGTCACCAGTTATCACCTGGTAGCAGTTCTGTATGGAGAAAAGGTGTGACATCCAGCCATACCTCCCTGTGGTGCTTCATGAGCAAATACAACAGGTAAATAAGGAGAAAAATATGAAAGTGGCTGTGGGGATTAATGCAGTCCAAACTCAGAGTGACATTTTTCCAAAAGCCAAGTTCCTTGGTCATCTCTGGTAGGGAGCTCAAGCTTAGAGGCCTTCTGAATGTTTTTCTTCAGCTGGATAAAGACAACTGCTTTGTCCTGACTGCCGCAGACTTTCAGGTCGTGGTCTCATCTGAGCTCACAAGGACAGGAAAAGTCACAATGGGAATGGGAAACCCAATGGAAAGTACTAGGATGCTCTAGAAGTGCAAGAGTAGTACAGGAGAAGCCATTCTTTCCCATATGCCTTCAGAGGGGGCCAATGCTCTCACTTTTTGGCTTAAGAGTCTGGTTTCACAATATCTCTTTATACCCTCAGGATTTAAAATATTGCAGCTGGGAACATGACAGTAAAATAAACAAAGAATCTCTATTTAGACAGGCTGTGAAGAAAGAAGTTCTTTGCTTCCACAATTGTGGTGAGCTTTTAAAACAGGACTTTATTTTCCTGGGCTTGGAAGAGCAGGAAAAGGAAATGGACAGCTGCAAGATGACAACACCACACTTAGAGCGCTGCTGGTCAGAGGGGGAACACAGTGTGCTTATTTTGCCTCTTCTTTTCCCCTCCCTTGACAGGGATCTTAGAGAAATCCAGTTCTGAAAGTAAGCAAGGTGAAAATCCCATGCCTTTCAACCACTCTCTTTTGCGTGGTGTCAGAAGGCACTTTTTGGACGTGTTCTGAAACTGAGGTCTTGACCACTTATGGCCTTTAAAGATTTAATCAGTTTCTTCCTGAGAGCAGGGACATTAATGCTTAGGGCAGATCCCCCCTGTTTTGAGTTGATGCACTGTGCCATACCCCACTGTAGTCCTCACAGAATATCTGTTTTTTCCCAGCAGAGCTGCTGCTGCTCACTGCCACAATGCATGGCACGCTCTGCCTCACAGGCATCAGAGTTTCTGTGGCAGAGAAAGTGATTCCTATACAAACACGGGACTAACTTAATTCCTGGTGAAATAACACCATTGTAATTATTCCCTAGATAAAAACGTCACCCATCTTAACTACACCTGATGAAGTGCTTAACAGCCTTAACTCTTGCAAAGGCAACATTGTGTAAGAAGACTAGAGCAGCCCTTTGTATTCCTGAGAGGCAACATACTCCAGATCCAAGAAGGTGGAAAAAAAGTCCTAAGCTAAAATTTTTATACTATATAACGATATGCCTTGTTTGTGATTCTTCACTGAACTGAGGACTGGTGGCTTAGCCTGTGGATGGCAGTAAAATATCTTTGATGGAATAATTGAAAGGCATTGCTGAGAAGTATTTCCATTCAGAGAAGCTTTCTCAGGGGTTTATTGCTCAAGGAAAGCCAGAAACAGTTGCATTGATTTGCAGATGAGATGACAGGGAAAACATTTTCAAATACTGTAAGATATTTATACAGCAAGGTATTTATACTGTTTAAGATTTAAGGATTGCTCCAACTAATCTTTTCAAAGCTCTCATAAAAGACAATCTAGCTTGCATTCTTTTAATGTGCTTCAACAGACTGGTGTCTCTTCAGCTGCTTTATCTCATATCATGCACCTCTGCATGCTGGAAATGGGCCAAGAAAGAAACATCTGGTATTCCAAGAAGCAAAAGAACAGAGCAAAATTTAGACTGCCATATATACCAAATATATACCAATTTGCTCTCCAAGTTTAGCTTCTCGAGTTTAATGGTACTGCAAGTGCTTCTAATCCCACATGATATTTGGTCGACTCAGACACAAACAAGCAGGGCCTGCCAGTTACTACCCCAGTCACCCTCCTGGGAGATTCAGAAAGTTTCAGGAGTTGGTAGAAACTGAGATTTACTAAAAAGCTTTGCTGCTGTTTCTGAAACAAATCTCTTTTCAAAATATCAAAGCCTGTTCCTCTGATCAGTCTCCAAGGATGTGTAATTTCAAGCCATTTCCATTAGCTAAAAGGGCAAGGTGAAGTATATGGGGAAATAGAAAATGAGTCTAAATAGATAAAGAACATAGGTGTGCTGACAGCCATGACAAACTGTCCAAATCAAAGCTGATGCCAGAATGCCATCTAAAATGTATATGTACACAAATCTATCTGAACAGCTGGTATCTATACCTCTAGTCTCATAACTTTCAGAAAAGGGCTTCAGATTCCCTGAAGTGTGATTGCACCACCTGGAGCACAAGGAATCATTGGAAAATTTGGGATTTTTTGCAAAATTCTGAACTGGAAATCAGCACTGAAGAATCAAAGCACCCAAGGATGTTGAGATCTCGGACTGCAGTTTGGACCCATATATAATCCAAACAGCCAAGACCAAGCAGTACCAATGCAGCAGAGAATACATACCCGGAAATGAAATATTCCAGCATAATCATCCTGGAATCCTTGGTCCCGTGGTAAAACATTTTCCAAAAATTGCTTCTGCAGTGTCAAGGAGCCCAGGGCAGCCAGCATCCAGCAATCGCCTCCAGGGAGGAAAGAATCCAATGCATTCAGTCAGTTACTCACTTCTTGTGGACCATAACTAACTCTAGAAGAGTAACTAACTCTAGGAGAGTGGTCTTCCACATCTAAGAACAAGCTTGTTAAAAGAAACCAACATTCTTCTGTCTCCATTTCCTCCCCAAAAATGCTGAGGCACTACCCAGTATTCAACAGCAATGTCTTTTGGGAACCCTGATGCCACACAGGCATCTTTTTCTACTTTCATGCTTCTCCTATCTTTTGTGGCCATGTTTAGACTTGCAGTCTAGAACACTGGTTAGGAAATTTTCAAACCTCTCAGTGGGGTGAGAAATGGGAAGACATTTCTTTGTATATGGGAGCAGCGCTGCTCCCAAAGACAAACGTGGTTATGGACCAGGAAAAAAAAAAAAAGATAGAACTGATAGAAGCACATGCCTGGATACATATCAGAGAAGATGGACAGAAACATCCACAGGAAAGAAAACACTGAGAGCCAGATGAAGACATAGGCATCAGAGCTATGTCTACTTATCTCGGAACTGTATTTGACCTTGTACTTGAAGCATCTACCTGACCTCAGTTGGACCTCCCTTTCTATGCTTGTCCTTATATACGTAGAGGGCAGATGCCCCATATAAGTAACAGGGATTAGAACTGCTGCACTTGGGAATCTTGTTAAATATCTGCAATAAATTGTGTGTGGACTTGCGTGAGCCTGGATTAACCTGCACTAATTGTTTACTGCAGCTATCATGGTCCATGTCTTCCCACTGAGCACTCAGAATACAGCCAAGCAATGACAGGTTATTGCTTTGTGCCAATCTTTTCCAAAACAGGAATATGACCTTACCTATTTCTCCCTGCATGATATCAAATCTGCTAACTCCATCCATGACCAAGTAAGGATTTCTCTGACGTTCCTGGAGAAAAGAAAACACACAGAGCAGTGTGAGTACCTAGCCTTTGCCAGCAGTATATTCCTGCCCCTTGAAGACTCTTGCTAGCCCACCTTTTCCACAGCTGAAAACTATTTCTCTTGAGCCCTTATGTTTTCTTGCTTGCCACCAACAAAACCAGAGGAGATACTCAGGCATCTCTTCTTTAGTCTGCTCAGCTCTTCCTAGGGATGGGTACTTGTGGATTGGTGCTCACTGAGTTTTCATTTGAGTTTCTCTAATGCTACCAACACCTTTCAGAGAGAGCTCTGAGCCTGGCTGCAAAATCACACCATTTCCTGGGGACAGTAGAGCAGAGACACAGAGGTTTCCAAGCAAAGTGGAGCAGAGACTGTACTTCAGCTCTGCACTGGGTCTGGGAATGCTTTACCCTCTGAGCCTTCTCTGTTTCCTTGCAGGACTATTACAGAGCAGCCTGAGCTGCTTGTCATCACTCTGGTGAGGAAGCTACAGAAAGAGAGCTTAATCTCTGGCTGCAAAATCCCATAGGCCTGACTGACTTATTTTTAACTCAGGGAGAATTTTCCTTTCATTCCTTGAGAGTCTTGCTTGGGTAGTGAAGGGGGAAAGACTTCAGATCTTGGCTTTGCACACAGAAACATGAACCATTCTCCCACCTTCATCTGCTATTGGCCTGGGACATCTGAGAGCTCAGGTATGAATGGCCTGAGCATCCCCTGTGAGTAACCCTTGGCACACCCCAACTGGGTAAGGCTCTGTTTGAAAGAGTAATCAGCCTCAAATAGGAAAGTCAACATGCACCTAAGAAAATGAAGAGATAAAAGGGAGAAAAAAACATGTGAGCAAGAAAAATAATAATATAGCAGCTCTTCCTTAAGCAGGCCCTGGCACTTCTTCTCCACAATTGATTTGACACGCTGCACAAAAATGAGACCAGCACACAATGTGACCCATGACTCGCACGGTTGCCTGGGCTCAGTATTAGCAAACACTGTCAGTTTTCTGAAATGGCTTCATGGTGATCAAACCCCTCTAAGAAGTTTTCCCATCAAGAGAAGATGCAACACAATGTCGCTGCTCCAGGCTGGAAGACAGATCATGCTCCCACAGCACTGCTGACACTGCGGAAAGCAGCCTGGGGAGGCATCTTCCTTGACAGATGCTTTCATGCAGCCATCAACACCTATCCCAGCACCTTGGGCATTTGCGATAATAGATTGAGAATCATAGAATGGTTTGAGTTGGAAGGCACTTTCAAAGGTCATCTAGTCCAACCCCCCTGCAAGGAGCAGGGACATATCCAACCAGACCAGGTTGCTCAGAGCCTCATCCAACCTGGCCTTGAATGTTTCCAGGGATGGGGCATCCACCATGTCTCTGGGCAGCCTGTTCCACTGTTTCACTAACCTCATTGTAAAAAAACTCTTCCTTATGTCTAATATAAATCTACCCTCTTTCAGTTTAAACTATTACCATTTGTCTATGACAACAGACCCTGCTAAAAAGTTTGTCCCTATCTTTCTGATAAGCCCCCTTTAGGTACTGGAAGTGTACTCCCCAGAGACTTAGGAGGCAATACCTGTAAAGCAACACAGAGCGTGTGGCTAGCCATGGAAAAAGGTCTGCTCAGCAGCTGTCCCTCTGCAGAAGCAGCAAATGCAGCAAATGCAAGGTGAATTGCCACCGAGCTGACACCAGTGCTGCTGACTGAAATGGCAGCAGTCCTCCTTGCTGCAGGCACTGCGGTCAGAAATGGTGAGGCAGGTTTCAATGAGAGGATGTGTTTCTCAGTGTAGCCACCTCTCTGTGGGCTTGAGAAAAAGAGGTAGCACGTTAAAAAGTGCACAGAGCACGAGCTCTTTGTGCAGTATTGGGTGCGAGCCAAGGAAGGGCACGGGACAAACAGAAGCTGAAGCAAAGACAGGAGGGGGCAGTGGTGGGGAATTGCAAAACCAGGTACACAGAAGACCTCTGGAAGAGTGCAACACCTGAAGTCAGTGGTGGAATGGCCGTTCCCTCCAAGGATGCTGTGTGGAGCCTGAACTAAGCACAAAGGGTTTCTGAAAGACCTTAGAGAGGATATCATTGTGATGGGTGCAGTGCTTTGGAAATCTAGGCCTTCTCAACCAGAAAGAAAGGGAGGAAAAGTCTCCAATTAGCTTCTCTTCCTTTAAAGGAAAGAATACAGCAGTCATAAAACACCAGAAACTATCGTATATTATTGCAAAACAAAGGCATGCACATACTTACTGCTACATAAAACGTGCAAACCTCACTATCCCCTAGTGCTCAAATTGCATGACAAATAGAGAAACCACAGATTTAACTAGAAGTCTGTCCAGAAGCAGTGCCTTGTTTCACTGAGAAATTATGATGAGGCTTTGTGACATTTTCCCCAAGACTTTTCATATTTAGCCGCAGGGGGAAAGAAGATGGAGCACAAGGAGGCTCGTGGTCTCTTCTCAGAGTACTTACAAGTCCAGCAGTGAAGGCAACCATATGGACTGCAAGTCAGGCACTCTGTCTGAATTCATCCCCTCAGGACAAAGCTATCATCACTCGCTTTCCTTGGCCCACTGAAGACTTCGTTATGTATTCAAAGTAGAAGTTCAAGTTCAAACCAGTTCATCCTCTAAAGAATAGTCTTACCTCAGAAGTACTGCTTATCCAAAGGGCAAAATGGAAAATTAACTTGAGAGGTGGAAGGAGAGTGCCCTGTACATGAATTCGTCTCTAAATTTCTCTTTATAATTGCTCAGCATTTTTATGGAAGAGCGAGTCCCCAGAAGAAGCTGGAAGTGAGTAATATAGATTTAGGCCATATGCAGACATACATAATGAACTCAGTCAGACATTTTTGGGGAAAAACTGGAAGCCCGAGGTGGGATTTGGGATTTCGTGGACAATATAAGCCAGTCTGACTGCAGGCTGCTGCTCAGTACGGTGTTCTGGCTGTGGCCACTTTCCCACAGATTTCCCCACTGGCCCAGCATGATCCTGAGTACAGGCACAAGGCCATGAAGGATTAAGAGGGAGGAGACGACTTTTTGCAGAGCTGCCTCTGAATCAGTTCACCTTAATCCAACAGTAAAATCCCTGCCTCACTTCTCTTCCTGCCACAGCACCACATCTGTCCCTTTGGCTGTACTTTTGTTGCTCCCTGCTGCTCCAGCTCCGCTTTCCTGACATGTCCTGCCATCACAAGCCACAGTGCTCCCTGTTCAACACACACCAATTAAGAAAAATAAAAAGGCTGCTATTGATTGAAAGCCAAACTCTGTTCTCAGCTGGACAAATCTTAATTCAGCATCACCGCTGTGCCTGTAATAGTGTTGCTCTGGCTTAAGAAGCAAACACAGTATTGCAGTTCCCTGGGCTGAGAGCAGTGCCTAGCAGTGCTATGAGGAAGGGTCAGGCACACCACTGTCATGCATCCCGCAGCCACAGAAAACCTCCACAGAATAGCTAACACAGAAACAAGCCTGTTGAAGTAATGAGGGAGGATAGAACAAAGAGTAAACTGCGCTGAGTCACATCAAAGGTCTGCCTGTTGTAATGCCTCTTCTCCGACAGCTTGGAGAGAGAGTAGGATACCAGAGCAAGTGGAAACTAATACTTCTCCCACATACGTCCTCCCACTCTCCATCACTTGAGGGCTAAAGGACTTCCCAGGCCGGAGGCTCTATCCAGTTTTGTGTTTATTAGATCTCGTGGGAATCAGGAATTTGTTTCCTTGATTCTGCCATTTTTTTTTTAAACTCATATTCTTGCTTTTCTTTGATACTCTCTTAGATAGGAAAAAAACAGGCTAATCTCAAGGGGTTTGTGTGCACCACCAGAACTCTATTCCCCACTTTAGAGCAGAATAGTTCTATTCCTAATTGCCTATTTTCAAGACAAATGCCTCAGTTGCTTAAAAAAACCCCCGTCCTTTGCTCTAGCTCTCTCTCACAATGGAGGAATGAGGGCCTCAGACTCTGCACAGCTGCAGAGCCCGCCAGTACGAGGGCAAAGTCCTGCTGGAGGACAGACTGGTCTCCAACAACTATTACAAACAAAAAACAGCTCAGATTTTACCTGCAACTCATTTGCTTTGTGTAGCTCAGTGCTAAAAAACAATGACAACTGCAAACAAAGGAGGTAAACACAGGAGGTAGCCCTGTCTACCCTGAGCCTTTGAGTGGCAGTTGCCTTAGAAGTCTTGAAACCTCCCATTCAGACCATTCAGTACAAGTTTTCAAAGTGGCATGGTGTTATCAACTACTCCCCTGTGGCCACAACAGCTGTATAAAATCTTGCGGACTGATTCCCCAGACTGAGTAACAGGGAAGCAGGTGAGTCAACCGACCATCACAGGAGCGCTGCTTTCCCCTCAGCTCCGGATTCGTGCATTCCCCTCCACAACTAACCCTTTCCAAAAGCAACAGAGGCCGGAGATAGTATGCAAATAAACCCTCCTCATCTAAAGCCTGTGCAGAAAGACAGATCTAATAAATGGTGATGCACTGCAGCTTCCTCAGCCGAGATACCAACTCTGAAGTCGAGGTCAGATGCAATCAGCTTACTAAGCAAGGGCTGAGACAATGGCAGCCTGGAAATGCTGCTCCCGTTCAATTACACTGATTGCACATGCACACTCAAAAATAAGGTGAATTGATTTTGATTTTCATCAGGGAGAAATACTGAACAGGATCCAAGGGTCTTGCAGCCTCTGGGAAATGCTGAAGCTGTGAACTCTGCCATGAGCAGCTGGCAAGCGGCTTTGGCTCATGCCAGAAAACAGCCCCACGGTGACAGACCTGCAGGTAGTGCAGGACAGCGCTATCCCTCATCACCACACATTTCCCGTAACTTGCTTTATTAAAGCAGCTCGTGTGACAATCCACATCTCTTTCTGTCCTTTTTTTTTTTTTTTGGGGGTGGGGGGTGAGGGAGAGGATGGGAAGTTTTTACTTCATTTTTCCCTTGTGTTAAACTTTGAGGTTAACTTCAAACAGTTGTCTGGTATCTTGCCTGAATAAAATCTGCCTTTTTTTCCCCTCCAGCTACAGACAGGCCAAGGCTGATGCAGTAGGAATTTCAGCTCAGCTTATCTGTGCAGAAGAATCCTAACTTCAAAATGACTTTTTTAAAGGATCCATTTTGGTTTAATCAGTTCTTGGGTTCAAAATTCCTTAACGTTGACATTTATTCCTGGAAATCTCTGGGAATTAAATAAAATGTCAATAAACAAATGATTAGTAAAAGTAGTGTAGAAATCACGATAAGCACTCTGTTGCTGAAAGAAGGTTACACTTGCTTTGCGAAGGGACAGAGGAAGGGAGGAAAAAATGTGAGCAAGCCCTTTTGCAAACTTACTGGATCAAATGATGAATCACTTTTCCCAGCAAACCACCATTGTCTCAAATTGTATCATTTTCGCTAGTACTTTCTAGATGCTAAGTGCAGTAGCATGGTTCTCTGAGTCTCTGATAAGGGAACAAGGTATTTCCCTTGCTCGAGTTTACATTAAAGCAGCCTGTGCTTCTGTGGCTTCTATCCAAGAATTTCTTTTAGACCCTACTCTTTCCTTCCCCTGACACGAGACACGAGGCAAATACCCAAGGAGTCCATGCCCTGATGCTACGAACAAACTGGATGATGCAGAGGAAACCCATATCAGCTATTTCAGACAGTCTTTCCACTATGCACCTTCCTATAAGTCACATCAGAAGCACTCAGTGATTTCTATCATCGTGACCCTCAAACGTTCATTGGCCACCTTGCAGCTTTTCCCTCTCTTTGAGTTGCTCCCCACACACGTCACAGCCTATGCTAAAGAGGGGACAGATCCTCCTACGCCAGCTCCCACTCAGCAATCCCTCACTCCAAAAGGTAGCTTCAGGGTCCCAAGAGACAAAGGATGAACAACTGCAGGAACAGTAGTTTGTGACTTTGAAGACCCTTCAGAAAAACCCTCAGTAACTTTAAACCTCTGCCCATTTTAGCCTTATAAAGTATAAGTGCTGAAGATCAGGGACTATCCTTACAAAATCTATAATGGGCACCATATCAAGCACCATGTTGGGCTATCGCTGGTGCAGGGCCAAGGCACTGCTGCGTACCTGGTAATCTCTCTCCTCTCACATGTACCATGTTTGAAAATATAACCAATGTTAGCAAAAATAAAGAACTCAAAATTCAGCACCACAACAATTCACATCATCTGGACCATTCTAATTCAGTTTCCTTTTGCATCAGTATAGTATTATGCATTATGATCAGAACAAAGTGAAATATTTAGCTAAAACATTAATTGATTGAAAATGCATATTCAGCAACAGCAAATAATTTTGTGACATCCTCTGTTCCACTCAATTGCTTGTGTGAAGGAAAAGCACTAAACAATGAAAGAATGTGTTCTGAACATTTTTAAGGAAGCATCTCAGTTTTTGAAATCTGACGTAACTCTTCAAGGAGAATTTGCCTTTGACTGATCTTTAGAAAAGCCCAGCTACAGAAAATACTTTCTTCTAAAATAGAACTCTCTTCCATATCTGCAAACTGTGAGTGAACCAAAAGACCAGCTAATTGCAGAGCTCCTGCTGTACCTGCAGCCCCACCTCTAGTAATGCTTTAAGTACCACATGCAAAATCTCTCTTACAAATTGCACACACTTCACTGGACAGACTGAGGGCCTGGGGATGAAATCACAGCCTGGAGCAGTCCCCATCTGATGGCAAACTGCAACTAGCGCACAGTTAGTTAGGAAAAGTGACATTTCAAAGGATGTCTTGGTGCTTCTGATCCACCTCCCCCTTCAGGGACTCCCGTATCAAATCAGCTCACTTTACAAGTCAAAATAAATTGTGCCTCACTGTCACCACTGACTATTGCTGTCAGAAAAATCAAGCTGTTTTCTCTCTACTTTATACATTACCTCCAGATATGAAGACTCCAAACTCTGAACATAATTGGCAATTCTCTTAACAATGTATAAGGTGAAATAGATACAGCATGTTGCTCAACTGCTCAATTGGATCTGGAACAATGACAGCAGTTATAATTGCTATCTACCACTTAAATAACCAACTACTATATGACTCAGAAGATGGAGGCTAAGAGACTAATAGGGCCAAGATGCCATTTTTGTCACAGGTACATTTCCAGTCAATTTCTTTTTAATGTCAGAGGGAGCTAATAATGGAGGCTGAGAAAAATACATACATAGGTTAAATTGGCCATGCTGTCAGCAGGATGTAACTACACTCTGGGAGATATGTTCAGGTAGGAAACAGTCTCCCTTTAGGAAATCACAGGTACCTTTTTGCTGAGTAGTTTAGTTTAGTTTAGTTTAGGTAGCTTAAACACCTGGGATCATTACAGTTAGCATTGCAATGACCTAAGAGCAAAGAGTTTATGAACATTTCTACATGGGTGAAAGGTGGCCAACTTAAAAATTTCAGATTTCGACATTTTGACTCCTAACACTGTAGCTTTCCCTCTTCTTCCCTGGGGACCAACTCCCAGAGGCATCTGGATACAGCACTGGCCTTTCAGGAGACAACAAATGCAAATACAGTTTTATTTACTTCTTGACCCTTGGCTCAAAACATCTGCAGTTCTCTAAACAGCAACTACTGCTATTTAGCAACTTCTTCTGTCTCTGCTTCTTTCTGCCAGATGAAGACCAAGCTTTTATGTCACTGTGATACAGCTAGCTCTCCAGGCTAGCACCATTGCCCGTCATCTTGCATCTTGTCTAGCAGGACAAAGCCTGGCTGGTTAGAAAATGGCTACATAAACTGAGAAAGTAAAATTTTACATGGAGTCTTCTTCAACACTGGCATCCTAGGTTTCTGTTCCTGATAAGCCAGTTGAGTCAGGAGTCTCAACTTTTGTCCCTTAAGTACATTGCAGAACAGCGGCCAGTGATGCTGCCTGAACCTCTGTAATAGAGGAAAAGCCTTTTCAACCTTCGCGTCATGAACCCTGGGCCATAAGCATACAATGTAATTTTTTGGAGGAGAGGTCTGGCAAAGTCAGTGACTTTTCATCCCACTCCTTCCTGAAAAAACTCTGGAAAATTGTTGGAAGCAAGTTTCAGTCAATTTGCTCGGGTGATGCTGGAAACTGTAGTGATTGCTGGAAAAGTCTTCAAAAGGGAAGTGCTGGGAAGGAGAGGACCTCTGCAAACACTTTAAAGTGATTCCAGAAAAAATTTGATTCTCTTGCCTCACCTGACAAACTCCAAGCACTAGCAGAGGCAGGTTCTGCTTTTGGCAAGGTACATCTGTCCCTTTGCACATGAAATAACTCTCAGGATATCTGAGTAGGATAGATGTTCATCCCACACTGAAATAACTCTCAGGATATCTGAGTAGGATAGATGTTCATCCCACACTGTGATGCCTCAAAATTAGTGGTATTTGGGTTCCTAAGTCAGGTTGTACGCTTTTGAAATCCTATACTTCTCTGCTGCTCCCAAATGGCAAAAACATCACGGTGGTTAGTACTTAACAGAACTGTAACATAACATTTTATTCCAGTTTATTTGTCTTTAAAATGCCCCTGAGAGACCTTTCTAATATCCATGTTTGTCTTTTCTGACTCTAATGCTTAGTTATTGTATCTTTGTCTTTCTCAGTCTGGAAATGGTGTCAACTAACTCCTCTCCTTTGCATATTTTTGTTCCTCTTCTAGTATAACTTCTATTTCAGGAGAGATTATCCCCAGCTGCTACAAACCAGTAAGTGGAGTGCTGGTGTAAAAAACACAGCACCAGCTACATTCTCGCTGGACCTGGATTGGAAGACAGGCTGCCTGAGGAGAAGCCCAGATGTTCAGCCAGAAGTAGCAGCTGCTTCTGCAGAGAATGATCCCTTTGCAGCAGCTCCACAGAGGACACTCAGACATCCGCACCCAGCACCTCCTCACCTACCGAGCCATGTGATAAAGCACTGACCCAGATTGGAAATGCCTGCACCTCTGCACGCACAATTTCTCTGACACTTTCAGGCCCTGCTGCTGCAGTTAGTGGTGGAGAAGTTCAAGCCTCAGGCCTCATCCCTATCACCACAACACTGCGGCCACAGCCCTGTTTGTGTCCAGGCTGCAGATTCTGCTCCATTTAATACTTCACCACATCACATTCCTTTAACACCAGAGCTGGGGCTTCTCGCCTTTCCATGCCAGAATCCATATTTAGCAGCTATGCAGGCTCCCTGGGCTAGCCTGCTTTCCTTCTGTGAGCCATGGCTTTCAGTGTCCATGCCAGCAGCAGCCGCTGCTGTTGGTATAGTAAGGCCAGCACACTGCCAAGCTCCAGCATACCCTCATTGCCCTGCTTGCATCTGCTGTCCAAATAAATCTTTTCTAGTTATCTTGTCCTGTCTCTACGGTCTCACAGTTACTGTCTCCACACCCTGAGGGGCTGCCTTCAGGGAGATAAACTGGTTTGGTCCAGTCCAGGGAAGCCAAAAGCCCCGGGCACTAGCGGTGTGCTCAGCAAATCCCAGCAAAAAGGCAGTGTGTGGCTAATCCAGTGGCTACACCAGCAGCAAATGGTACACAGCACTGCTACACAGCACAGCCTGACCATGGAAAGACTCCCTAAGTTAGGTCCTAGGATAAAAGAGCTGAGTGTGTCACTCTACCAGTTTAAGACAGATAAGACAACAACTGCCTACTAACCTGCAACTTGGAATCAGCAAACAAATGTATTACATCTCATGCCTTGTCCCAATTACTTTAAAATAGGTATTGCTGAATCAGTGGCTTGGATTACAGAAATCAGAGATCTTTAATAGAATTTGACAGCTTTTCAGGTTTGCACAATGTCATCTAGAAGCAGATCAAAGTGGGAGCCCTAGTTCTAGTCAAGTTCACAGGTGGAAACAAAATTCCTACAAAAACGCACCCTAATTACACAGTTATCTTCCCTCCACACGTCCCACACCAAGGATCCCTCCTTGCAGCGTTGTGTTCCCAGTGCTCCCCTTGGGGTCTGCTTCCCTGCTTAGTACAGATCTCTTCCCCCAAGGGAAGGCTTTTAGCCCCGGCCATTAGTGCTCCCACTCGGCAGCAGGGCTATGAAACACCCTGGCTGGTGTAACTCACAGTTGGCCTCTTCCACTCTATCCACCGCAGCTTATCCTCTGAAAGCAGGTTGGGACCGATGGAGCTGATGTCAGCAGGGAAGGTGGCATCCTCAAAAAGCAGTCCTTGGCTCAAACACAAGGCTCGCAGGCTGTTGAAGTCCTGGTTATTAAATTTCTTCACGTTCTGGAGGCTTCCCATTGGCCCTGTTGTTCGCCACCCCCGCTCCAACGTCAGAGCAGAGCCAGGGGCAAGCATCGTGCCCCGTTCCTGTGAAGGGGAGACGCGGACTGCCATTAGTTTCCTGATCCAAAGTGGTGCCTTAGGAGTGTGTGGGAAAGAAACCCCTCTGTCCCTCCCCACAAGAGGATTGTGGAGCAGTAGCTTGCAAAGCTGAGGGCATTCACTGTGACAAAATCCTTATTACCTAGAAATGCCTGGGGAAAGAGTAGTTTTCAAATCCCAACTGGTTTATCTTAAACCAGTGCTGTCACTGCTACAAATTCAATTTTGAGTCTTCCCTGCAGACAGAGAGCAAAGCTGTTAGCGAGCTGCTGTGTTAGCACTGAGGTACATCCGCAACGTAAGCAAGCGTAGGGAATGGAGCAGGAGCTGCAGACACAGGGAGGGAGGGAGGTGGTGTGAGCAGGGAGGCTGCTCAGAGCTACCCAGGACATTTCCATGGATCACACCTGTGCCCAGGGCATCTTTCCAGTTACTTACTTTATTTCATTTCCACAAGTGAGCACTTGACAGTCACTCTCTGTGAGACCTAAAGAAGGCAGAGGCTTGTCTTTCTTTGGGATCTGTTCCAAAGACGCCAGACAAATTAAGGGGTGGCTTCCTACTAGCTTCTACAGATGCTCCACCAGACTCCCTAAAGCTACAGTGCTGAGATGGGACCTAGCTGCAACATCCAGACCTGGATCCCAGCTGCTCTACTTGCTTGCATGAATGTGCACCAAGGTTTAGGGTTTTTGGACTCAGTAGCTCATTCAGAGACCAATGTTTAAACAGATCTGAATTGCAGACTCAGATTTAAACGGGGCAGTCATTGCATAGCATCTATATGTATTCCAGTCTGGAACATGTTTGAACCCCTCTTTGTTAATGTGTCTAGAAGAAAGGGGCAATTCAATTAGGAAAAATGAACATCTCATGCATGCAGTGAAACCCTAGACTGGACAGAGCTACTAATACATCTGCTGGCACAGCTAGGAGAGGATGCAGGAGCTAAAATCATCTGTTGTGGACTCTGTGCCCTTTACAGTGATCAAAGACCATAGCAGGATCCTTGCCATCAAAAATCTACTTTTGTTCCAAAGGGAGGCCGTGCATTGTCCATGGAGATGCTGGATTGTGAGGTGGGAGGGCTTTTGGGACAGGAGTGGGAGATGGGCACAGGAAGGTGAAAAACACATGTTTGGATGGGCAGCAGCACTGGAGCTTTAAAGGACGAATTTGTTCTGTCTAACTGAAGTAGGGGCTTTCATGTGCACTCCCCAGAGATGCATGGATGTACAGAGAGACGCACATGTGTGCACCATCTCCTGGGGATCTTCCTTCAGCTAAAAAGCTCTGTTGTGGAGTTCAGAGTTCAGAGAAGTAGCAGGAAGGCTGTTCAGCTTGCCTTGCCTCCTGGTTCCTCCAGCACCTTTCCTCATGCAAAATTACATCTTGCTAGGTCAAAATGCAACTCTAAGTCCACACCAGTTTTCACCCTTTATTCACAACTGCCCTCAAAAAAAAAGAAAGGTAACTGTCCTGAGCTATAATTCCCCTTTTCTTCATTTTGTTATGAAAAGAAGCTCCAGGTGAAGCCCTATATTAGCAGGCTTTGAAGGTCAAGACAGATCACTGTGATCCCCTCCTCTGGTTTCTTCCATGACAGATGCCACTGCACTTGATTCAGAGATTCCTGCCCCTAGATCCTGGCTTCCACTTAAGATGTACCTTCTCATAAATTAGCACTAGAAAACACACCATATGCCCTGGGCAAGCCACTCCTACAATTAATTAACTTCGCTGCGCAAATTTCTAGCCTGAAGTCACTTAGTTTCACTTTCAAGCCATTGTGTTTTGTTTTGGGCTTGGTTTTTTTTTTTTCTCTTTTGTTTAATTTTGAAGTAGATGAAAGGGCTCTCTCCTATCGAACAAACTTACCTGTAGATCTGATATGTGCCTGGAACTGTACAAATAGAGCAGATGGCTCCAGAAAGAGCAAAGCCTCAGGATCTTTACTGTGAACTGTTCACACATGTGAAAAACACAGACCAGCCACACTGAAGGTGTGATAGAGCTCCTTCCTGCCCTTGACCCCACTTTTAACTTAGTGTCATCACCTTTCTCAGTGCTTCAAGCCACATGGCTTGCTGGCATTGTAACAATGGTCTAGAAAAATAAGGAGTTTTGCATCTTATTGTTTTAATTAAAAGCCACACACACACACAAAAAAAAAAAGAATAAATAAAATCAGATGGAATTCAGAAATCACCCTTGGCCAACAAGAGGAGAGAACATTTCCCTTGGGTTTGCATTTTTTAATACAATGGAAATAAATCTCATGTAATGTACCATAACAAGACAAGGGAATGGCTTCTTCTTAACAAATACTCATTTGAAACTGTGCCCAGGCCCCATGCATGCTAAGATCTATTTCTTGCAACAGTGTTCCAGCAAAACTGATTACTAATTCCAAAACTCAAATTAAAACTAACAGAGCTTGAAGGCTGGGTCTGACACGCGTTCCCTCTCTTCTGACAGAGAACAAGAGTTTTAAAGCATGTGTGTGTGTGTTTAATTACGTTGTTTAACATATCCGGCATAAATTAGAAACCAGATTGAAGAAAAGAATACATTTAACTACTTTTCCCTTGCAGGAATAACTTCATCACCATTGTGTCTGGGGGTACGCGTGCACAGGTACATGAGCTCTGCCACTGCATAGGCAGCCTACAGGGTCACACGCACATGGCTACCACAGTCCGCACCTGCACGCTTGGCTGGCCACCTCCTTCGGAGCAGCATCCTGAGCCCTGGCCACAGGTTAGCTCTCACTGGAGCATCCACAACAGCAAAGATCACAACAGCTTTTAAAGCAGAATATTGCCTGCCTGGTTGGGGAGCTTCTTACTGTTATTGAATTCTGAAGCAGAAAGACTTTAAAGGGACACAGTTACAAGCAATGGGTCTCAGAGGCATTGCCCTTGGACTGCTCCCTGCCACAAGAAGTGGAAAGAGAGGGTGACATTTTTCAAACACTCACAAAAGCTGTTTAAGATATACTGTGAAACACTTTAGAAGAACAAGTGACTGACTCTCAACTAAGGAAATTATTATTCAAAAGGGGTTAAACATATATTTACTTAGTCCTGGGATCTCCTCCAATACATTTATTTATCTGACATGGAGAAATGAGTCACACACAACTTTGCATCTACTGCCTTTTTTTTGGTCCCTCTTCGTTCTCAGCGGAGAGAGATTCCCCTTCTTACTGTCTGTCTCAGAGGGATGGTCAAATGACAAAGGGTGAGGGAGGGAAGGGGAGCAGTAGAAAAGCTACAAAGAGAAGGAGAAAAAGAGATCAGGTGTGACAATTGAAAGGGATGGGAAGGAAAAGGGAGTCTCTGAGGATATCAGAGCAAAAGGTTTGGTGACCCCTCCAGAAACTAACCTGTGAAGCCTGAGCAGTCACCATTTTCTTCATTAAATAGCTTAAAAGCCAGCAGCAAAGGGTGTGTCTCATCTCCCTCCAGCCTCATTCACGAAAGATGTCAAGCAACTATTATAATCAGGTACTCAATGGTGGCAAATACTACTGACAGCTAATTACACTTTGCATAAAGATTTATGTCAGAATACAGACATAATTTCCTTCAATGACTTTTGATATTTTTCACTGAATAGAAAGTGGAAACAGGCAATTAGAAACATGTGTCTACTTCATAGCTGAACTATCCACCTTCTCTCCACCGATTTTCTCAACACATTTCCATTATATGTTGACTCAGCTGGGTTTCTGCACTTTAGAAAGAGCAGCAGAATTGTCTCAAACACCACAAAGAATACCAGAAAAACCAAAAAGCCAGCAGCCCTTCTATTTCCTCTCAAACATTCCAACTATCAGTGTACGTTTCATCTCACCCATAGTATTCAATACAGTAATGCAAGCACTCCTTCCCTCTAAGACCTTGTCATTCATATATTTTGAGCATTGTAAAAACCTCAGGGGAACAGTTCCAGAATTGCCTTATAACTCAGGAAAGCTGAGTTCATTAGCTCTCCTTGCATTCAGGAAAAAAAAAAACAAAAAACAAGTGAGAACGTGCTGCTTTTCAGTAGCTTGCCCACTGTGACAGCAAACTACAGAGGCAGAGCAGGGACATACCCCAGACAGACAACAGCTCCTTGTGCATACAATGTGTGAAAGCCTTGAGTACCTCAGAAAATCCAAACCAAACCCAGGCACTTTGGCAACTGTCTAGGAGACACTTTCCCAATGGCATCTTGTATGACCTTCTGCTCCAGTCTGTGCAGTACTCCCTTCTGGCTATTTATTAAGTCAATTTTCTCCTCGTTTTGCATACATAGCATAGAAGAGTTCCAGATACCTTTTTTCTACCTCATTTAACAGCAGCATGCAGTAACTATAGAGCTGTCCTCCTCTTAGGATCTCCACTCCCACTTGATGCAATTACTTCTGACAACTTACTGTTTTACCATAAGGCTCTTTCTAAGGATGGCAAATTCATCTTTTCTTTCCCTCCAGGTAACATTAAGGATAGGGACTCTAATTTATTCTGTCTCCCCAAGACAAATCCCTCTCAATGTGTCTCTGGTGCTTTTCCAGCACTATTACTTGTATTTCACCTGCTTTATCTTGTACTAAGTAAAACAGCAAAGTGATCGTTTTACCTGCAATATCTCTGGTGTAACTCTCCAGCTAGCACGAACGGAGTGACAGACGGGCTGGCACTATCCCCGCTCTCCTTTATAGGGCAGCTTTTGCCACGCCTTAAGTAAACATAACCCAGTTGAAGCAAGCAATCTGACTCTGACGTAGTGGTTTCATACAGATAACCATACCATGAGATATATATATATACTTCTATGAGCCATCTACAATGAATTGTCTTTTAACCTATGTCAGTTGATAGTTTCCTGCGGCTAATTGTGGCTACAATTGCAATTATTCTTATATGAAAACATAACTTTTTTTCCACCTCCCACACTTTCACATTGTCTTTTTTCCTCCTCGCACCACCAGGAAATGCAGCACTCATCCTGGATCCAGGCACAGCCTGGCAGGACTCACCACGAGACAAGCTACGAGAGCCGTATGTCATTCTTTCTGCAGAAATAAAAGCAGCAGATACTTTTAGGCCAATATCTGTTAGCTTTCACACTGGGCTCTTACTTAAATTCTACATCAGTTCACACACTTTGGTAGTTCATTTTCTCCAGGCTTCCTTGAGGAAGTAAGAATTATCCATATATTTAGGAGATCTAGGGGACTGGCCTCCATTATCCTGAAGCCTAAAACCAAAGAATTAAAGAGTATCTAGCAAAAGTATTTGAAGGAGGAGGTTATTTCATTTTTGGGAGGCCAAACTGAGACAGCCTAAAGAGGCTCAAAATCCAAGGGAATGGGTGCAGCACATTCTCAGGGACACAGTCACTGTCAGCAACCCAAAGCATATTCCTACAGCCTGTAAAAGCGTTTTTGAAGGAAAGGTCCTTGGTGTCCTGGTGGACAGCAAGCTGAACGAGATCCAACAATGTGCCCCTGCAATAAAGCAAACCATCAGCATCCTGGGCTGCATGAGCTGCAGCTTAGCCAGCGAGTCGAGGCAGGGGATCCTCCCCCATTTCGGCAGCACTTTTGAGACTGTATCTCCTGTCCAGTGTAAGAGGGACACTGAAAGCACAGCAAGTCCAGGAGAAACCTCCCAGGATGGTCAAGGGCCTGTAGTACAAGTGAGAAAAGAGGATGAGAGCCTAATTGCAGAAGTCTAAAGAGACCTAATTGCAGTCTCCACTAACTAAAAGGCCATTACAGAGAAGGAGGAGCCAGACTCTTGTCAAAGGTGCACAATAGAAGGGCAGAGGCAATAGGCACAAGCAGCAGCAAGGGAAGTTAGACATGGCTGGAGAGAAAAAAATTCTTCAGCGTGGTTCAGCCCAGTAACAGATGCCTGGAGAGACTGGAGCATCTTCATCCTTGAAGACATTCAGCTGGACGAGGCTATGAGCAACATCACCTTAGAAGTCAACCCAGCTTTGAGCAGGAGTGGGACTCAAAAACCTCTTAATGAGTTGCCTTCTCAGAGAAATATCTCTACGCTTCACTTTTTCTGGAGGTGTAACTCATGTAGCAGCATCCATGCTGGCTTTAGGCTGGCTAGGCTGCACGCAAGTGGGACACAGCAGTGGCAGCACAGATGTCTACAGTAGTTGCAAAGGTCACCTTAAGGCCTGCCTGGTTAGTGCACTTTAAGCACTGTGCACTACTTAAAGCATAGTTAAGCACCACTATTTAAGCACCACTCCTGTCAATACTCAAACTAGCAAACGGAAAACTAGCTTAGGCTATGGCTGCATATACACAGCAGGTTAGGTATTTATCCCAATAAATTACTCTCTCTTTTTCAAACTACCACAGCTTACTCAAGAGAAAAGTTACTCTGTAGTGAATGTTCATGGAGTTTAGCTTGAGGCTTAACATAAAAACTTACCAATGCATAGTTCTTTCCTTACCCAAAGTAACAGAATCACCTGGGCTCAGAAATTTCTTCAGAACAAGACTTTCAACTTGGACTGCAGTCTCTTTGAGGTGAGATGTTAGCAGTTCCCATAGCAGCTGGTCCCTAGGAGCTTCAGAAGATGAGAACACAAAAAGCGCTCATGAAAAAGACAGTTCAGCTTCTCCATCAATGTTTAATTTAGTTCTGTGGGTCTCCAGAACTGGATCTTCAGAAGTTGTGCACAGCATCCTGCCTACTCACATTTTAGGGCTCTCATTTCTGCATGTGAACTCAGTATTTAGCAAACTCTAATAGGAAATACATCCATTTAAATTACAGCAAAACCTGCCCCAAATAAGAAAACAGGTGTGGTTTTCCTTTAACAGTCATTTTCCACAACCCCTACATAAATAAAGCTGATTGCACCAGAAGCAGGGAGCAAAGATTTCCTTCATTGCAGGAAAGGAGCTCTGGGATGATAAACGCCAGTGCTGTTAGCTCATCTAAAACGGCAGGTATATTCCCCTCCAGGTATGGTGATTCATTGTCTGGAACCGATATCTCTGCTTAAATGGTGGATTAACATGATTTAAGAAATATTTATTGCAAAGTTGATTAGAAAGCACCATCACCAACCTGGCAGGAGATTTCAGTTATTGCAGCATGACACCATTCTGAGATTGTCAGCTTTTCTGCAGAAGGCTGTATTGATGTGTCCATTTTCACTGTGGCTCCAGAGAAGGAAACCCAGAAGGCTGGGGGAT
This sequence comes from Tetrax tetrax, assembly GCA_009806455.1. Taxonomy (NCBI): domain Eukaryota; kingdom Metazoa; phylum Chordata; class Aves; order Otidiformes; family Otididae; genus Tetrax; species Tetrax tetrax. Next base: position 123,185 of record WHYT01016866.1, on the reverse strand, counting down.
TTATGTGCAGTAATGAGCCTTTGGATTATTTGCTCTCCTAAGTGTGTGTGGAATCCTACCAAAAAAAAAAAAAAAAAAAAAAAAAAAAAAAAAAAAAAAAAAAAAAAAAAAAAAAAAAAAAAAAAAAAAAAAAAAAAGCATTTGAGTGAAAAGCAGAGGGCTGTGCATTGGAAGAGCAGGCGTGTTTTCTGCTAGCGGCACCCCGTGAGATCGTGGCAGATGCAACGTTGCCCTGACTTGAGGTTTGCTTTTGCAGAGCAGGGACATTAATCCACCTCAGGGGAGCTGTACAGTTTTATCCACTCATGAGCAAAAGACGCTGAGGGATCACTGGAAACTTGAAACGGCTTTTGTGCTGTAGGCTACCACCTCGGGGCTCTTAAAAGCACAAATAAAGGAGGGCCCCTGTGCTTAGGGCCAGCAGCTGCAGTGCATTCCTTCCTCCTTCCTGGTCCAGCAAGCACTGGCAGCGAAGGGCAAATACCAAGAAGTGCTGTTGAACCCGTTTTTTTCCGTGAAGTTAGGATGGCTTGCAAGGTCTCAGCTGGCACCACAGAATTTCACATGTCTTGGGGTTTAATGAACCTTCATTTGTCTCTACACTGGAATAAAAATACACAAAACCAGGGCTTCCTTTAAAAGAGATTTAAAACTAAGTATGTTTATCTTCTCCCCGCTTTGCCCACCTTTCCTGAGGGCAGACTGCTGTTCTGCGTAGCCAGCAGCCTCTCTGAAGCAGTGAGTTTTGTATCCTCTTTGGCGGGAGGTGGGGGAACAGCATAATTTTGCCCAAGTACTGGTGGAAGCTTTGGCATGAAGGAAGGCACTCCGCCCACAGAGCTTATGTGCTGAAGTATGGAGACTGCTAGCTTTTGCAACATTTCAGACATATGTCTCCATTTCTTACTTCTGCTGCTTTTACCCCTGTGAAGATCACACTCTTTTTAGCAGAAATGCTCCTAATTTATACCATGGTAAATAAAATAAACAGGCTGGGAATTTTTCCAGCGTAGTGAATGCAACTACATTTCGTTAACCACCTTCACATTTGCTGCAGTGATTGGGAGTCCCACTGCTTTTGCATTATGGGACTAATAGAAGAATGCTATCAATCCCTTTCATTTCCTCATTCATAATTTTGTATATAGGTCAAGTGTTACCATTATTTGCTTCTCTTAGATAAAATGCAGGGAGGCTATGAATAATATTATTCATAAACAATCTCCTTTGCTCTGTGTTTATGTACTCGTATTTCTAGCAGGATCTGCCCTTCTAAAGCGCAAACTTTTATGACTGTATAAACTACCAAGCAAATAGCAAAGTCGTACTTAAACATCTGTTTTTACCCAGTTCTCACGCACGAGCTGCCCCTCAGTGCAAATTCACCATGAGCTGCAGCACTTTGCCATATTCACATATGAATCATTTTGCTCATAAATGAAGTACAACTACTGCTGGAGTGAAATGTGGCAGCTGCTTAACAGTATATAATGAATCCTCACAGCTAGATCCTACTGCCACTGGAGGGAGGGGGGATTTGGTGTGAAAATATATCTCTCTGGAGCCCTATTTTCAGAAGAAATATCCACCGACTTCAGAACTACAGTGGGAATTCTTCAAGAATAAAAATATAAAGAATTCCAAAAAAAAAAGAAACCAGACAGCCTTCTACCAATATTAGCACTAGAATTTCCCAGTGGAATATTTTTCCTTCAGAAAAATGCCAATCTGTCAAACATGAAAGCCACTAGCAATGAATTTTCACCATGAGAAAGACACAATCCATTTCAATAATGCCACTTTTGATTTTGGGATGGTCTCATTTTTTACTTATGAAAAACCCATCACTTCAGGATCCTCTCTGTATTATCTGAAAGTTTTAACATTTCAGTGTAAAAAAAAAAGGATTCCAAGTGTTATTACAATAACTCACTACATTCAGTCTGACATTATTTTTTCAGAACTTGGTTTCTTGGGAAACATTGGACATTGTTTTTCCTTTGAATGAGGAATAGAATATGAAGGCACTTTGAACATGCTGAACCTCCACAAAACTGAAAGCCCAGTTTGGCCCCACAGCAGCTGGCACTGAAACTCTTAATGAGAATGAGCCCATCACATCATTGTAACATCAAAGCATTTTCTAAACAGGGCTGTCATGACGTTATCCTTGCAAGCAACATGGATATCCTTTTATCCGGTCATAGCACTGCTGTTTCACTTTACCAAACTTTGCTGGTAACCGCTCAGTAAGGTAAGTGCATTAAGTCAAGGAGCACTTTTGCCCTTCTCACCACGGTGTCCCTCATCTACCTCTTCATAAATGGGTATTGGGATCCATGAAACAGCAGGGACTCCGTTAGAGCCAGACCTTTGTGGAGGGTACATCAAAATGAAGTTCTTGTTTTCATCAGCATATTAGCCCTTGTTTAGCATTTCTGCATCCAGCCCTGTTAAAGCCCTGTAGGCATGAGGTAACAAAACAAAAAAGTGTGAAGTAAGTTATGAACAGATTGCAACAGTCTCACATTTGTTTGTTTTTCAGAAACACTCCTCCTCTAATGAAGAATCCTTGGCCTGCAGATCATTCATAGGCAGTTTACTGGAAACATTCGCAGTTCACAATCCTCATCTCAGTCTTTGCTGACAGGTGGCATATATTGCACAGCACAGCTTCTTCTTTGACATCTTGTAATTTGTAAAGGGCCGACAAGGATGTGCTGCCAGTATTCCAGTCAGATAAGCAACTTGCTGTCCACCCTTCCTCCTTGCTCCCACAAGACATCCAACACCTAAAGACAGTAAAGGCTGTGATTTGAGACAAGCCAGACAACTGCTCCAGTATTCCATGTTCTTCAGCATACACTCAAAACCTGGTTACTATCCAAATCAGGGCAGGGGGAAAAGAGGGATCTGAAGATAATTATGGCAAATCCTAATATTGTCACGGCGGAATTAAGAACATGAGGTAGCTCGAAGTCACAGACATAACATCCTAGCCCTGTCCTGAAAGAGCCCTTGTGCAGATTCACCACCACACAGTAAGCATGTTGTATGCTGACAGTGCTGGTCATTGTTCAAATATATTAGTTCCGTAAATACAACTAATGAAAGAGAAGGCGAAACTGAATTAATTTCTCAGACTAACACTCCCATCAGCAAATTCCTGGCAATGTAAAAGGTAAAAACAAACAGCAAGCAGCTGTTTTTGATTATTCTGGCTTCATCTTCTCTTGATCCCAACAGAAGTGACATCTTTTGAAGCAGTAATACCCAAAAATACATACTTGCAAGGTACCTAGCAATTTAAAAAGCAGAACTGTCTTGAAAGAGGATGGAGAAACTTGCTGTTAATGTCTGAAAAAATCATGTTCACCTCATTTACCATGTTAGGTAAGACAGACACAGCTCTTTTAGCCTCTGGGACGGGGCAGCAGGCAGTTCTCCTTGCATCCCCAGGGAGCACGGACAAAGCTCTCAGGATCATGCTGTGTTTCCCTGGAATACATAGGGTGCCTTAAACAGGTGTTTGTAGCATTTGGATAAATTCTGATTGTGCCCCACTGCAGCCAGGAGTTACCATCTCTTGCTCTTAGATATCTGACACTCCACAGTTCCTCTCACATACACTGAGCCCAAACTCACTGCACTTCTTTGTTTCAATCCCACACCATCTCCTGCTCAGCAGAAGGTGAACCACAGCACAAGGTGGAGTGTGGCTTCTGGCATTGCCCTGCATTCAGCTGCTGGTAGAACTTTCCGTGACAAGAGCAGTCCACTCTCTGTACTCCCTCTCACAAGAGACACATTTGGTCTCTAAGAATGACCTTGCCATGAGAATAGTATTCTTACAGCTTTTATAACAGCATCAGCACTTGCCAGTATCACAGGGTTGGGCAGTTAGAAAAAAAAAAACAACAAACCAAACACCACCAACAAAAAAAAAAAACAAAAAAAACAAACCAAACAAATAAAAAAACCCCACAAAACCCAAGCAAACCACTAAAACATTACCAGCCTGAGTACAGTCATGTTCTCTCAACTGGTGACCTGGTAGCCAGATACCTCTGAGCTTACTCATCTGATTGATAGTAGGTAAAAAACCAAAACACAGCATGTAAAGAAGGCAGCTCAGCTTATTCTTGAGGCTATACCTGTTCAGTGGTGTTGCTTCAGCTCAAACCAAAGAAGAATTTGATCACTTGTTTGAAAGGCATAGGAAGGAGAAAAGTTCGAGACAGGAGTGGGCTCCTCTAGCAATTGAGACAGTTTTGCTGCTGAGGGCTGCAGTCAAGGGAAGAGGAAAAAAGCAACAAGAAGACTTTGTATAGAAAGAGTTTAGGGATTTACCTGGATGAACTTTTAATACCAGTACAGACTCGGAAGGAAAGAGTATTTGTTCTTTTGCAGTATGGGTCTGGTGGGTGCTGTAGCGCCTAGGATGCATGAAAGAGTCAAGCCCATTCAAGCTGAAAGACCATGTGGTGAAGGTCTAGAGAGCAAGTGGAGAATTTCAGGGACAGAGCCTGGTCGTGCTCTCCCTGGGGCAGACATCCTGAGCAGGACAGCATCAGCGCTCAGCCTGGGTTCAGGCACAAATGGCTAAGTGCCTGATGGAGAAAACTGTCCTCCCCAAATTCTGCTTTTCAAGAACTGCAAGGGGCCAGCTGTGTGACCTGCATGAAGAAATACATCAGCACATGCCACTGCAGCACCCTTGATGTCGTAGTTCAGCCTGATCGGGACCAGACTACGCAGTGTCTCTCTTGCTCCCCCACCCTCCGAGAGAACAGGGAGAGATAATATAAGAAAAAAAAAAACGGCTCAAGGTTTGAGATAAGGACGGGGAGAAATCCTTAAAGTTACCGTCATGGGCAAAACAGACTCGACTTGGGGAAAACTATTCATTCATTTCTAAAACTAGCAGGAGAATGAGACCAAGAACAAGATAACCTCCCCCCACCCCTCCCTCTTCCCAGGCTTAACATTATCTCTACCTCCTTCCCCCACCCCGAGCTGCTCTGAAGAGTTTATGTGTTTGCTCTCCTTTTCCATCCTGTTGCCACACACCCATGGTGCGTCAGGTACGCCGTTTTCCACACTGCCCTTTTATTGTAACCTCTTTCCCCGCTCTGTGCTGGCAGCAGGCTTCCATTACATGCATGAACAGCTTCAGAGCAGCTCCAGCCCTGAGCTCTTTTGTCAGGATGAAAGTCCTCTCTAGGAGCTGCACAGCAGGCTTTGATAACGCAGGTCTTCTCTCTCAGCTCTGCTCTATGAGCATGCAAAACAATGAGGATTGGTACTATATCTGAGCTATTAATTCAATACCTTAAATAGCTAGATAAGCCATTTAGCTAGGGCTCAATACATGTAGGGTGAGCAAGATACCAGTACAGAGAACAGCATGTGGTCCCTAGTGAACATTTCTGACACTTTTCATTGACATTTCAACTAATATTCTTCCCCGGTTACCTATATTCTACAATGGATTAAGGAAACAATTCAGATTGCATTTAACTTTCCTAGCCAAACTGTACTACTTCTAAACACCTTCTTCTTGGGGAAGGAGGAAGGGGAGGACTAAACCCTAGAAAATTTGGTCAAGCACAGGAGACTATAGGTAGCAGCCACAAACCAGGACAGAAACAGGGCCAAAATATAGAACAAGAAAGTATATAGAAGGGCACAATCTCAGGTATTTTACAGAGGTTCAAGTCTGTGAAAATTATTCTATCCAGTAAAAAAAATAAAATAAAATAAAATAAAACACAAAGCAATGCCTGAAGGGAAGAGGGACACAGTAGGTGTGGACAAGGCTCAGCAAGACTGGCCCCAGGGTGAGACAGACTTGGAAATGGCTGCTCCTCATTGAGGTGAGAAAAACTGGTATAATACCATGCTGGGAAGTACCTTGAACAGTCTGAAAATAGACTACAAAACAACATGATAGTGCCTCAATTCCTGGTGCATTTTTAGTTTCAACTTTTTCAGAACACATTAATTTTAAATTTGGTGAGCTTACTAGGAATTCCCAGACCAAATCACTAATCTCACTATACCACAACTAATATAAAAGGGGGTTTAAGGTGGAGCAAGAACTGGATGACAAGATGTCACATCTCCCACAGCCCACCTGATGAGAAAAAAAAAAAAAAGTCTCATCCTTCTCCTAGTCATCTAATTTCCTCCAGCTAGTCTGATGCTCATGAGCCATGCAGAGATGGAAAAAGGAAGCGAGTATGGAGCAGAGCACAGCGAAGCAGGTCTCCTGACTCACTAATGGAAAAGAAAAAGCAACACCACCCTAGCAGCTCCCAAGAACAGAGATCTTGCCTCTGCCACAGTGAACCATCAAAAGTTTGTTCTCCAGAGCAAGAAGGTGAGACACTTGGAACTTAAAAAGAATCAATGCTGGAACCTCTCTGTAGTGTCACATTTTGCTCACTAATGTGGAATAAGACTATGAGGCAGTACTGAATCAAGCCCCTAGTTTACTGCATCCAAGAGAAAACTCTATATAAGCATGCGTGTGATGTGCTAAAATGAAGAGTAAGCTATTTCTCTCCTGCAGTCTGAATTTCAATTACTGTGCTTGTTACAGCATACTGAGACCAGGCCTCGGTAGCTGTTAGCTGGAGAATCAAACTATAATGTGTTTGACCCAATATATGTCCTGGTGAGTGACAGAGAATGATATCGAAGAAGAGATACTGCAAGCTGTGATGGATCGGATTCCTGGAACAAAAAAAAATTATCATCTTCTTCTCCATTCCTTTTATATCCACCTGCCAAAGCACCAGAGATGGTCCTGTTAACTCTGGGCTAGAGAGAGCATTGCAGCATCTTGCAAGGAAGCCACAAAGATGGGTTTCACACTAAATAATTGGACTGTCAGAGAGAGAGAAGATGACCCTACATTGCTGGGAGACAAAACCTGAAAATTATAGATACTCCATCCTGCAACTTGTTTGGGGCTGCAGGCTGCTATTTATTATGTATGTATGGTGCCTCAATAAGACTTTGATCCCTGACTGGAGCTTCTAGGAACTCTGTAATCCAAACATAATAACAAACAATTAGTCCATGTCAGAATGATGAATGATTAAAAACATTTTATTGTGTTTTAACCACTGGGTATATAAAAAACACAGGGAGTTTTCAGAGCAGTTAATCTTTAATTGTTTTTTTTATTAACCAAACTGCTTAATAAATTTGTGGATATTCTGTTAATGAGCACAGTTACACGCTGTGGAAAAGCCAAGTGATTATCATAAAAATTATGTTTTATGAAGATTTCCATGCCTTTGTTTTACTTGCTGTGTTACCAGGCCTGCAACACAGACCACAGAGCTACAGTGCAGATACACAGTCACTTTTTAAACTTCCCCTCCTTTTCAACCTTTGCCCTTTTTGCCGATGCCATGGGTGACTGTTTAGAGGCAGTTTAAACCCTGTTATCTCATTCAGAACAGGGCAGTAAGTGAAGAGCAGAGTTCAGCAACTCCTCATCGCTGCTCACAGTGAACAACACTCAAGTCGGTGGCTGGGACTGCCAGGATTGTGCCCCACCGTTTGCCACCTTGGCACGGTGAGGAGTTTGTGCTGTGTGCTTTATACCCCTTTGTGTCTGTCAGAACTCCAGAAAGTCTTACTGGTGAAACATTCACAGAGAAACAATCTAAAGCGAAATCAGAAAGCATTTAGTTGGAAAATGAATTACCATTTATAATTCAAGAGTCCATCTCAGAAACACACCTGAAATTCTTGTTTCTCTAACCAGGGATTAGCTCAAGGCCTGGATTTCCAAATAAAACCATGCACAACTGCCTGCTGGCTTGAGGATCTAACCCAAAGGCCACTGACTTTGACAGAATGGTTTGACAAGTTCAGTGTACCTCAGAGCACATCTTTTGGGACAAGGCAGCAGCACCCTAGCCCTGCCTGGGGTCAATGGCCATGTCATTGAACAAGCCATGGACACCAAGGCTTTATCCTTACTGTTAAATACAAGCAGGTGATGCCAATGGCCTGAGCCTGGCCCTAAGGCCAAGTGGCACATGCCCACACCACAAACTTCCTTTCTCCTCAAAAGAAGGCGGTCTGATCCAGGCTGGCAGGGGATCAGCATCTGCAAACCACCATCTGGTAAGTAATAGTGCTTCTTTGCTAGCCAGCAAAAAACAAAACAAAACAAAACAAACCAAACCTTTTGGGGTTAGTTTCACACCTGAAGAAAAGCCCATATGCCCAAACGTTTAAGTGTTTCCTTTCATCTGCATCTGTATCAATAGGTCTAACACAAGATGCTACATCTCTCTGACAGCCTGACCTTGGTCTTCATTTTCACCATTCCTCTCCGGCACACCTAATGCCTGCCCTCACACCTGCATCTGTGCAAAACTATTTGTCCATTTGTTAAAGCTTGTGTCGAAAGTGCTTGAAAAGTAAATTTGCAAGTATCGGGTACACTGACTCCTACCTGCTGGCTATTACCTGGGGTTGTGTTCCTCATGGACAGCAAATTGGGTGTCACCGAAGCACAGGAAAGTTGACTTATGTTGCTGTCATCATCTGCAGTAGGTATTAGAGCCTGAAGTGTGGTGCCCAAATAAGGATTATAGCTAATATTAGCTATAAAAAAAATATACATTAAAGCCTCATTAGCACCAAAACAAACATTGGCTTCAGCCTGATCTTGGCTTTGACTCACACATGGATCTGTTTATTCGTGATTGAGTAAACCACTTACAAACACCTCCAACCAGCCATGGCCTGGAGAGCAGGGCAGGGCCACAGAGTGTTCTGCCCCAAAGTCACACCACCAGCTTTGATTTTGCAGGAAGTTACACCTGGTCTAAACTGCACCCTTGGACATAACCAGGCATCTCCCATTGATTTCACTATCTCTTCCTGCAGTGACAAAGAGGACCTATTACCTGGAGGTGATGGCATTCTGAGGAAAGCCTTTCATAATGGCAACAGCAGGGTAGTCCAGCAAGGCTGTGGACATCCCTATTTAAAAGATGGGTCAATGGGCTGGCATTCAATTCAAGTGGCTTGTAATCACCTTGTTATTTTTCTGAGGAATTATCTTTCCTCTTTTTCAAGGACTTGGTTTTTTTTTTCCAGATTCCTGCTATTTTCATGTTACTTTTCTACAGATGTGCTTCTGAACAATTTTACTGGCAAGAATATATTCAAAAATAGTGTTCTGAGCAAGGCTTTCAGGCACAGAAAATAGTCACAGAAAAATAGACTGAGTGTTGTGTAGACTGAGTCACTGAAAATAGACTGAGTTTCTACAATTTTTTTTTTTTTAATGAAAACATGCAGAATTTCCACATCAACAGACCACTGCAGTGTCCATTCTGTAGCTAACAAGATGCAGAAAGCTTTGCTAGAAACAGTCGTTATTAGAGAACGCACTCATACCAAAACAAATCATACTATTCAACCTGGTTCTTTTTCTGGGAAAAGGGAAGAAATAATATGGGACAGAAGCTGATGACTTTGCTCAGGGTGCTTCTGCAAGATAGTCAGATATGGCAAGGCCATGCACAGACCAAAAAGCTATCCCTGTTGAAAGAAGCTGGAGGGAAGTCCACTGATATCATTTGTCAAGAAGCAACCCTCAGCTGTTTCTTCCTAACTCTGGATCATGTTCTGAAGGCTACTAAGGATTTTAATGAATTATTATTTTTAGTAGTACAAAACATTTAAAGGTCACACTCATTTTAGGCAGAAAATAGAAACACATCAAGTACATTAATGCATTCAGACCAGCTAATCAACACATCAGCATAGCTAGGATTCTGAATCTCAAATACCTTACTTTGAGCTGCTCACCAACTGAAAAATTCATAAATCAGAAATGACTAATGGTTCTATTCAGCAAATAGTTTCAGACAGCAAATACATTTGAGAAGCCCTCAATCTGTCCATAGGAAGATCAGAAATGATAAGAGGCAATTTTGTCTGTCCTTCTCTGGGAAATTATTTTATCATAGGAAACCCTGGTTGTTTGGTTCCCAAGACACTGGCCCCAAGGAGCTGGGCAAGCCTGGGTCCAGTGCAGGGCATGCTCTTGGCATGCAGTTGCCCTACAGAAACCCACAAGAAAAAGTTTGCAGAAGCTATCATATTTATTTAAAAAAAAAAAAAAAAAAAAAAAAAAAAAAAAAGAACCAACAAAACTTCTGTCACTACATCTCTTGTCTTGGCTCAATCCATCAGGAAAAGAAACATCTGCTCCTGCAGTGGCTGGCTGATCTCTCCTCTGAACCGCACGCATGGCAATAACAAAGCATTGTGAGGTTTTAAAATTAAATTTGCTCTGAGATTGAAACCAGGCAGCTCTGCAGCAGTAGCTGTGAAGCCATATATACCCAATTAACAGCCAGCCATCAGGCAATTGCAGCCCAGGCACCGCCAAGGTGACTCCGAACCCCTGGGCCCATTACAGGGACACAGGACCGCATCCCCCCTCACCCCGTCCCACTCAAGGCTGTTCGAGTGTCTCCCCAACTCCTCCCCTAAACCAGGCTGGGGGCCCGATTCAGGGCAGTAGCCATCCTAAGGCACCCAGGCTCAGGGGGATCAGCTAGAGGATATAACTTTTGGGGTGACAGCACAGCTCTGATGGACACCAGCCACGCACATGCTGAATAATGACACTCCAAACACTCCAGCTCATCTTCCCACTTCTCTGAGGAGGCTCTCAGCTCCCGCTAAGTTGGGGGAGATCGCTCTTCCAGTGTGGTGCATCCCCAGGGGAAGGTGGTGGTAGCAGGAGGCTCCTCTGTGAGGAGAGGCCAGGGCTGCTCCCCTTCCTGCTGCTCTCCCAGATCACTCAACAGGGAGAAAGTCTTTTATCAGCCAGAAATCCAAATCTCACCAGCTCTTTCTCTGTCTCTCCAGAAGGGACTGCCTGGGAGGAAGGGAGGCCAGGGCACCTCTGGCACGGGGCAGCTCCACACCTGGGAATCTTCCTTATGGCTTCCCCCTCCACCCGGGATAGTGCTCTCGACAGCCCCTGCAAACTGCCACGCACCCTGTCCCTTTCTAGTGACAGAAAGCAGCTTTTTGTTTACTTACCCATGTCCCTCTTATGTGTCAGAAACCACACACGAGCTAGAGCACAAGCGATTGCACCCATTTAAATCCTACAGATGCAGGGAGCAAAGATATCCACCTACGCCCACTCAAGGAAACCTGCCTCTTCGCAAGAGGGAGATTGTGTGTACCAGAATATGGGCGTGCCAAAATGTGCAAGCCACCAGTGCCACGTCTGAACACCTTATTCTGTGTCAAAGAACATACCAGATCAGCTCACTTCCTCCCCTCCTGCACAGATCTAATTAAAATGAAAAGAAGCTGCCACTCACAGCCGGCAGATCAGCCCCAGCCGGCCATGCAGTTCGATGCTGAGTATGGACTTTACTGTCAGATATTCTCTAATCAGATGAGCTGTTTTGCAGGCTTCCCCCCCCACCCCCCTTCTCTCTTCTTGTGGTTGTTTTGTTCAGTGCTTCACTGCACTGGCAGAGTTCTGCCAGGCTCCTGGGCAAATCACTCACACTGCAGTCCGTGCGTGCCACAGACAGAGGATTTGCACTGGAGTTCAATGTAATTGCTAGCATTTATCACTTTAATAGTATAATGAAGGTGAGATGTAATTAGAAAAGGTGTCAACTGGAATATGGAGTTTGTTTTACAATTATCTACACAGTGGGTAACCACTGGCACAGAACAGAGCCTTTTAAAAAGCTGGTAATATCTGTCATAAATGTTCATCACTGGGTGACTTAAAGTGACCCAAAGCCACGTTCTGTAATTGCTGCCTTTCTTCCTAAGCACATAAAAGGAAACACGAAAAGATTGAGCCCCTCCCAAGGCGGCTTTTCCAACCGATGAAGATGGTTTATATCCACACAACTGAGCCCATATAACTGTCACCTCAACATCATTCCCACTTGCAGAGTGATCAGCAGTGATTTTGCTTGAGTGATTTTTGTCTGTGTAAGCAAACTCAAATGAATGCAACAATAATAAGAACTCCCAGCAGAGCCATTGCCATTACAAAAAAAAAGTCTCCAGAAGCACACACACAGCCTTCTCATCTCACACACAAAAAATCACTGAGAATCAAAACAGTTCAGGAAGTTGCATTTCTTTCTTTTTTACTCAAAAATAATTGTTTGTATTCAGGGTAAAGTGAGCTTTATGCAGTTGGCAGCATGGGTGACCCTTGTTTAAGGCAGGATGTCTAAAGACACAAAGAACGCTTATCCTGGATAACGATCTCCTACTGCTAAATAAATACCAAGTTTTGTTGCTTGATGGATATTGTGCAGTAAAGTAATGATGGCTGATGGTGCTGTTAGCAGATAGCTTAATGCTGAGTGGGAGACCAGGGAAGCCTCCTGAGCCCAACAAGCACAGTACAAAGTATGACTCTCCTTAAAGAGCTAATCTTTCTGAAAAACAGAGTGTGGTTTTAATTTGTATGATCTCTTGAGGGCTGGTCAGATTACTGGAAGAGGGATTACTTCAGAGAAACTATCCCTTTTCTGTACAAAATGGAAGTATGGACTTTGGTGCTTAGCTAATATCATGAGTGTACTCCAGTCCCGGTAGCTTTTTCTGGATGTTATAACTGTAGGATTAATAACCTGTTGTACTGACATCCTTCTGACGTTATCTAAAATGGATTTTAATTCAGTGCAGAAGACTGACAGAAGGTAACATTGAAAATTTTAGCTCAAAAAGTTAGAAACTGTGAAGATGTAGCCTGCAGCTGTAACAGTTTGGGCTTCACCCAGCCTTGCAGTAAGTTGAAAGCAGAGGGTCTTGTGCCTATCTATGAGATGCTTCCATTCCATTCACCATGACAGCACTCCCCCAGGTCCTACAAACCCATAACTTCACAGAGCCTCCCCTCTGCAGATGCAGCAGTGGGTTAGATGAGGGTAGATTCCTAAAGCACTAACAGATGACACCAGAAGTGTTGCTAGCTACTTATGAGATGACACGCCTCTCACTAGTCCACCATTTAATGTTTCCACCAGACAGTAGGAGGCACTCAGGTCTTCCAGAAGCATCATCCTAATAGCTATATGTGACCAGCTATAGAGCTTTTGAAGAGTGTAGTCACACTGCTAACTAAGCATCAGTCTGCCTCCTGATACACACTCCCAGCCTGGTCTCCATTTCCTAGCCTAAATGATATGCATCTCACTTCTAGGTGGCCCTTACTGTCATGATGACATACAAATTGAGTTTATGAAGCTCCTGAAAAATCAAGTTGAGACTTGATTCCAACTTTCCTGTACTTCGTGTAGCAATCCGAAGCTACACAAAGAGGACATGAAGAATAACTATTTCAGAGAGGCACCATTTTGCACTCACCTTGCAGAGTTTTAGGTGCCTTCACAAAGGAGAAGATACTCTCAGGTGCTCTCTTTCTTTTAGTCAATTGAACTTTAATATCATCAGAAGAAAGTCTTCCTGCTTAAAGTTACATCACAGCAGACAATTTGACTTGTCATCTGGGGATCGTGTATTTATTTTCTTTGTGGACATCCCATACATGAGAATCAGCATAGATTGCCCCAACAGGTGGGAGCCAGCAGAAATGAAAGCCTGCTGAATGTGGAGGCCATATGATAACAGCGATGGCTCAGAGAAAGTGATGCTGCTAATTGCAACAATTAAACAGTAATGACATAATTAATGCAAAAATTATGCATGGCTCAGATCCAAGCTATTGGAGTGCAAGAGATATTCATCACGCCTGGATGAAAATCATTCCTGTTGAGATGCTATCAAATCTGCTTTTATGACTTGATCGTGGATAATGGTTACAGGGAATTCAGGAAACAGTGACAGACTATGTTCATCAGTAGAAGTAGCTGATGGGAGTGGCAAGAAAACAAAAAAGGACAAATTGAGCACTGAAGGTGAGGAGAACTCTTGCTACAGCAAGACCCTTCAGATCTGTGCCCGAGACCAACAGCAGACATTATGCCCTGCATAGCCAGATGCAAAGATTGACTTCAGTTTCCAACACATTCAGATGGACATTTGGCACATCCCTTTCTAAGTGCGTGACAGGAAACAGGACCAGAAAAGTTAGCTGGTTCATTTTACTTTTTACAAAGTAACCTTTGGTGAAGTACAGGTCTAAAGACCAGCATTAACTCTGCAAAATGCTTCCATGTTGGGTACCTTAATGTAGCGATAAATCAAACCAAAATGTTTGCTGTGTATTATTTCACTGATTGGTCAGTCTTCTTGTAGACAAGGACAGATGTCTCAAGAAAAGGGGAGGACTCTGAACAATCTCTAGGCTGAAAATGCAGTGTGTATTAGAAAGCAGTGTAATTGCTAGCGCCGAGTTTTCTTGCACATTTTTTGTACCATGGCACACATGCAATCTCTTTTAACCAATCCCTTTGTGCTGAACCCAGAATCCTCTCTCTAGTTTCTTACCAAGTCACAGGGGTGAAGTCACTAGGAAGTTTTGAGAGTCAACATTAGCATATGGTGTACAGCTTTGTTCTCCAGTAGCTTAAAAGATTTTGCTTTATTTGTCTCCAGCTAAACATATAAAGCCCTGAGGTCCAGTAGAGCAGACCTAGTATTTGTGTCCATGCAAGCATACAATATATTGGCCATTTGGCTTTATGAACCTACCTTGTTTTGGTGTCTAAGAAGGAGTAATGGTTTCCCATTTAGATTGTGGAGTCTACTGCTTAATAATAATTACACTCCTGACATTGTTAAATGATAGCCTGCTTCTAATAAACCCCGTGCTGATCCATGTGTTGGTTAGAGTGGGTAATTCATCTTCGTGGGCTGTTAAAACTTTAGCTGGGATTATAGAGACAACATGAATCAGACACGATCAGCGTGTCCCCTGCTGGTTTGCTCATTTTCTCCCCATAACAAAATACCAGCTAGTTTTCTCCTCACATTGCAGATCTTGTTATTAGTCAATTACATTATCAATCGCTCCTACGGCTTGGGAGGCCTTTTCAAGGCACATACCTAAGGGATTCACACAGTCTACAGCAAGACCACTATACTTTCATGCTCAGACTTCTCCCAGGCTACTTGGTATCAAGTTGCAATCCCTTTGTGTTATTGAGTAAAGAGCCTGCAGCCACACTCTGACTCCATCAGAACAAACTGAGTGCTCCAATTTTTATCTTGGTTTGCTAGGAGGGGGGGAAGAAAAAAAAAAAAAGAAAAAAACAAACAAACAAAAAACCAAACAAAAACCAGGGGAAAAAAATAATTGTATTATCCTCAAATCTAATTATGGCCTCAATAGCTCTTGAGGATTTGGCTTTATGAAATGGCTCATAAAAGCCTTTCTTGTCGTTATGCCCGCTAATACCCTTTGGTCTCAGGTGCTGATAAGGGTTTGTTTGAGTCATTTTAAATTAGCTGATAATATGCTGATAAGTAGGCTGCAGGATGCCTGAGGCAGCCAAGTGTCCTAGAAAGAACCTCCTCCAAGGAACAGCTTGCAGCACCTGAACAGATCTGGCTTCTTGCTCCATCGGAGTCTCACCAAAGGTAAATGGGGTACCACCGGCTCCACTAAGGTTGGCATCAGTCCCCCCAGGAGCAGGCATGTCATACCAGAAAGGTGTAACATACCCAGGGCACACACAGCTCACCACCGGTGATCCCCCACCAGCTATCACTGTAAGCTTGGGGAGACAGGGCTACCCAGGCCCCAGCACAGCCCTGCACAGTTGAACACATTGGACACAAGGTTTAGAAAAAGCAGAGCTTTTAACTCCCCATTGGCTCACATCAAAACAGCTCAGGGCTGACCTTTTAAACCACAGACTGGATAGCACAGAGCCCCTTCATACCCACCCACAGATGCTACTATTATTATTTGCCATAAAAACTTGAAGTCAGGTTAAGGACATGTTCTTTTTCTTGCCCCAATCCAGTCACTTCTTACAAAACCCACTTGAGGCATCTTCTGGATGCTTACACTCTCAGGCACCTCTTGACAACTACCATTAATTATTACGATAAATGAATGTGGGACCTTTCATTTCCACAGCTGCATTCAGGCAAACCAACAGGTTTGCGCTCTGCCACCAAAAGCGACAAGCTGAGTTGTAAATGTCACCCTGTCCTGTACAAAAGGGCCAGTGCCTGCCCCAGGCCTGGTAAGCCAGGGTTGTTTTCCCTGTTGTCTCAGGCAACTGTGAGTTGGCATCTATTGCTGGGAGTCCCTCTGCTCCTGTTTGGGGATAACTGCTGAGTGTTCATGAATCAACCTTGTCTGTCCAGCCATGACACTCCAGTGCAGGGAAAAAGGTAATGCAGGACCTGTGAAACATACCCAGTCTGGACACAAGTCCAGTTGGCAGCCTTGTGCTGAGGGAAGGCGATGACTCCAGACAGGAGTTGCACTGCAAATGCATCTCTATCTCCAGTACCGAGGCAGTCTCCCAAGCCCTAACACCCCTTAGATATCCTGTCAATTAGATGTTAGCAGAGACCAGGAAAACCTACCACAAAAGACCAATAGAGATGTCCAGGGTGGGGCAGGTGATGTAGGTTTTTTTTTTCCCCTCACTGCTTTTCCCTTTAAAGCATACTTTTTTTTTTTTTGTTGTTTTCTCCAGGTTAGCTACTAGAGTACTTAAACAGATAGGCACCAGCTGAGGACCAAACTAGAAGGAAGGAACAGGCCAGAGAAGGGGGGAAGAAAAATACAAAACACCAAATGTATACAGAGAGAAAAATAAGCTGCGTGCATGACCTTCCAGAGCCACCACTTACCAACTGGCAGCCCAGGTAGAAACTCACAGACCAGGTTGCTGTTTCCTGAAGGCAGCAGGAGCAGCCTGGCATCTTATTTGCAAGGCAAGTCCCTCAAAGCAGACAGAGCTGCCTCCCTTGCCCTGGTAGCATGCTCTGAGTTAACCCACCAGGCCTCATGAGTCTCTGTAATATGATTGGGAAATATGACACACCTGTCCTGAATTAGAGTAGATAGGTTTATCTCATTTCAGAGCCAGCTCATGGTTGGGTAGAGATCAGATCAGCCGTAAGAAATTCCTTTTATTGTGCAACTTGTTATTCACAGTAGGGTGAAAATGGATTCAAAGGTGATTCTGTGCACTCTGAGAGATATCTTCTTATATCTAATGTAGTTTATACAAACCAAATTGGTTTTTGCTTTAAACATCTTTCCGCAAAAGAAAATCAATTTCAAGATGTGATGGCTGTGATCTTTCAAGCTAAGGATCCATTGCAAACATACTAACTGTTTGGCAATGCAAAGCTGCAGAGACAGGACAAGTAATGCACATTATCTACGTATGTGCCATGTTCAAATCAAAGTTTCACTTCCAAGGCACTGAATAATCCACTGCCACTCTAACAACAGTTTCACTAACAGATGAAAAAATACGTAGTGACCAGATAAGCAAATTTGGTTTAATCCCTACAGCATTCTGGGGCAGCCATTTCAAGGCACTGGATCAGTTGTCAGTCAAAATAAAAACCCTAAAAGTGCAGGGTGCTGACCTGACATCCACCCAGGCTCTCTGCACCCCTGGGAGCAGGTGTTTTCATGCTCAGATCATTTTTAACATCCCTGGTTACTCCCCAGTCTCACCTGACCTGCTGCAGCAGCGGCCTCACATCTTCACAACTTACTGTGCATCTTGTGAACACGCCATTCCTTGCCCTCCCTCAGCTCTTGTGTCAGTCAGCCTGCCTGCCGGTGCTTCCCACCACTGCCAATCCTCCAGGAAAACTCCCTTTCACCTCAGCTTGTACACAACCCTCCTCAGATCAACTCCCCAGGGGCTAATAAGAAGGTGAAAGCAGCCTCAGGATGAGGATTAGAAGCACTCTCTCCCAACACTGCGTGCTCTTTTGCTTCTCATGAGAGTGTCAGTGGCCCCAGACAGCTGAAGTCCAGTCAAACTTGTAATAGCTATCTAAATTACATTGGCTCAGCTCAAGAGAATCAGAGTTAATATTAGAAATACCCTTAGATCAAGTTGTAACTAGACGTAGTCTTTGGGTCTGACTCTGTGTTTAGAGAAAATGATCATCTCTACTAGAAAAAAACAGGCTGAACGTCCACAGGAGTGATCCTGGAAATTGTCAGCAAGATCAGAATTAATGAAAACTGCTCAGTCATCTAACACAGATTCACCTAAAACCACTTCAAAATGCAAGAACAGCATTACAGTACCAGCATCCTGACCTCCATTAAAATGGGCTCAGGCAACTTATTTCTGGTGAGGTCCCCGATGACTGGAAGAGAGGGAACATAACCCCCATTTTTAAAAAGGGGAACAAGGAAGACCCAGGGAACTACAGGCCGGTCAGCCTCACCTCTGTGCCTGGCAAGGTCATGGAGCAGATTCTCCTGGAAACCATCCTAAGGCACATGGAGAGCAAGGAGGTGGTTGGTGACAGCCAACATGGCTTCACCAAGGGCAGATCATGCCTGACCAATTTGGTGGCCTTCTATGACGGGGTGACAGCATTGGTGGACAAGGGACAAGCAACGGATATCATCTACCTGGACTTGTGCAAAGCTTTTGACACTGTCCCGCACGACATCCTTCTCTCTAAACTAGAGAGGCATGGGTTTGATGGATGGACCACTCAGTGGATAAGGAGTTGGCTGGAAGGCTGCACTCAGAGAGTGGTGGTCAACGGCTCAATGTCCAAGTGGAGACCGGTCATGAGTGGCGTCCCTCAGGGGTCCGTGTTGGGCCCGGCCCTGTTCAACATCTTTGTTGGCGACATGGACAGTGGGATAGAGTGCACCCTCAGCAAGTTCACCGATGACACCAAGCTGTGTGGTGCCGTCAACACGCTGGAAGGGGGGATGCCATCCAGAGGGACCTGGACAGGCTGGAGAGGTGGGCCCGTGCCAACCTCATGAAGTTCAACAAGGCCAAGTGTAAGGTCCTGCACCTGGGTCATGGCAATCCCAGGCACAAATACAGGCTGGGCGGAGAATGGATTGAGAGCAGCCCTGAGGAGAAGGACTTGGGAGTGATGGTGGACGAGAAGCTCAACATGACCCAGTGATGCGCTCTTGCGGCCCAGAAGGCCAACCGCATCCTGGGCTGCATCAAGAGGAGTGTGGCCAGCAGGACGAGGGAGGTGATTCTGTCCCTCTACTCTGCCCTGGTGAGACCCCACCTGGAGTACTGTGTCCAGTTCTGGAGTCCCCAACATAAGAAGGACATGGACCAG
The DNA here is from genome assembly GCA_009806455.1 of Tetrax tetrax. NCBI lineage: Eukaryota > Metazoa > Chordata > Aves > Otidiformes > Otididae > Tetrax > Tetrax tetrax. The sequence continues at coordinate 103,919 of WHYT01016866.1, read as the reverse complement.
TTGGAGAGGGTCCAGAAGGCCATGAAGATGAGAAGAGGGCTGGAGCACCTTTCGTATGAGGACAGGCTGAGAGAGTTGGGGCTGTTCAGCCTGGAGAAGAGAAGGCTCCGGGGAGACCTGATAGCGGTCTTGCAGTACCTCAAGGGGGCCTACAAGAAAGACAGGGAGAGGCTGTTCAGTAGGGCCTGTTGTGATAGGACGAGGGGTAGTGGTTTTAAAATAGAGGGAGGTAGATTTAGATTGGATATTAGGAAAAAAATTTTCACAATGCGAGTTGTAGAGCACTGGCACAGGTTGCCCAGAGAGGTGGTGGATGCCGCATCCCTGGAAACGTTCAAGGCCAGGTCGGATGAGGCTCTGAGCAACCTGATCTAGTCAGGGATGTCCCTGCTCCTTGCAGGGGGGTTGGACTAGACCTTTGAAGGTCCCTTCCAACTCTACCTTTCTATGATTCTCCAAACCTGAGAGAAGAAGGCATGGCATTACATCTGTCTGCTGCAGAGACACACAGACATGTGGATCGTTATGAGTCTCCATGGTCAGAGTTAGTTGGGAGCACCCGCTACAAGGATGGCTGCTCTGAAGGACCACAGAAGCACTGCAGGGTCGCATGCTCTTTTCAGGAAGAAAACGGAGGATTGGGGAACTTTGCTCTGGTGCTGTTACAAACCTGACCCCATGGTCCATCTTTGAGGCACTGGGGATGAATTTGCAGCTCACTCGGACAAAGCACAGGCATGCCAGCCCATGGCCAGGAGGTAAGGGTACCAGTTTGCAGAGGGCCCTGCCACAGCATTTAAGTGCCTTGTGCTTTCTGAGCATCCTGGCAAAGGACTCCCTGCTGCAGTAGAGACAGCTGCTATCCTACAGGAAAAGCAACGCTCTCCCTCACACAGAGTAAAACAATGACATTTTAAAACTAGGAAAACCTGTATAAACTTTAGATGGGAGTTTGCTTCCTCCTTCTTCTTCGATTTGAGCAATGGGGACAGGGTAGCATGGGCACTTCTGTCTGCAATGAGCTCACAGCCCAAGGTAGGAAAGCTTGGGTCACAGAAACTGCAGGAAAAATATGTTTGCAATCAATAAATTTGTTCACACTGAAAATATATTTTTTTTCCATCCTTCTCTTAAAAATAACTTAAATACATTTCTTCTACTGGCTTGTAGACTCCAAAATCTTTCAGCCTGGGAAAGGTCCTGATTTTGCAATATCCTTCTTTTATTACATCTATCAGGTTACATATAAGCTTTCAATGCTTCTTTTCCTTTCTCTTTTTTTTTTCTCCTTGGTTGGTTAGTTGATTGGTTGGTTTTACAAATGAATTTAACCCTGTACAGTACAAATGTCTTATCTGAACACTTCTCTCACATAAATCACAGGAAAATAAGAGAAAACAGTCATTGTGATGAGCAGTTGATAGATAATTGCTAGACGAGTGCTTATGCAAAACCCAGCCTTGGAACTCCGTCATGTTTTCTTTTATACATCACACACAACCAGCTTGGATTTCCTTAGTGGCTAAGTAATACCAGAGAAAACAAAAACAGCCCCCTACATCACAATGCAGCATTCTTACCCGCAAATTTATATGTTACATTTTTATCAGCTCTAAGCTAAAATGCAGCTCAGCTCAAAACTTAATTAGACTCAATTGGAGAAGTAGTAGCTTGTAACAGGTTTTTATTCTTACAGGGTTCTGAAGGCACTTCCAGTGAGAAACAGAACAGTGGACATATGGAAAACATCCGTAAACCAGAAATAATTCCACTGGATTTCAGCCCTTAAGTTTCAATAAAAGCTGGACACCCGTACCAGACTTCCTTAAATTCTTCAGCCATCTAAAGCAGCCACATAATATTAAAACTGGAGCTGGACTGATCATTCAAAATTAATTTAGCCAGAACATTAATGAGCTACAGTTTCTTCTGCTGCTTGTATGTTGATCATCAGCAGTTTGTCATCTGTGGATTTTTGCTTCCTTTACCAGTTCTACAAACAATTCTAGCCCATAGCTTTTCACTAAAGCTTTTAAGGTCTGAAATTTGAGCAGCGCAGATCCTATTGCACAGTAGTGTTCAGAGTCCAAGCCATGAAGAATACCAGCCTGTTACACCACGGACCCTGGTTTGCTTAGGGCAGGGTGGTAGGCTGACCCTGGCTGGCAGCTAAGCCCCTACCCAGTCACTCATTCACTGCCTGCCAAATGGGATAGGGGAAAGAATCACAAGGGAAAAAGTGAGAAAAACTTGTGGGTCAAAATAAAGACCCAAAATAAAGTGAAGGAAAAGAAAAGGAAAAAAACCCCAAACAAGTGATGCAAAGGCAGTCACTCACCACCTGCAGACTGATGCCCAGCAACAACTGATCCAAGCAACACCTACTGTGTAAAAACTCCCCAGTTTTATTGCTGAGTGTGACGTTATATGGTATGGGACATCTCTTTGGTCAGTTTGGGTCAGCTGTCCCAGCTGTGTCCCCTCCCAACCTCTTGCCCAATCCTAGCCCTTGCTAGCGCAGCAGAGTGAGAGATGGAGAAGCCCTTGACACTGTGCAAGCACAGCAATAACTAAAACTTTGTTGTGTGTTATCAACATTGTTTTGGTACCAGTCTAAAGCACAGCACCATAGAGGCTGCCATGAGGAAAATTAACTCCATCCGAACCAGACTGCATACAGGGAGGTAAAAAGGGTCCATGGGGCTAACTTCAGAGACTGCCAGTCCATTGCCAGTTCAGTACTGCCAGTATTGCATGCAACAAAAACTAACACTTGGCTTTCTCTCTGTTCAGAACATTCAGTCTTCAAGAAGTTTGGGAAACTGAGGCAGGTAAATGAAGTAAGCTATCTCAAGTCACTCCCAGAAGCAATAGAAGGGATTAGCACTCAGGGCTGCTGTTTGTCTCGAACCACAGTCCTCCAGCCTTCATCTGCCAGCCCCATTTTCCTTTTGCCTCAATCAAAGATCTTTACATCTCTTTACTACTAAATTACTACATCTGCGTGTTGTAAGCTGAGGTTCCACGCATTAATGCTGTGTGTTGTTATCTCAGGGCACCGCGCCGGTACAGAGAGAGGATGAGCACAAAATACTTAGAAATCAGATAAGCAGCAAGGTAAGGACTGTAGAATTTCCCCCAGCCCAAGTAAAACCAGGTAGATTTGTTCTCACTGGAAAATGGATCTCCTTCAGGAGGGATGGGGAAGGTTAAGGTGCTTTTTTTTTTAATTTAAATAGCCTTGGTTGTCTGTTTAAAAGGCAGTAGTAGTTCTAGCTCTGAGTCTCTTGCTCTGGATCTAATTTTCCCAAGGCACAACAAGTGACTTACGTGCAGATCATAAAGGCTGTCAACAAGCTCAATAGCCAGGATTAGAACCATATTTCCTACTTTATCTTCTGTTCTTTCAAGTCAGTGCAAAATGTTACCAAAAAGCATTACTACCAAATGACATTAGGGCTTAAGAGGTATAGGCATAGGAGCCCATCTAGATACACCTATAAATGTCACGTATATCTGTTCACGGCGTAATAATAAATGTCTAGGCAAGCGACAAATACAAAGCAAAAAAGGTTCATCTGTCTCCAATGTATTTTAATAAGTGAAATAAACCTAAAGGTATGAGTTGGATTTCAGCAGCAGTTAACCTTTCCCCCAGTACGATGCAAAGTCTCTTTGCAGGGATGCTAAGCAGAAGATTTGCTAAATGCCATACTGGGGCTAACTCTGGAGGCTGCCAGTCCATTGCCTGCTTATATAAAGCTTCCCAGGAGTCAGCCTGAATGACGCTACTCTTCTGTAGGGGACACTATGCCCGATGTCACCTTCACCATTGCCTGCCTTCCACTGCCCCCAAACAAGTCCTCAGTGATCACCTTAACATGTGTTTTGGAATAGGAGGGGGTTTGAGTTTCACAAAATGCAAGACAGCTGAAAAACTGGTCAAATAACTTCTTCCTAGAATATATCCTTGCAGGTCCCATGGGTCCGTGTGCTCAAGCACACACCTGTGTAGTGAGGTAGCTGTTTCTGCTAAGGCAAAGAAGAGCATTACCTGTTTAGAGAGCTTTGGTTGTCAGCGGAATAGATATTTTTGGCTTAGGTGGAAAATAACAAAACTAGACAGGTCTGAGGTCCTGGTCAGAGTGTACTTGCTGGGTGCTGGACTTCAAAACTGATGCCAAGTTGTTTGTCTCTCTAAGTTCTGAAAAGAACTGAAATGCCAGTGGCTGGACAGTCCTGGGCTGCAGGCATGGTACAGGTGTGAACATGTTAAGCTGCAAGCTCCTGGGAGCTGCTTTCCCTTGCAAGCACTAGACAGGGAATTAGTACCACTTGCCTGTCATCACCAATGTGAAAAGTAGGTGTGATATCTCCTGGTTCAATAAAACAGAAGGAGCCCAAGGTCACTACCTTTCTGTGTGAAATGGGTCCATTCCATTTTAATACTTCCCTTTGTTTCCTCCACAAAGTAGTGACATGGAAAAAATGCCATCTCCCACCATGAAATGACAGCTTACTCCAGCCCTTTCAACATAGAAGCCCTCGAGGTTTGCACCAAGGGAGTTTGATTACTGCAGCACACAGGGTTAGGGTTTAGCATTTATACCCCTCTGACCTTTTGTAAATAAAGAGTTATACCAGTTCTGCCTCCAAAGCCAGGGAGATTTACACACAGCTTTCTCCCAGCACTGAGGTAGGAGAAACTGAGGCAGTAAAATCCTGAAAGCCAGCAATTTATTCAAGAAGGGATGCTGAGAGAACTTGAAGGCTCTAAGCTTGTGGTATTTTACCTATAGTTTGCAGCAGAGGGAACAAAGGATAGGATGTTCATTAAATCCTAGAATTTTTAGAAACATAAACTCTATCTTTTTCAAGTTGCATTGCCGGTCCTGCAAAAGTTCTCTTCAAGAGTTGTTACTACACAAGAGCTGTATGTACAGCTCTTAGTGATTTGCTGCCTACTACCTGTTGCTGCGGTGGGATCTGCTTTGAAGAACACACTGGAAAGGACCTTCCAGTCTTCTTCTATTCCTAAAACCCCTTCTGAGACCTTCTGTTGCATTCTCCTTTGGCAGTCACCTCACTCCCACATAGCAATAGCACTTGACATGACCTCTTCATGTCACTTATCTTCAAAACATGAAGAAATAATTTCTGCAAAATCTACCTATGCTAGAAGACTTTGGGTGAGACATATTTGTGACTTAGGGTTCCTGGCTCACAGGTGTGACTGGGAGAATCCCAAACCTTTTCTTCAGTACTTCACATCTCAGGCTACAAGATACGTGGGAAGCAAAACCAGGTAATATCCCTTTTCCTTTCTCAGAGTAGTCTCTAGTTTTAAGAACCTTCTCCGTTCCTTCAGTAGCAGGACTTCATAGGAGTCCTCTCTTCTGTAGTTGGGAAATTGGGAAACACAAATATGACACAATTATCTTCAATTACCAAAAATACTATTTTTATGGAAGAAAAGTGAAAATTTGACTTATTCCAGATCTGAAGCAGAGACACACACAGTGAGATTATAGGGGAGTTTTCTGTGACCAAGGTTCTCCCATGGCCTTCAGAGAAGAGAAATAATCATATTACTGCCTTTTCTCCCAGCTTCACAGCAGTTTATATCCTTTAATCTCACACACTGAATCTTCTGTTTGCTTGGGCTTTGGAGATTCAACAACCCCCATGTGCAGTTAGCACTGAGCAGGACTCCCCCGTTACTTGCTGGTTTCATCCTGGCCATACCCATGAATGACTTGCCCTGCCTCTGTACACACAACATGTATGTCGATCAGACACAAATTAAAACACGCAGCACGGCTCCACCCACACTATCTGCAGAAAGACAAACTCATTCACAGCAATGAAAAGTGCAAAGATAATGCAGTGTTTTTCACTTGATCCCAGGCGATGTTTCTTAGAATCCCTTGGCATATCCCTCCTTGCACCGGCCTCACTCCCCAAAAGCTATTGAAATGTTTGTTTTGCTGAGTCCAAGTCTCCTTTCGGTCTCCAAGGTTCTTCTACCTGTGTTTCCAGAAAGATTAATAAATACTGTGCACACCAAACTGGGGCCCATCACAGGAGCCCCAGTATCCCTCTAAAACATTTCAAGATTGGTTTTTCATCATTCCTTCTCTTTGAATGTATGATCACCAACAGGCCAATACCAGCTGCATGCCTAGCAGACAACATCCATGGTTCAACCTGGAGCACCATGTCCTTATTTTTATTTGAGTCATTCTTCTCCTGTCTCGTAATACACAAGGACTCCCAATGGTTTTGCATTTGAGATCCATCTGGTGCATCTTGACTGTGTGTAGCAACATCTTGGTGCCCATCCCTGCTGTGTAAGTCCTCCAGCAGGTCAAGACATCACCATGTCCCAGCGCTGACTCATGGCTGTGCTCTCACAAGGGTTGATGACAAGTTCTTTGGTGCTCTCATTCGTGTCCCCAATCGTCTCAGTGTCCAAACAAAAGCGTGAAGCTACGTGTTCAATGTGTGACCCAACTTTACCCCATCGCTGAGAAGAGAAATACAAGAGGAGAAACGGGTGAAACAAGCTTCCTCCTTTTTATGCTTTTACTATACTATACAAGAGGACAATCACCACTAAGCCTTTATGGCCTGACGCTGGGAAGTACAGGGTCCTCCAGCCCACACCCAGCAGAGCACACGCTGAGCATTTGTCCCATCAGAAGTGCACTCATTTAAGCTCAATCTCTGCCTGGCTTCAGAAAGATAATATATTACTAACAGCTTTTTCCCCAGGTCACTGGTTCAAATGCCAGCTCAATGATAAACTGCAGAGAAATTTTAGCATCTGCTGGCTGACTGGCAGCCTGTGCAAGCTAAATTGCCAGTTTTGGTTTCTTTTCTGCAGATAAGTATCCAGATCACCCTCCGCACTAATAGACATCCTTATCAACACACTCATTTAAGAGGCAAAGGGCTGAACAGGCAAGACTCTGTACTCCCAGATAGACTGTGCTTCCCAGATGAAGTCAGAGCACACGGGCGATTTGATGTGCAGTAATACTATGCTGAAAGAAAGGGAACTTCAAAGAAAACAGGGATCAATGAAAGGGCTCACCTGCTTGTTGTCACCTTCTTTGCAAGGTGACAGCAGCACTGGGGAACCAGGGAAGAGGGTGTACACGGACAAGCACAACTGCTGCTGGCGGACTTGGTGGTTGTATGTGTATGTCCATTCCTGCAAAGAGGAAGAAAAAGAAAGGAGGTGAGACATCAGGGTTGATCCTGATGCTTGGTATTCTTCTACCTGGAAGCAAACACTTTGGCTTGGATCCTGCCCCCTTGGAAACCAAGCACAAACCTCGTTGACTTCAAGAGGCACTGGACAGGTCACTAGGATGTTTCAAGCCTCCTCAGAACTGCAGCTGTCATTGGGGGACTGCACGCATGTACCAAAGAAAATGTCTACAGAAGCTGCTGGAAGAAAATGGTTCACAAGGCAAAGGATTTTATAGCCAGAACTGGGCTGTGGTTGGGGAACAGGGGGATGGAAAAACATCAAAAGAGAGGCAGAAATACTACACACAATGTGCAGTCCTCTTTTTGTGACGAAGAACAGCAGAAATGCTTTTGCAGCTGGCAGTGGGAGAGAGAAGGTGATATAGCAAATGTTTGCAATTCCCAGGATTCTGTTCCCAAATTATGACAAAAATCAGGGATAAAACTCCCCTTTATATCAAAGGAACGGGACCAAACTCTAAATGTTTGCTGTATTGGTTTGCTAATTACTCCTGCTCCCCTGGGCTGTCTTGGAGTTTTTTTTTTCTCATGCTGCTTTTCATGTTCACCTGCTCTTTATCAGCTCCTCAGCCCAAGAAATCATCTTTGGGGGAGCAGAGAGTCTTTGTCCTGTGTAAAGCTTACCATGCAATATAGCACTAAAAGACCGACTTCTGGAACAAAAGTTTTTTGCTTGTGACTTTGTGCAGGCATTAACTTTAAAATTAGAAAGAGCAGAGCTGGAAGGGGTTTTTGAGGGCCTCTAGCCAGGGTGCAAAGTAGGATCAACTCCTGCTGTGTGAATAGCTCTGAGGTAGCCATCAGGTGAGCAGCGATGGGAGCAAATGGAAAGGAGGTTGCTGAGCCACAGCAGGGTAGGTGAGCAGGACTCGGGGACAAACAGCAGGCTGGCTTCACTGGCAGAGGGCAAGAACCATGCTGGAGACAGCAAGGCCAGGGAGTGAGAGGGTTTCTGCAATAGGACCACAGAACCAAGGCAAATGCCTTGACAAGGTACAGGCTATGAGATATGGAGAAAGCTGCTGTGAAAGAAAAGGTGCAGAAAGAAAAAAAAACAGTTGAGAGCTCAGATATGGAGGAATCAGAGCTCTGGGAGCAGTGAAGTGAACAGGGGTGTTGGCAATGGAGGGGAAGGCAGCACTCAAATATATGGCAATTTAGGCTGGGTCTGGAAAATGAAGGGTAAGAGGTGCTCCTGGGAGATTGCAACCCTTTCCGAGCGCCAGAGGGGGAAGTGAAGAATGGCTGCCCTGATCTCAAAGCTGGGACACCTGCAGCTCCTCCTGACTTTGAATGGTGGAGGCTTTGGGTTGCATTAGCAGGAGTTATTAGAGCAGGGAAACACTTCCACCACGTTGGTATTTGTCACCGTCAGCAGCTCCAGCTCCTCTCCGCAACTTCAAAGCAGACAGCTACAGGCATTTAATTCCTGGGAATATAAATCCCACTTCATTCAGGTTCTTAGCCACCTGGAAGGGAAAGCACGCTTTTGCACAGCAAACCCAGATCCACAAGGACTTCACACTGTGATGCTCACACCCTGTGCTTTTAGCCTACCACCCCCCATCAGCTAATGGAAATGAAACCTGGCTTTCTGAATAGCCTGCCCACAGGCTTCTCAGCGAGAGCCGCCCGGGATTTCAGCACATAACAAGCATTCATTCTCAAAGCCACAGTCTGCACCCAAAGGGCTTTCTGGCAACTACTTCTTTGTCAGACAGAGCAGAGTTTACCTGATCCTACAGTGAGCGCGTTCCAGCCATCCCAACCACGCAGCACGCTGTCAGCTGCTCTTCAAACCACCAGCCTGGGAAATCAGGTGCCAAATTAGTCCTGCATCTGTGAAGCATCAAGCTCTATGGGGCAAGCTCTAACACCTGTTCTTGGTGCCTGTGCTGCTACAAGCTGCTTTGAAAACTTGCTTTGCCTTTTTAACCACTTGTTCATCATTCTAGCTCTGGACAAGGCCTGAGCTCCTCCACAGCAGCAAGCTAATCCTGTAACTCATGTATATGTTGTATACCTCAACAAACTCAGGCCGTGGGACTTTGACCCCTTAACCTCCTTGCTTCACTGAGGCACCTTATAGAGGACCGGTCCTCCCAGAGGTTCTCTATGCTTTTCCCAGGCCAGGCTCTGTTCAAGCCTTCCCAATATGCACATCCTTTCAAGGCAGGACCATCCTCTCACTCAGCAAAGCGTCATGGGACAGACAGGATAGTGGCAACCATCTCTCCTACGCTGTTCTTCATCATAAGAAGTGAGGCCTACAGGGGCACATAGATGTGTCAGTTTGATAGCTGACGTTGGATTCTCCCCTCTTGCCCCTAGGCTGTCCTGCTGCCTTTATCTAAACTGACAGATTTTCACACGGCTCTTCTGTTTTGGCAGAATGGCTTTTTATGGAAGCCAGTCCTGTTGAAAATGTTTTATCCAGTTCTAATAATTTCTTGTCTCTTTTCAACCTAGATGAAAGCCAGAGAAAATGATGCAGAAAATGAAGAAATTCTGTGGTGGGGGGAGAAAAGTCACTTGAACACCACAGAATCCATGAAAAGCTTTGAGTTAAAATGTAGGCAAATGGCCATGCAAATTTTTATCTTAACCCATCTCTTCCCCTGTTTGTATCAGTCAGGATAAAAATTCCTGCTTTTTTTTCCCATGAGAAACTGCTTTATCTTCTAAACTCTGGCACACTGAACACTGCAGTAACAACAGCAGAGCTTCACACCCCAGCAGTTGTGGCAAACAGGGCAGCCCAGGGTGCTCCAAGGAAGAGAGACCTTCAAGGAGCCAACAGGGCTTCAGAGCTTGCAAACTTGCCTGAAGTGATGCCAATGGGGTTGAGCGCTGACCCCTGGCACCAACAAAAACCAGACACATGAGGTGAAACTGAGATCAAGATTTCCTGCCTTTTCAAAGACAAAGCAGCTCCTGATGAAGTGGTGGTGGAGGAAGGAGGAAGAGGGTGGACTGGGAGAGCAGAGCTACCAGCTGCACACCACAACCGGCAGTCCCCCTCCTCCAAAGCCTCGCATAACGCTAGCCCCGATCTGAGGCTTGCGACTATTTTTCAAGGCTTTAGCATCATTTGAACGGGCATCTGTCACTGCTGCTCAGCATCATTGTGAATTGAGGAAATTATTTTAAAATGTGACCTTCGGCTTGGCGCAGCCTGGCTGGCAGAAGGAGAAAGGAGCCCCTCAGCCTAACAAGGGGCAGCCCCACAGGAGCCCAGTGTTACATGACAGAGCTGTACATGCTCTGCTGCTGAGCAAGAGGTCGGCTGTACCCTAAAGCTGAGGTAGCAGCTACAGAAAAATGTTTCTGAAGAAGCTGGGAACAACCTCAGCCCTCAATTACTATATTTTTAAAATCACAGGGAAGGATTTTCCAAGGCACACAACTGCATGGGTCACCTAAGGACACCAAAGTGCTTTGCTCATCAAAAGGCCCTAGGATGTAACTAGCTCTTACACATGTCAGAAAAGGAAAAGCAAAATGCAAAATGTGCCCACGGCAGCCTGGGTGCAGAGGTGACACTGCTGCCAGCCAGCCCCTCTGCTCTGCTGGCTCAACCCGGTTCCCGCAGCTCCAGCTGCCCTACAGCTGGGGCAGGACATGGAGGAGAATCATAGAATCATAGAATCATAGAATGGTTACGGTTGGAAGGGACCTTCAAAGGCCATCTAGTCCAACCCCCCTGCAAGAAGCAGGGACATCCCTGACTAGATCAGGTTGCTCAGAGCCTCATCCAGCCTGGCCTTGAACGTTTCCAGGGATGGGGTATCCACCACCTCTCTGGGCAACCTGTTCCAGTGCTCTACAACTCTCATTGTAAAAAATTTTTTTCTAATATCTAATCTAAACCTACCTCCTTCTAATTTAAACCCATTACCCCTTGTCCTATCACAACAGGCCCTACTGAACAGCCTGTCCCCATCTTTCCTGTAGGCCCCCTTGAGGTACTGGAAGACCGCTATCAGGTCTCCCTGGAGCCTCCTCTTCTCCAGGCTGAACAGCCCCAACTCTCTCAGCCTGTCTTCATAGGAGAGGTGCTCCAGCCCTCTGATCATCTTCATGGCCCTCCTCTGGACCCTCTCCAACTGGTCCATGTCCTTCTTATGTTGGGGGCTCCAGAACAACATTGTCCTGGATCCCAGGAATGAGAAGACAGAACTCACTGATACAATGATCAGGGGGTCTTCTTGTGCCTCAGTGCCCATTTTAGTACCTCAAGACTAACACCAGACACTACAGGGAGGGTTTGTGAGATCTGCTAGGGGTCTAAAGCCTATCTGATTTCACTGCAGTCACTCTTCGCAATTTACCCAAACTGTAGATGTGGCCAGAGGGCTCACAACACCCTTCCCTTGCACTACAGAAAGAAAAAAACTAAAATAAAGAGCAATTGATTGCCACCAGAAAAGCTCCTGTTCCTCTCTCCTCAAACCATGGTGATGTATGACAGCTCAGATCTTCTCACACCCGCTCCCAGGACTTCATGCATGTAATGTTGGTAAAGGGCTTGGGGAGCCTAGTAGGGAAGCAGCTACAGAAGGGCAATCAAGCAACCAAATTAATGCTACTAACACTAATAATAAAGCAGCTGGATGGCCAGGATATTTCCATAGTACTTGCTGAATGCCAGGAAAGCCCAGCTTTGATTTAGCTAAGCCTGTTTTTCAAATAATGAAGTTTAGGGTAAACAAGATGTGATGTCAGTATGTTAAAAGTGAGGATTATTGCTCTATTCCGGTACACCAAATACGAAACTAAGTAGCACTCAGGACTGCTGCGCCTTCTATCCCACACAGCCTGGTGACTGTAACCCCCATGTCATCCACAAGTTCAGGTGGTCTTGTAACAATTGTGTAATTAAAATATAAGTTTCCATGCACAATGAAAATGTAGATATCCTGCTTTCATCTGAAATATTCTCCTTGGATATAAGTAACAGAGAACTATCCTAGAAAGACAGAGAAAGATAAAAGGAAAAGGTTTTTCTCTATTCCTGCCTGTGTATTGAGTATAGCTGTTCAGCAATCTGTCTGTAGTGCATTTTTCTGTTCCCCTGCAGAGTTGGTCCTGGATGTGCACAAGAAATGGAACTGCCATCCAGTGGGAAGTGTTGACCTATTGCAAACTGCTGCAGAATGAGAATGGGAAGATGAAAAACTTGTGGCATGAAAAATTCCAAAAATTTACTGCACAGAAATGTCAAAACAAAACGTGTTTGATGGGAATGAAACAATCCAACTTGTTGGTGTGACATTTCTCATTTTAAAATATCACATCAAATTGATATTTCAGAATGGCCAATGCCATTTCATTTTGAAATGCTAGCTTGCAGCAGCATTTTTCATTTTGATTTTCCCAGATTTTTTTAAAAAATCCAATTCATTGAAAGTTGCAATTGTTACTAAAGCATTTTTTTTTTCCTTCACCAGAGTTGACTCTGCAAAACATGATGACCTGCTCTCATGAACTCGCTTCTCTAGCTGTTTGTGTAAAAAGTCTATGCAGCAGTGGGAGAAAGAAAAAGAATTCTAAAATCCAGAAAACAGTTAAACTGTAAGAACTATAACTATACGGTACTTGCAGTTATATTCACTGTATTTTCTGAACTGACTAAAATTCAAGTCATTGTTGATTTTACCAGACTGTGAAACAGATATTATTTTCCTGACTAAAGGCAAGCATGCAATAGCATGCAAAAGAGATGCACATAATGACATGCTTCATTTGCACACACAAATTAGGGACATTTTCAGCAACATCTGAAAAAATAAAGGCTGGCCCTTTTATATGCGTAGCTACCTGGATTGAATGTGTAACCATGAGGGTTAAGGATGTACAGTCAAGTGGCAGCAAGCACACCATCGCCTATTAAATTATTTCACGACACGCTGAAGCAGCGAGTGATTGTTATCCTCCCCGTTTTTAGAGATGGGAACAGTGAGAGAACTTACTGACATGCCCAAAATCACAAAGGGAGCCTGAAGCAAAGGCAGGTTTTGAAGCCGTGTTCTAGGGTCTTGCTCCAGCAACTCTGCTGCAAGGCACATGTGCCTGCTCTTGGCTCTAAACTAACATTTCATAGAATACGCTTTTGAGAACACTGATTCATACAGCTTTTTCTCGTCTCAGTGAGATTGAAAAAAAATGAGATCAAAATAAACGAGATCATCCTCATTAAATTCTCACTAGTTTAATGGGCAATCTAATATTGAGAGAACGCAGACTATGAAGTTATAAATACCACTGAGATTCAGTGCATTTTGAAAAAAATCAGGCTGAAAGATGAGAGGAAATTATAGTTCTCTTTGTCTTTCTCTGATCTCTGCAGATGAACGGCGCATGGCATTCCTGAGCAGCAGTAAGTGCTCAGCGCAGGCTAGCACAGAGATAAGGGGTCCACCGTGTGCTGCAGCTCCTGCACCAGTCCCCGCTGCTGGCCAGGGCCTCCACCGAGGTAAGGAGGACTTACCAGGGTTTACCTATGTGCCACCTTAGGAAACAGGTTGGCAAAACGGGTAATCCTCCAACAGAGATTTAGCAAACTTAGGAAGCTGCCCCAGAGCCTTCTCTCCAGCTGGCATCACAGGGATAGGCAACACATCTTACCTGTGCTGTTGCTGCCGTGCCTTTGCTGCTGATACAAGGATTTAAGCTCAGGACGGGGAACTCTTGGGCTTCAGATTTGTGCGACTCCAGGCAGCTTTGCCTTTGCCTGATCATCCCAGTCTGATAGAGCGATTCCTCGGGAATCCTGCAGGAACAGCGTGAAAACAACATCCCTGCTCCCCCAGGCACACGGAGTACCCAAAGGGAGGCTCAGAGGGGTAAGGAGGGTGTAGTGGCACCACTTCACCTTCAGAAAATGAGAATGGCAAGACCTATTACAATACTGAACCACTGAGAGCAGTACCTGGACAGGGATGCTGCAGAAGCAGCACTCAGAGATAGATGGCTGGCCTTTCTAGGAGGAAAAAATAAATAACACTGCACAAGGCAAACAGAGGAGGAAGGAATAGACCACGAGCAGGCTGAAGGTCAGCCTTCAACTTACAGGAGTGTGGAACTTTATAACAAACTACCACAGAGCCCTGGCATTCCCTGTGAATGCTGCTGTGCAATGCCACACATAACAAAAAAAAGCAAGAAAACAGCTATAAATCATTTTCACACTGTGATTCTGGACTCGGCCATTGCGCCAGCAGATCCTTGGAGGTATCTCCAAAATTTCTGCACCCTTTCTGAGTGTGGCTCCTGATAGTGACTGGTGGACTGGATGCAATGGTTTCTGGAGTAATTTTGGTGACTAAAAGTGATCTGCATAAAAACAGCTGTAGAAGTGCATATTAAGCAAAGCATTAGGCTAGGAGTAAGGCAGAGCCACTTGAATAGAGGTCATAAACTCCTAGAGTGGATAGCTTCACAACAGAGAGGTCTTGAGTATCACAGAACACTGTGAAAGGATGGGAAATTAGGTGCTTTTTTTTTTTTTTTTGTAAGCAAGAGTCATTAAGTACTGAAACAACCCAGCAGAGGCTATGGTGGATTTTCCACCTTGGGATACTTTTGTAAGGAAAACTGGCAGCACGAGCAGGAGGATACCTGAGGAAGCCCCAGGAACTAAGAGAGGTAATTGGTACTTTGCCTCTCGCCAGCTCTACAGCAAAGAGCCACAGAATTCATAAGACTGCTTAAAGAAAGCAGGATCACAAATGAACCGTGCCACACTGAGCAAGCTGTGTTGAAAGCCAGGACAAAACTCACTCTGCCCTTCTGTGAAGCCCAAGGGAGGGGGTGCCTGTGTCTCTGGGGGAGCAGGAGGCATAGGGACTGGAGAGGCAGAGGAAAGCTCTGTGGGGCAGGTATCCCCCTGGCCTGCTAGAGAGAGGTGGAGATCACACATCCATACCGAAGTTCAGGATAAACGTTTTCCAGGTACCACTTGAAGCTGTGGCATTTCAATCTCTTCCGCAGCTCCACTCTGCTCTGGATGCTGTGGGAAGAAAATGTTTTAGAGATACAATGGAAATCATGAAGGTGAGACCCAATGTACCAAAAAGGGAGGCTAGGAGAAACCCAACAGATATGTACAGACAGCAAACACAAGAGCATCAGCACCTCTATTTTCTGCTATCTTCTGCATGAGTTTGGTTGGTTGTTTTGATCTCTATCTCTCTGGAGGTCTCACTTGGTAAAATGGCATGATGACATGATGACATATTGCCATTTTAACAAGGAGTCCGATGGGTGAAAGTTTAATGGAAAAGTACGGTCATCTAAAAATGATTAATAAATAATGTCTGCTATCTACTATATGCAATAACCATTAATTTAATATATTAATGTACTAGGAAATTAATATATGCTATTATAACTTACTCTCCATTTACAGGACTACAGAAGGCCTTGATGCGCAAGAGCACCTAAACACATCTTTAAGCCAGCAGAAGTTAGTCACACAGTGAAATACTTCTTTCTTTCATTAACCAGGGTCAAATTTCTGCTGAGGGATCATGCTATACAGTGACATTTTTCCAAACTCCAGCTCCTCTCTGAGCCAGCCTCTACCCATGGAGCTGTTATGAGCAGGCATTTACAGAGCAGTAGGAAGCCTCCAGTACTTTCCCTTTCCATAGTCTACCTTCTCTACATCCTCCTAAATTTAGTGGGACAGAGCTGTTACTTCAGTCCATGCTGACGGATGGGAAGAGAGCATGAATTCAGTGGAAATAGGTTAGTCACCAGGACGTCAATTTATTTATCTTAGAAACTAAAGAGTAGCCAGAAGGAATTTGGGGTTGGACTGGGAACCCGCTGTAGTCCGAAGGAAACTGTCTAAGGAAAGGAAGAGCATACAAAAATGAGAAATTAACAAAAATATGTAGTCCTTCTGACAGGGAGGCATTTCTGACTGTTCACAGACTCAATGGCAAACTCCCTGAATACCTCCTTTCCAATAAAGCCTTAGTGGGCCTAAAATTTGATGATTTTCCTGCCTCTCAGCTGCCAGCAAGACCTCTGGACTCTCCCCATCAAACTGCACTCTGGGACCAGAAGTACTTGTACTTAATGCCAAGGGCAGAACATAGGCACAGGGGGCTTTCCCCCAACTCAATTCGGTTCACTCACTGGGATAAATGATCACAGCATATAAACTAGCTGTTTATATGTTTCATTGCTGTGCTGATAGCACCTGCCTACCATTAGCACTTAATTGAGCATTACTACAGAAACAGCGCAGGTGGGTTTCCACAGCAGGGCGACGTCACCGCGCACACCCATTGCAGCAGGCAGGGCGCAGGTAGCAGAGGAAGACACTCACTTTCCGTAAGGCCTCCCCTGGGCTGCAGGACGAGCTGCATAGTAGTACTGCTTGAATTCGTCCATCCACACTTCCGCTGTGCGCTTGGTGTTTCTGTAAGAGGCGATGAAAGGCAGGTGAAACCAAGGAAGCCTCCAAGGTGACATTCTCTAAATTGCATTGAGTAATCCATCCTACTCTCCTCCCATCCTCAACTTGGTCTTTGGCTTCACCCAAACCACCTTTGAGCCAGCCCTCCCGACTACTAGAGAAGGTACTCCTCCTCCCCATTACTCCAGCGACCAAACACCAAGGCCAAAGCTTGGGTGAAGAATTCACCATTTCAAGCTCAAGTGGATGCTTTGCATCCTTCAGAACTGAAGCTTCTCTTAAGTACCATCGCCCAGGCAGGCATGCCTGGGGTTTTATTTAGTGGTTGGGATGGAGCTCTGAAAAGTGGCGCAAAATTTGCCAAAGATTGAAGGCAAATATTTATTTTGTGTCAGTCTTGTATGGACGCTCCTGCTTTGCACCCCAGCATTTCACTGAGGCAAATCTCAGCATTCGAAACTTGAGAACCATCCTGGCCACAGAGCTGTAGCATAAATGTGAGTCTTCCACATCAGCCAGGTGTCTGCAGAAGGTTTATGAACCTCAGGAAATCTGTTGACTTCAGATGGCTCTAACTCTCCTTGCAAATGGCTTTGTTGCTCCATGCCTATCTGCCTGTCCCTGCCCAGGTCAGGGAAGTCCTCCAAGCTCCTGCTCCAAGGCAGACCAGTGCCTCCAAGCTATTGCTATCTGCCACTGGGCTGCAGGTGCCGCAGGGCAGGCTCTGATCCAGCTGAGTCCCACATGGCCAGAACAGGAGACAGTCTGCACATGAAGCCAGCACAACACTGGAGCCTGAGCTGTCTCTTGCACTGAAGAAGAGGCTGTGTGGAAAAAAAATCAATATCTGGCAGAAAGGTGGAGATATTTTTTGTTAACATCTCTGTTTAAACACAGACAGCAAAGCTTGCCAGAAGCTTGCCAGAAGCTGCTTCTCCTCCCATTCTATATACCATCACATTATGTTTAAGGCTGATAGATACCATAAGATTAATAAAATCCCAGCTCGTAATGCCTAACAGATACATTTCTCCACAACGCTTTTCAGTCCCTTGCTGATTCATGGTGCTTCTTCCTGTCTCTCTAAGGCCACTGCAATAGTCTAAGTGCTCTTTCTCAAGAGATGCCAAAGTCACAGTGTCTATATCGACACCTGTATCTAATCTTCCCCAACATGCAGGGTTTTTTCCTCTGGCTTCCTGATCTCATTTGAGTTTATAAGAAACATGGGGATAAACATCAAGTCTCGCACCTGGATGTTGATTCAGAGCTCCCCAAAGTCCCTGGGGGCCTGTGCTTGGGGTGTACCCAGAGGAGCTGTACCCATTCAAGCTCCCTTTGCTCCTTCTGCAGGTGATGCAACACAGATGCTGCCTTTTCACTCAGGTTTGCAGCAACTCTGACAGTGGAGATCCTGCCACATCCCAGCCTGTTCTGTAGGAGTCTTATTTCCCCACTAAAAGCAAGAGACCTCCTCGGAACTCTAAAATTTGTGCCTTCCTCCTCAATGCCAGCAATGCCCTGTGCCACTCGCTGCCAGCCTTTTGAAGCAAGGCGACAAAGTCCCCTTCCTGCCCCACACTCTGCATGGCTGCAAACTGTATTGGATGTAACAGAGATTATAACCCCCAGTTCATTGTCTCATGCAAAGCATGGGGAAGCTGCAGATTGCCCAGGTCAGCATCTTCACAAATACTCAGCTCTTTGTAACACCGGGAAAGGCACACTAAAAGGGATACCTAGTGGGTAAACACACACAAATAACACTGCATTAAGTATAAATGCCCCAGGTGTTTTTCTCTGTCGTTTACTTAATGGAAAACCTTCAGCCTCATGCTCTAAAAAAGGAGACAATCGTTCCTGACTTCATTAGCTGCTCCCATCATCTTTCCCACACCGATTCCCACTTCTGCACTACCTCCATCCTTGCCTGCTGTTCCCAGGATCTTAGCCCATTTCAGCTGGCCGTTTCAGTACCCAATTGAGCCTACGTTCTTGTGTGTGAGGACAGGTCCTTTTCAGCTGGGACGCTCTGGCAGTTCCTTCAGTGTCCCCACCAGTGAGGCGCAGCCCATTCCTGCCCCTGCTCGAGAAGCGGCACTAGCCTGCAGGCAAAGCCGCCCGCTCCAGTGTGCTGCTCAGCAGCTCTCTCTGAGAGGCATCAGGAACCAAATTTTCTGGTTCACTTGAGCCACGCTCAGCCCTCAGCTAAGGTCACTGGGTACTGACAGACATTGCCGGCAGCCTGATTTCAGGTCATTATAAACGTGTTCTGACGACCTCAGGGTCTAAACCATTTGCTGTTGCAGTAGCTAGTGCTCAGGGAGATGCTGGGGCTGTCCCTCCATTTCCATGCTGATGAAAGGTATCATATAAGTGTCCTATATCTGTCATATTCTCAACACTGTAGAAATCCTAAGGGAGAGTTGTACTGGCTTGATTTTTCTTTGTCTCAGGTGATTCCTGCCCAGGGATATTTTCAAATTTTCCAAGCAAACTTTCTTCCCCATCTTCTCTGCTCCCCCCTTCTGACAAAGCAGCACCTTATTCCACCTCACAAAAACCAAGGAACTACAAAACACCTACTTAATGTATGTATTGGCGTTTCCCTCTGGAAAGACGTACGGATGTTTCTTCCGGAAGACATGGCCAACACGGCTGCAGGGGATGATTTCCAGGCTCCCTCCACACATCCACACACGGAAAGAGATTTCTACAAGAAAAGCAGCTCAGCATTTTGTCTTTCTGTCCTAGAACAGGGTAGATCCTAGTGTTAACTCTCCCTTCATCCTCTGCCACATTAAACTGGGGTAAATCAATTACCAGACAGGCTTTCCTAGGCATAACTCCCTTAAAAGCACATTTCAAAGCTTCTTGTGATCTGTTTGAAGTCAGTGCACTTGAAACCTGCCTGTAGCACAGCAGCTGCTATTACAATGGCAAGAGTGAGATGGTAAGTAGGTCCCTTTTCATGCAGCCCCGTTTACATCGCAGAATCATCTTGCCAGTTTTGTTCTCCCCTAATTACTTCTGCACTGCCTATTTCAGAGTCATTTCCCTCCAAAGGGCTGTCAGGTTCACCAGAAGAGGACATGAATTCCATTTATTAATGACTACAATGGTCATTATCTTTATGAATCCACCACTGATTCTGCAAAGTTAACACAGAGCTGTGCATCTATTACCTGTCCCAAAATGGATAGGAGCTTACCCTGCCCAGAACATAGTCCAGGCCATGACTGCCGATATTGTGGACCAACAAGGCATGCACCTTCACACAAGCAAAGCTCAGTGGCAGGAGGGGTTATCCCAAAAATCTGGATAAGTTGTCAGTACAGGAAATGTCTCCTGGTTGCCCCTCACTGCTCTCTGGCTGATCCATGGGACCCTTCTGGAGGAAAAAGAGCCTGTGGCACAATTGACACCAGAAGTTATGGGGCTCTTGGCCCGGAGCTAGGTGAAATCTTATCTGGCAAGGTAGGATGGTTGAGCAGAATGGCTGATCTAATGGGTCCATCTGGTCCTAACGCCTGTGAAGCTACAAAACTGCAGCTATATTGTCAGACAGTCATGCTTAGACAGAACCAGCATAAAAAAAGAAATGAAATTAAAAAGAAAAGGCTTCTGCTTTGCATCCTATTTTTTCATCTGTTGACAGTCTAGAACTATACATAGTACATACCTACTTCCAAAACAAGAAATTCCTTGTCACTGCCCCCATACACATATTTAACTACAGAAGTCAGACAAGAGGCCACCTATCGTCTTTGCCAGCTCATGCTCCTGGCAGTCCCCTCACAGATGCCAGCACAAGGATGACTTGTCCTCAGGTTGGGTGCTGGCAAGACAAGAGCCCCGTGGCAGGAAGGCCATTTGGGCAGTGTGAACAGGACTCCTCCTCCTTCAATGGCAGGTTCTGGTGGCCCACAAAGCTGCCATCCCTCCAAAACCAACTCACAGCTTCAGGGAGCAAAGGAGAATTGGAGCCTGGACCTCCAAAGCCACCTATTCTCAAGCACACACGGCTCAGCTACCAGGAGCACATTGCTGCAGAGGTGGGAGCCAGATTCATGTCGCTCCCATCCTTGCTCCCAAGCTGATGAAAATGGGAGGCTGGCACAGCCTCAAAGCCCTCTTGCCTTGATGCTCGGGTCAACATCCAAGGCTTAAGCCCATCCGCAATAGCTGGCTCTGGCAGCGGGGGCCAGCAATGGGTGGGGTGGGGAAGCAGAGCAGGGAGAAGCATTTATTTCCAGAAATCCCTTCCTCTTCCCCTCAGTGCTGTGTTGACAGACAGGAGCTGCAACAGCAGCTGGAGCCTCACCACTTTCCCCAGTGCTGGGTATTAGCAGGCCAATAAAAGGTGCCCTTATGCCGTGTCCTGGTGCTATATTGGGAGCAACCTTAATCACGGCTGCAGGGAAATGAGATTACAGCAGGATGTGGCCGCTGTAAGCTGCTGCACTCGGTTCCCCTCGCACGTGGCTGTTGCTCTCAGTTGCCTGTGTGTCACGGTGCCGGCCGCACCGCCAGCGCTGCAGAGTAAATTGGAAGGGTGTCTGATAAAACAGGACAACCAGCTGAGCAGCTGTGAACCGTGGTGTGGCTGCTGCCTTGTGCTTTTCCCTCCTCTGGTCCCTTCTGCTCAGCATGGGAGAAGAGCAGCTCCCCGGAGTGCTACAAGGGAACGACTCACGCCATTCAGTCCTCGCCTGCTCTCAATTTAAAGCCTAATGAAGAGGTGGGCTGAGGTGATCTCTGTGCACAGGAGCAACGGAAGCAACTGGTGCTGCCTGCTGTCAGAGATGAGTGACAAGCAGAGATGGACAGCAGGTCAGGCGCAGGGTGGCAGTCCCTCTCCTCCTGTCTAGTTCCCTTCTTGAATGCTTTGTTTGGGCCACTGATCCAGCGGGGGAGGTTGGGAGGGCTGCTGCTCCCTCCTGGGTTTCCTCAGAGCCACCCTACTCAAAGAAGCAGATGCTTCCCACAAAGAGAAAGCACAAAGGAGAGAGATTCTACTGCATAACAAGATATAAATAAATAAAATATGCTAGAGGAAAAAGGCATGTGAAGGTAACAACAGTGCCAGGCAGCGGATGGGTTACTGAAAGGTGGCAGCATCTGTTCCCTTGGATGACTGACAGCATCGCTGTATCTGTTAAGACACAAGATCCTTCCTTCCTTGCTAGCCATACTCCCCAGAGGTGTGAGCTATTAAAACCAGCTTCTGATCTGTCTGCCTGACACCAAGTGCCTCCCCCTTCTTCCATGGATACAGTCTGTTGCGCTGATCTGCAACATCGCTACGGCTTCAAAGAGAGAAGAGCCCAGCCTGATCCAGTTCTTCTTGACATGGGGGACAAGGGACAGGCTGTTACCTCTCAAGTTTGCATGCAGATTTCTTAATGCCCATCTCGCCCTGTGATAATGAGCAGAGGTGACTGAATTTAGGTCAGCTCTTAACCTTTTTTATTTGTGTAGGAAAAATGAGAGTGTTAAGGAGCGCCTGGCAGCACTCAGCCATCTAGTGATACAGGAATGGATAAGCAGCCACGTTACTTTGTCACCTGCTTGCAGCATGTCGATGGAGCTACTGCTCCAGGCACTCTGCAAATTTAGGGAAGCACTGATGCCCCAGTTCATAGCTTTGAAAAGCTGTTGTCAGACAATGGAATGTCATGTCTTGGCTTTACTAATGAGAAAATAAAATCAGGAAGGAATAGGAGGGTGCCTGTGGTGTTCTGTCATCCATTGTTAACACCAGAGCTGAAAACTCTGTGGTTTAGGGTATTTACCTACACAAAATCAAAGCAGCCTGGAAGGCAGGGAGACCCCAAGTACCAAAAATTGCTCACTTCCTGTCATTCACAGTTGTTGGATCACTTACCTGAGACTGTAACCAATGGATGTAAGTGAGGGAAACCATGCAGAACATTCAAAGCAAAGACCAAAATGACCTTGTATCCATCTGGCATGATTCAGGAAGAGAAGCCAACACAACAAGGCATAGGAGGAAGAGTGACTCACCGAAGTTCTCCCCACCCCAGATGTCCATGGCACTGTCGTACTTCCCCAGGTGGTTGAACCATGCTTTGTCAATCACAAATAGCCCCCCAGCAATGATAGGAGTCCTGCAGAATGGGGGAGGGCAGAGGGGACACACTCTCAAACATTGCTGCAGCACCTTGATAAACAGAATCAGCCCTCCCTTTGCCTCCTCTTCCATCATTGAGACATGGATCTCCTTCTCATCAAACAAGGACAACACACCTCAGAAAGCATCTGGGCCTTTCTTTCAGCTGCCTTGGTATTTCGCTGTCAATCTTAAACTGCCTGGCACTTAATGACTGGCGAATGCAACCGTCAGCACAACTCCTACAAACCCAAAGTTCACAGCCCTGATTGTAGGCTTCAGCATCAAAAATGCACTTAGCGCTCAGGGGGTTATTCACACAGACGGGCTTTTGCCTGCAGCCAGCCTATTAAGAGCACCATTCCACCAGGGAGGGGAAGGCAGAAGGGCTTTTTAAAAGCCATCACTAGCTGTGTGATCTTTATTTCAAAACAGGGTTATTTTTCATTCTTTGGATTAGCTAAGAAAACTGCAGAGAGAAGGTCTGCGGGGGAGGGGAGGACAGACTCAGAAGATAGCTTGAGGAGACTCGCCATTTGCTGGCACAAGTCCCATCCCCATTCAATTGCAGACAATGTGGTTGCCTTAGCATAGGCCTGGGAGGAGCAGAGGCGACTCCTGCACCTGGGCTAGTCTCCACAGTGCCCTACATGGCATGACGACCAGGAATGCAAGGCGAGCCATTGGGAAGCTGGCAAGATCTGCTGTTAACAACAGCATCCTTAGGAACAGCGGTGCTTTGCTCCCCTGTGAGCTTTCTAAGGCCCTGAGCTCCCTCCAGCACTTGGTCTCCTCCATGCCGAACACCGCAGCACTTCACAGCTGGGGCTGCAGACACCAGCACTTGGCTGGCTGTCAGGATAGATTTTCAGCAGATGAGAGACTCCCTCCATCCCACGGCACGAGGACAGATGGCATCCCTCCCATTCAGTTTCACTCTCTCTCCTACACATCCTAAATTTTTGAGGAGCCTTCAGCAAGGTCCGGAAGAGCAGCACTGATCTGGAAAGGTTGGACCAGACACACATTTCATCAAGTTGGCCAAGGACACTGTCTTATTTTTGAGTGACAGCTGAGCTGAGAGAAGCAGGAGCCTAGAGCACTAGGTTTTCCCCCAACCTTATTCAGCCTCCTTAGCACCACCAAAAGACAAATAATGATAAATACATCCCTTCTACCTTTGTAGCATCTTTAGGCTTCAATGTTGGGAGGTGAAGCTGTACTGCAAAACCCAAGCTAGCCAGGAGCTCGCTATAGGTATTAGAAATTCAGAGCTGTCCTGGAAAGAATATCACACTGCTGTGGTCAGACATGAGGTCAGATGAGACACCTGTCCTGTCCCACGTTTTTCAGGTGCCTCCTTCCCTCTCTTGACTTACTTAATGGGTTCGGTGGGATCAAGTCTTTTCGCTTTCTGCTCCGGGGAAAGCTGCTCCCATTTGAAATGCAGACTCCAGTCAAAACCTAAAACCAAAGTAGAGAAATACCATGGGGAAATTAGAAGTGGGTGTGGATTAGGAGGCAATGTAGGCTGCAGAAGCCATGTTTGATGGAGTATTTTCCCCATTTTCAAATGACTTAAGCCGTGGAGATGCAGCTCTTGGGAGAAGAGTCCAATGACCAATGTATTTTACTACTGCATATGAATGAGAAACAATATATTGCATTACAATTGCAAAATCAAACACTCCAATGGCAGGAAGAGTCATAATTAAAGCTGCTGCTGAAACCTCACTTTGTCCCTTCATGCACAGAGATACACGGTCTGATGGATATTGCATGCTACAAATAGCAAAGGCATACTAATAAGCGCTACAGCCGCATCCTCCATTTGTTGCCTAGACATCCCCCATCTCTTGTCAGCACCTCAGCTTTCAGTGCTGCCAAGGGTGGCTTTGACATGACCCTTCTTTCCTGCTTGAGTGCCTTATCCACTGTAGCAAACACCATGCCTCATGCCATGCTTACCTGTCTCTAAAATAGCCTGAAAACAGCCAGTGGGGAGCACTGAACAGTGCTCAAGAGCTTTCTGCAAGATAACGGAAGCCAATGGGGTGGTGCAAAGCCACCAGCTCCTCAGGCCGTTGCACACTCACACCCATGGGATGGATACCCACTGGGCACATACGCAGCTTGGACTTACCTCCTCTCAGGTCCGAGGAAGCTGCCACATAGGCAAAAGTGTCCAAGTTGATGATGTCAATAACGGGGCTGACCACTCGGGTGGAATCCTGGAAAAGCAGAAGTGAAACGACCCATGACTTCAGATCGCACTGCTCAAACTGATCAAGGGATGCGCTAAACTCCTGGAGACATGAGGTGGCTGGAAATCTTGGTGTCATTCAGGTTTGTCAGGGACAAGTGCCCATCACTGCCTCCTCCTCCTCAGCCATCGCATCAATTCAACCAAGGAATTAATGGCAGCAGCACCAAGTGGCAGAGGTATTGCTGGGAGCCTGGGAAGGCAGGCACGATCTCTCCTGGGAAAGAGGACTGTGTGCTGCTAGGCTGCTTAGCTAGCACCTCTCACCAGCTCTGGCTTCACCCGCAGTCTCTCCCTCCACAGGCCGTGCGTGTACTCAGCACGAAACTCAGCTGGATGCAAAGCTCCATCTGCCTTTTGCAAATTCACTAAAGTATTCCCCTTTTGCCTCCCTTCAATACTTTTTACTGGATCTCAGAAGTCAGGCAACAAACAGGCAGTAGAAACAACAGAGGAAAACCACAGGCAGTGAAGCAGCTTAAATACAGGCATTTTTTTAAATGCACAAACTGTGAGGATACAGTTAGAGTTTTGCCAAAGGTGTGAAAGGGTTAAAAAAAGATGCCAATTATTTTAAATAGTTGGTGGTGATTTAATTAACATCTTATTATGGGCAAAGAGATTACACAAACAGTTATGAACAAAAATATCTACAGGAGGAAGAGACTCTGACAGCTTTGACTGGTCTCTTATCTCCCTTTTTCTTTTCAAAAATCCCAAACTCCAATTATAGCTCAAACTTCAAGCTTTTACCCTCGCCAGATCAAATCGTTTTTCACAGCTATGCAAAAGAAAGCAACTGAGCATACATGGGTTTGCTCCCTCGCTTAGAAAAGATTTTGTTTCAGAATTCAGTCCTAATAAAGAAGTATTCAAATGCAGCTGTAGGAAGAAGCAACCAAAGGCCACGAGCTGCTGGACTAGAGCTCAGGTTTTCCAAATGAGCATGACAAATAATTGGTATTTCCGTAACAGTGTCAAATCAGGAGTCTTAATGTGACTTTCTGTGAGTCAAACGACCCACTGATAGAGCAAGGTCTGCTGTACCTACGTACAACACAAGTCATGTTCAAGCACAATAAGCCTTTTAAACCCATCATAGCTGCCGCATAGTGCCCCTCAGAATGCAGCAGCTCAGTGTACCCTAGCATCCTTCAGTTGCCTGAGGGTAAAGGAAAGGTTTTAGGCAAAGCATCTGCTTTGCATGCTGAACACTGAAGGGAAAGGATCATAGCTAGTCATTTAAAATTTGTCTCTCAAGCATCTTACTGGTGAGCACTTTTAATTAGTCCATGCTTATCCCCAGTTTCGATTCCACGTCCATACTCATTGCACAGCACAACTTCTTGCAATAAAATCCCTCTTGGCTGAGTGCATTACTACAGAGTGCTGGCAGCTTTCAGCAGTGCCACCTTCTCCCTGCCTCATTTTCCCTGCTATGTTGTGGGGACATTCATATTTACTCAGCTTTCATGAAGGTCTCTCTGACCCTCAAGAGAAAAGCACGACATGCTCAAGAGCACAGTGCTGTTGCTATGATTTATTTTGGGCTGAGCCCCAGATCTTATTCTAGGCAGCTTCACCTTTCTGTTTTTTTGATACTCTCCCATACCAGGGCCATTTAATATGAAAAACACCCAAATCTTCAATCCTCTTTCACGTGAAATTCTCAAAAACCTGATAATGTGTTTCTCCAATACACCTCTCAAACAAACCAAATTATGGAGCTAAATCAACAGGAAAAAAACCTCTGAAAATGGTACTGAAGATAATGTGTTAACCTTGGAAGAGGACCTTGGTTTCAGCTTGTCTCCCAAACTCTACATCATAACCTTGTAATGGACAACATAACAGGGCATGGTTGCTCCTCTGGCCCCACAGCAGCACGAGGCAAGGTGAGAGAGCCAGGCTGTCTCTCACCTGCCTCCCCCTCCCCCAGGAGAGCACCAATCTGGGGGGGATGCTTGAGCTGGAAGGGGGGTGGGGAGGGTCACTATCCCGTTCATCCCAGTGCCATTTGCAAATCCAGTTTTGAAGTGAGCTCATTGAGTCATACTGTAAAAATGCCTAGGGCTGGATAATTACATTTTTAGAAAAGTTATTCAGTCGAAATGCACCGTTAATGGCTTTAGAGATATTTGTTCCGTAAATGAAAACAAGAGCCCGTGCCCACACGCTCACAGCCATACGCTCGTAAACACGCTGATGCAAAACACCCACGGTCACTGCCGCTCCCTGGGACACACACCCTCCCAGGCACAAGTCTGAGACTCCCTAGACCCCTCTCTTCCCCCTACACCCCTTCAATTGCTCTTAGACTTTGTAGTCCTGCTTGTTTCCAAACCTACATGCCAGGCACGTACACCCAAAAGGGAGCGTGGGCCTGGGGAGGGGTGCCATCAGCTGCTGGGAAAGTTCGACATGGGGTGCTCAAGGTGCACCTTCCCATGTCCAGGCACACGCAAGGTGGCACACACAGGCTTTGTCCAGCATTTCCCACCATGGAAAGCTGCAGGAACAGCTGCTCTGCCCAAGAAAATAAAAGAGAAGCAATGCACAGGATGGCTGGTGGTGGTGAGAGCCCCTCATTGCTCCTTTGCTTGAAAACTTAAATCACATTCTCTCAAAGCAGACTGTTCCTAGGAGTATCACAGTAAGAAAATGCTCTTTTTACGCAGCAGTCGGACAACAAAGCCATCTCTTTAGCATAGCCTGAAGGTGGCAGCAGTAACATTTCATACACTTTATTGATCAATATTTTAACCCTGATGGAAAGGATGGGTCCAGTGGGCCTGGGAAGACAGAAACCGAGGACCCCCCATCATTATCCTGCAGTTTTTGCAAGCAGTTAAAGAGCAAGCAAGCAGGATCCTGCTTGGTTTGCCAGTTTCTCAAGACTCCTTGTAGTAAGTCTCCCTTGCTGCCTTTCGTCTGAGCTGCAAGATACTGGGCAGGGTAAGAGCAGCATGAGCAGCAGTGCAAGCTCACAGACTGCCTTACGTCCAGCCAGAGAAAGATGTAACCCAGAAGAGCAAATAAAAAGAAGTTCATGGAGGTGACGTGTGCATTTGCTGCTATATTCAGACCACGATGCAGTGGAACTGCTACAGCAATGTCACACATGACATCCACAGTCACCTCCTGCACAGGCGCTGAATGTGGGGCACAATCCCGGAGCTGCGCCAGAAAGCAGCTCTGCCTGCCCCCTTCCTGCCACCACTGCTGCCCTTCTCCTGCCAAAACATGCTAGAAGCTCTGCCTGGGAAAGAGGCAATTGCTCTGAATATTCCTCACCGAAATACAGCAGGGCTTCGGCAGAGAATGAGGAATGCCTGCCTTAAAAACGCTCAGAGGAACAACGGATGCAGTAAGCTTAGTGGTGAACCCCATCCTGGAGCACGCCGGCTACGAGGCTCAGGTTGGGTATCACAGCATGTGTTCTCCTAATTCCAGCAGAGCTGTGATCAATAATATGAAAAGGCCATTTTCATTATACGACCATTTATCAGCAGCACTGCAGCCCAGCCTGCAAACCGAGGTTGGGACCTCTCAAGCGCTGGCTGCACTAGGAGTGCCAGCAGCACCGACTGCCCTTGCCCACCGTGAAGGGGCCTGAGCTGGCGTTGTGTTCCCCCTTCCTCTTGTCCCATTGCTGCAGCACACAGGAGACACACAGCCCAGCCAGCACAGCTGTCACGTATGGAGGTGTGAAAAGCAGGATGCCTTGGATGAGGGGCACCGTAAACACCAGCCAATCATAACCC
Organism: Tetrax tetrax; assembly: GCA_009806455.1. Lineage (NCBI taxonomy): Eukaryota > Metazoa > Chordata > Aves > Otidiformes > Otididae > Tetrax > Tetrax tetrax. The sequence continues at coordinate 75,051 of WHYT01016866.1, read as the reverse complement.
ACCGCCTTGGCTTCCCCTTGCTCCTCAGCTGCCCCTACTTTAACTTAATTCAGTAGTTTTAAAATTACTAAGTAATAAATACCAGCAATCGGGGGTGTAGCAAGGGTGGGGGAATGAGGCACAGCGAAGGGAAAGGACCATGCGTCCGCAATGGAGCTGAAGGCTTTATCCCTTGCACCATGCCAGTGGGTCACCGGCACAGAGCTCCCTCTAAATTGAGTGACAAGGCACTGGGAGCCTCCATGTACACTTCTGGAGAGAGTCACCACCAGCAAAAGGCAAATGTCATTGTCTGCTCCAAAATCAGCAGAATTTAAATCCTATTAAATCAATTTATTAGCGCTTAATTTGCATGAAATTAAATTCGGCCCCTATTCAAGGAGCCGTCACTCCCTTAAATCATCAGCACTGAGCATTTTACAGAAGCCTAATTTAAAACTCTGCTGGATCACTGTCCACCTATTCCCCTTTCACCACTCAACCTGTGGTTTAGTAGGCACAGTGGTGTTAGGTTGATGGTTAGACTTCATGATCTTGGAGTCTTTTCCAGCCTTAAAGATTCTATGATTCTGTGCTTGCCGGTTAGAGTCTTGCTGCCCCGGGAGGCACCTGGTCCCACCCACCCATACGCTCATCCAGTCACGGAGATAACCACGCCTGCTTGGTGGGCGGAGGAAGACCAGACAAGGCCACTTTGCACCCCAAAAGCTCATAGCTTTCTTACTCAGATGCCTGCCTGCAGATGGTTATGGTTATGCAGTCATGCCCAGTAAGAGGCAAGAGGAGGTGGACGTCAGCGATGCATCCCCTGAAGGGGGCCCTGGTCTCTCGGGAGCACTCACCTCTTTGATCCTCTGCAGCAGAGGGAGCAGCCAGTCCTTATTCACCTCGCAGTGACTGTCAAGGAAGGTCAGGACTCCTGCTTGTGCCACATCTGCCCCTCGGATTCGGGACCGGATCAGACCTGTGCAGGGACACACCACGTCAGCTGCCACCCAGACAGCTCGGCAACGTCCCCGTGCTCCTCCAGCATGGTCTCTTGCAGTTGCACATCTCCTGGGTTTTGACCTATCTAAATTCCATTTGGATAAAACATGGCTCAGGTTCATGGCCTCCTTCCCAGGGCTGCAAGGCATGCCAACCATTTCTCAAGGTCACCAAAGCAAATAAATGGCTCCACCTAGATTAATGATTTATGGCATTTATGCCAATCCTTAATTTGTGCAATTATTTATGCTGTCACCTTCTGGGGCAAAACAAGACTTAAAATGCTTCCATAATCCTCTGCAGGTAATAAATCTAATGTAGACCTAAGTCAGTGGGGAATGGCCCCAAGGAGTCGATGGTGGGTTTTCTGTGGGAAACTGTCTGTTTAGACAGGAGTCAACTGGCTTTCCAACACCACTTCTGCCTGGGGCCAACACTCAAGAGAACCACAGCCTAAGAAAGGAGATGGTTGGTTGGCAAACAGGAGGACACACAGGTTGCTCAAGGGAAGCAGAGCTTCTTAATAAAGAAGAACAAAGCCTGGAGCAATACAGAGTTTGCTGAGATCGCCTCCTGCAACACAGGTTGGCCCTGTATCTCCCTCTGCAGCTTCTAAGATCTTGTGGATAGGCACGGTCTGCCATATCCACCCCAGCCCTCCCCAGATCCTGGCAGGTCCTGAAGGACGCAGCTTCAGTGATGTATTAACTGAGGTAAGCCCTCCAGGCTGGGTTCCCAACTGGTTTATAGAGTACCAACACCTCTGGGTCCATCCAGTGCTACTGCAAGCATATACATACCCCAATAACACAGGACAGAGGGGCAAGAAGGAGGTGTAGAGGTGTAGACGTATGGAGACCTCTCCTACCCTCTTGCCAACACAGACAAGTCTCTTACACCCACAGAGGGTGATGCCACCCTGGCAGCAGACCTGCGGAGCTAAAACCTTCTGCAGAAAGAATCCACAGACAAAACCTTTCTGCTCCTCAGTCTACCCAACCTGATACACACCTGGACTCATGCCCTGAATTATCAGCATGAAAAAACTTCTTTGTTTTTTGTTTTCCTAATACTGCAAAGCAGGACTTGAAAACACCCATTCAGACTATCAGGAGCTGGAAAATGTCTCAAAAGGTTGCCAGCAGCAGCTCAGTAGGGCATACATTTGTCTTCCATATAGCCCTTCTAAATCTTTCAAATATAATTAATTATTAAAAAAAAAAAAATCACACAGAAGGAGCAGGAGCACATCTCCTCTCTTTCATTAGAGCAAACATCTTTAAAAATAAGACCCGGGGCTTTGTTTTGCCTGTTCTAATTTTCTGGCTAATAAGCTACAGCTGAGCCTCATTGGATATCTTAATAGTTCCATCTTTTTCAGCAAAAGCGGGGGGATCTATTTCAACTTCCAGCCCTTTATCTTGTCTCCTTTTATCAGGGCACCCCATCTCGAGGATCCGCTGACCTCCCTTATTGCTCACTCCACTGAGGATCATCACCACTCCATCGCTCTCATGCCTTGCGAAATTTGGGTTTCCCACCTGGGTTGCAGGCAGGCAGCTCTTACCTTCTCGCCGTCCGTTCCGCAAGCACTTCACCTTGGGGAGCTTGCCCAACAAGCGGCAGTCATCAGCTTGGGAAACACAAAGGGAGGACATGTCACCCTCAGCCCTCATGGTGGCTCTGGCAGCAGAAATGGTCCCAGGGGAAACTGGGAGCAAGGAGGACCCTGTCATGTACTGGTTGGTTGCTTGTTAGGGGGATGGCACTGCTGGGGAACATTGGTTTTATCCCTTATCTCACACAGCATAAATCAGGACTGGTAGAGCAGCAATTTTCATGAAACTAGTGTAAACCCAGTGGATTTACACCAAGAACAGCTGAATTACACTGTAAAGTCAGTGCAGAAGAGCCATGGTTGGGGTCAGAATCTGACTTTTTTCACATTAATGCAAATAACTATATGTTGTAGCTGCAAAGCAACACATTAACTGATGCATGTCTGTCTGGGTGGGCAGGAGCCTCCCAAGGTGGCCTGCGAGCCCTGAACGAGGAGAAAGGAATGGTCAAAGAGAGCCCCATGGAGCAGCCGGAGGCTCCTCACGCCCTGGGCAGCACCAGCTCCATGGGACAGAGAGGCCCCACGGCCACCCATACCTGAGATAGGGAGGTCCTACAATCCCACATGCAGTTGCTACCATTGCTCTTGCCCTGGTACTGCCTGCAGCCCTGGCATCCCTCCTCACCCAGACTTCTCCCAACAAGAGCTGGGGTCTGCAGGCAGGTGCACCCAGCACAGCCCCCTCCACCTCCACATGTCCACGCCGTGATCTCTGCAACCCCTTTGTGCCTCTCACCGCTCTGCCTCTTCTTCCTCTGCACTAAACGTGTGCACACATGTGTGCCCCATCCCTGCTACTCACATGCACCTCTGAGTGCTTTCATTCCCTCCAGCAATCTTTGTTGATGAGAGACATCACTGTACCAGTATCCCTAACAACTCGGGTACAGAGCTGCACTGCTCCGTGCTCACTAGCAGAGCAGAGGTGGCAGGGGCTGGCTACAGACCTACAATGGAAATTTGCTGGGAAGAGCGAGAACCCACATGCAGAACAACTCCATCCCAGTGAAGAAAAGGTCAGCGGGTGGACAGAGGTGAGAAATGAGACACAACTGGGCATGAGATAAAAGCACCAGTTGCTTGGGGTGGGTTGCAGGGAAAAAACTGACCACATGTGCATAGCATATTATGCAAATATGTGTATTTTATGTAAATGCATGCAAACTAGATCCCAGCAGACTCAGACTATCACAGGAAAGGAGATGTAGGACAGCTGAGAAGCACTGATTTCGAGTAGCAGAGGGGCTGCTCTAAGTTACACGGGAAACAGGTTCCCCCATGGAGCCCTGGGACAACTTGAAACCCAGCCCTGCTCCTTCTCCCCAGCTCATGCCACTGGGCATGCTGCGACAGGGGAGCCACATTTCTACAAACCTTTCTCTCTTCAGGAAGGCAAGCGCTATTTAGCCAAATAACCGGCATCTCCTTCCTTCACCCTTCAAAAAGCCTGCTCATCTGTATGCCAGGGCAGCTGGAGTCCCTGCACCTGCTCCTTTTCTCTGTCACAGCCGCTCTGCCGGTCCCCATCCTTGCCTAGCCTGGCCCCCGTGCACTGGATTCACTCCAAAGCTCAGAGTAATCCCTACAAACCCTTGCCCTGGCTTCAGCAATTCCCCAGGGAGGCACTGATGCCGAGAAGTGGGTCTCATGTGAAAATCTGTCCCTAATGTTCTCTGAGGCATTGCCTATTTATAACATTCAAGAGCAAAGTGTAGATCCTTTTTTTTTTTTTTTCTAAACCTCTCTGGCTTTGTTTTCATGTTTCCTAGTAAATGGCTATGTTTTGCAGCTCCTTGAAATCTAAGTGCCATGGACCGCTCAGCCTAGGTGTATTTTATCATCCCTTTTATGCTTGAGACAGTTTTTTTAAGAACTTACTCTCAGCACCTCGATGCCTGTGGCGTACAGCACTATTTACGGTGCATCTCGGAAATGGCCAGCCCATGCGGGAAATCCTCTTTACATGGGTGAAAAAAAAAAAAAATCAATCAAGAGTTGCTGGCCACTATGTAAAGGTATGCAGAACATAGGCATACATCAGGAGGGTCAGACTATCATTATCCTGCACAATTCCAGTAGTGTCAAACCAGAATTGCTCCTGGCTGCAGCCGAAAGCCAGATTAAACACATCACAGCTGCAGCAGGATACAGCCAGGTAAGGACTGGATTCATATCTACTGGGCATAAAAATTATTTGGCCTTGCACTTTTCTTGTATTATTTCATGAGAAGAGGTTTGATCATTTGGAATATGAATTCTCCATGTAGTGATGCAAACTTGGCACAACAGGGTTTGCTCTCCGCACCTACAAAGCTTTACATTTCCTTTCTTTGCATAAATCCCCGTCTCTCACAGTTTCTTTGGGTTTGGCCCCTGGCTTTTAACACAGAAAGGGTCACTTACGATCATCACTGAAGTCATCCACTAGTATGATTTCATGGACGAGGTGCACTGGGGTGCGGTTCAGCACGCTAAAGAATGAAGAGAGAAAATCCATGACAGTGCTTGACCAACCCAACAACCCAGCAAATGGGGCAGGAAAGCCTGGGAACTGATCTGCCAAAGCACAGAAGACCAGACTTGGATTTCCAGAAAGGATATACTAGATAAGACCCAGAAACCACCCCCCACCACCCTACAGTTCCCAGCTGTCAGTTCCCTGTAGCCTGATCAAAGAGCTGAGCGCCCAGTATTCCTGGGAAATAGCTGAGATTCCCACCTTTGTGAGCAAAAGCAGAGCACCATGTAAAGCCAGGAGAAAGCGGTTTTTCAGCAACATGTACATTGCACCACGTTTCCTAACAGGGCTTACAGCAAAGCTGCCGTCACCCCACCACCTCTCCTGGGGCTAATGATATGGTGCCCACCAACAGCAGGGCCAACACAGAGAAAATTACCCAGCTCAAACCCATCTTTACAGAGCTCACAGCCGTGGCAGGACAACTTGTGTTTTTATCCGCAAGCTGATTGTGTTTCAGAGACTGCCAAGAGGATAAGAGCAGGGTTGCAGCCCGCCTATTTAATGAAAGACAGAGGCTGGAGGATGTGGTTCACAGCTCCCTCCAGGTGGACAGACACTGTGAAACATGGCTGAAAGCTACAATCTTCCCTTCATTATGTCGTCAAGGGTTTTTTAATTATTATTATTATTAAAAAGTCTAGACCTGTTCTTCTTCTTCCACATCTGGCGTGGAGGTCGGCAGAATTACACGTGCTTAAAATCCTGCCCCAGCAGAGGATGAAGGCTGACTTCTTGAAGCAGAAACCCCAGAGCATCCCAAAAATCTCCTAAGTGCTTGACTTGGGCTTTGATAATGCCAGTTGTGTTATATGGGCTTTTCCAGCATTTAAACTTCTTTGCGTTCATCCTGAGCGTGATTCCCGTTTCACAGAGGATTTAAAATCCCCCCAAATTTCACACCTGGGTCTGCCTTCTGGTCTGTGTTAGAAAAAGCCTTCAAACCTCCCACTGGCATAAGAGGGCAGACACCCTGTGGGCTAACCATCTTGGAGCCCCTGACTCCTCTGGACTGACAGGTTTCCCCGGTCTCTCGAGCTCCCAGAGCTCTGACAAAAAGCCTGGAAGTCTGGAAAACCACACCCCTGGCACACACCCCAATCAAAAAGGCTCTGAAGGGCAGGATCCCCAAGGGACCTGGGTGCTCGGGAGCCAGTAGCCTAGCTGGGAGGAACCGGGAAGGATCTCATGGCATCACCCCCAGATATCTGAGGACATTCAGCCAAAGGGCTGCGTTTCTCTGATGAAAACTTGATGAGAAACTGTAAGCCCACTCCATCCAGGAGGGTTTGGAGTATCCATGCCTATCGCCGGGTGTCTGCTGCCTGCACTAGTGTACCCTCACCCCACCAAGTGCCGGAATTACAACTCTCCAGAGAGAAAGAGTTCAGGTGGATTTTTTTGGAAGAACAACAGGACATCCCAAGGCAGATGCTTGAAATGGACACTCCCTCCATGTTTTGTTTTTTCTTTTTTTCAGAAATCCTGAAAAAAGGTGCGGTTTATCTCAGACCAGAGATAAGGCTGGCACCTCCCTTGTGGAGCTCCTCAAAAATCACTTCCAAGAATAACTTCCCCTAGGAAAACAATCCCTGCCTCATCCAGTTCCAGGATCTTGGCAAAAGCCATGTTTTCCTCCCCCTGCTTCAGATGCCTTGTACATTAAGGTTGGAGTGGAGAGGAAGAGAAAGCCTCTGTCCCCTACGCAACAGTCTCTGTGGGAGCCCTACAGCCAGGAGCTGCTGTGGCAACCCCAGCATCACTACAGCTTGCACCACGCAGACTTACACAACACCGTCTCACCAGCACCCGCAGCCTGCACAAAGTATTAGAAAAAGTGCCTGAACGCCCCTCCTCCAGCTGGGGCACACAGAGCAATTTAGATGCGCTGTTCCCACCTGTCAAGTGTTTTTTAATTATTATTATTAATAGGTTTGTTATTTTTAAAAAATCCCCATATACAAGAGCTGAGTTCAGCAAATTACCGCAGCTGAGCATCAGTACAGGGAGACAGGAGAGCAATATCATGCTCAGTGGAATATTTAACAAGCGCTGATTGCCTGGAAACCTAAGTTGGTGAAACCTGCAGGAGAGAAGCAGACTTGTAAAAAAGCCAGCAAAATAAATAAATAACCCACCGAGAGCGGGAGAGGAGGAGGCAGCAGGCAACTTGAATATTCAAAGCCTGCCTCTACCCGATCTCCCCTATAGATTCGCCTGCCAGAAGTGCAATGCAGGGCTTAACTCTACAAGAAGGCAGTCACAAAGGGGCTGATTCTGCTTTTGCTGGTACCAGCAAGAATAACTCAGCCAAAACTACTGCACTGAACTGTAAACTCAGACCTGGGCTCACAGCAGTACTCAGTGACTTAGAGGAATTCCCCCCAGGGCACCTCTTATGGAAGAAAATCCAGCATGGGCCGTTTTCAAGGTGCTGCGCTGGGAAGATGTGCAGCCCAGTCTTGGCTCAGCTTCAGGCTCTTCCCAGGCTCTTCCCAGGGCAACGTGTTTGCTGCCAATGCTGTGCCTCCACTTGCCCGGCCTAAATCAGGGAAGATGTCTCCTGAATGCCAACGATGGCCATCTGTGGGATGCAGAAGGCTGATCAGAGCAAGGGGGAAAAAGTCAGTGTGAGGGCTGACGAGGGAGGGACCTCTCCAAGGCTTGCCCCAGCTCCATGAACCTATGACAACATCATCCTTCCATGGGTCTAATGACAGACACCGTCATGGATGACGCAGCATCCCACAACACCAAAAGCAACCTCACCCTGCACCATCACAGCCCTCTCCCATCACTTCCTTTGTGGGACTCACTCACCGCGCAACACTTTCCCAAATCCTGAGTGAACAAAGCCCTGGCAAGGGTGGTCCAAAGGCTGAGTCTACCATGGCTCTAAGGAACCTGATGGCCACTGATTTCAGCAGGCTTTGAGCTTGTTACTGCCCTTGCAAGTCAGCACACAGACACCTGCAAGCCCCCAAATTGCCGCTAAGCTAAGAGCCACTTGATGCAGGCACAAAGAGATCCACACCAAAGGCCGCAATGCCGTGACTGCAGCTTGCTTCCCAACGCAGCTGAGAGCAAGTGTGCCAGCTTTTCAGCAAAGTGGAATTCACATCTCCAACACATTTTCTACCTGCGCTCCATTAACCACACAATACGCACCCATGCCGCTGGGAACACAGGAGACTATAAGCACCCCTCCTGCGGCCTCCTCGGGGAGGATGGGAAACAGAGGCACTGAATCCTGCACGGTTTTGACATTATAGGGATTTTTTTTCAGACAGACTATAAAAGCACTTTTAAAAATTCAAAGCCAGCTTTTCTATTACTTGTGCCTTTGCTCAGCTTTGATTTTTTTATATACTTTCTTTTCTTTCTTTGTGTGTGCATGGCTTTTTTTCCTTTTATATGGGTTAAATCAGAAGACAATTAATAATATAGTGCTTTGAAGTCTCTCTGTTATTTATAGATTTTTTTTCCCTGAAATCAAACATAGGTAGATATACTGCAGTGATGGGCATATTTGAACAAATCAAAACAGCTTTTAAGTTCTGTTGAGCCAGAGATCACAACACTTTCTCCCTTAAATCACCAAAAGACCCGTTGCCATCGAAATCAAAACTCACGCCTCTAGTCCAGAAAGTGCTTACGCTTATTTAACCCCATAAGACCAGATTCACTGCTAAATTATCTTGAAAAGTTAATGCTGAAATTTTCTTTGTTTCAATGTGTTTAGCAGATGTTATGTAGATGTAACCACAGAGAATTTCACCTTAAATCATGAAGGCCACCTTCTGTCCTCAACAATTTGGTGGGATTCTTCTCCACCTACCCAGAGGTAAGCATTGGATCCAAAAATTTCGTCCCAAACAAATGCCAGTGAAAAAGTCACTCTGACATGTAAGGCACGGAAAATGTTTGCAGGGAGGAATTCAGACCTTCTGACCAAAGGTCAGGTTTTTTTTGGTCATCACCCAGAATACCAGTTGCTTTAGCGAGGTAACTGTGGACATCGATTGTCAGGAACTCATGAACCCATTAATTCTCTCCATGGCAACATACTGAGACTTGTTAAGGAAAAAACCAACAACTTTGGGAATATAATAAAGTGCTGAAAGGGCCAAGGGTCACAATTATCGAAATCGGGCTGAGAGTGCAGAGAGAAAATGCCCGCCAAAATGAACTGCTTCAACAACCCAAAATGGCTAATTATGTAGGAAGAGAGACATCACACCAAGAATAACCATAATGAGCTTTGATTACACTGCCGCTTTCACACTTTATTCTTTCAAATACCCACCAAGCTCTTTGAAATTCAAGAGTTCTCTTATGTTAACATCAAAAGGTAAAAGCGCATGGAGGGCTGTGTACTTACTCACCGCGAGAGATGATTAGCAAATTAAGAAAAAAAAGTCCAGAGTTTAAGCAAAAAGCAGAAAAAAAAAAGAAATAAAAAACCAGTCAGCACAAAGTGCTAATTATACAGTTTCTGCGCAACACCTGGCTTGGTTTTGCTTCTTTAATCAGGCTCATTTCAGTTATGGCACAGACTCTATATGGTGCCGCTGCTGCCTAAGGAAGGAGGTGTGAGGCTTTGTCATTTCCCTGCCTCAGATGAGTCTCGATGCAGACAAGGTAGCAGCATGTTGGGAAGGTGCAAGGTGCTGGCTGTCCAAAATGTCACGTTTCTTATTTACCAGCACTAGAAAATGAAAGGCATGATATTCTCCTCGCTAATTAATGACTCAAATATTTGATGTGGTATTCACAGTACTCGCATCAGGACTTTTGCCAAAAGATGTATTTTGGTTTGTCAGTGAGAAGTAAATAATTAAGTCTCCTTATTCCTGTTCTGAGCTCCCTAGCTGCAAGTTTGAAGAATAAATAAATAAAGACCACTCAGCAGATTAAGCGGGACTGTTTCACCCTCTGTCCCACAGGCTGCCAGCATAACAGCCTCCTCTGCTTCTCTCCTGCCCAGCCTGCACCAGCGCTGACCAGCCATAAAGCTCCCAAAATTGCCTCACTGGAGAAAGTCACAGCATGATGTTCTCTGATGCTCCAGGAGCAGAGCATCACACCAGGCTGACTGCTTTTCTGCCTCCTCCAGCCCTGCCTCCAGGGCAGGCACTGTTTTTCTCCCCACTACTTCCAGGGATGCTCCCAGGGATGGGGCATGCACCAAGCCTTGCTCCCTGCAGACCTCAGCAGGGAACGTCACACCGCATCAAGACCTGGAAGCACAGCTGCCCACCCAGTGGTGGCACATCTTGGCATGTGAGCGTACCAATGCCTGCAGAGGAGGGATGATGTTCTCACAAGCAAGGCATGGAGCAGATCCCCCTAACCAGATAGGATTACATGACGAGGAGGCACTATTACCCATCACTGTCAAGAGCCCCAGTACCCAGCCCAGTCCCAGCTGATGAGGAGCGTGTCTTTCCTGGCCATGCTGCTCCTTCTTCTCCAGTGACTGCTATGGCCTTGGGAACATCCTTAAGCTCTCCCTCAGGAGAAGCTGGGCAGCTAGAGCTGGACAATGAGCTGGATTCCCTTCCTAAATATCCAGGCTAGCACAGGATGGAAAGAGAGGAAAGAAGAAATTGTGGTTTTTTTTAAATGCCTCTGTTTTGCTTATTCTCTCCCTCACTCCTGCCTTCCCTCCTTGGGTTTACTCACACGGTCCCATCCCCATACTGTTGGAGACTCTCACCACCTTTAATGCACTTGGAGTTTGAAATACATGAAACTGAACCACATGGAGATAAGAAACTTGCCCAAGGTGATCTGAAAAGTGAGTGGCTGTAACAACCACTCAATGGCAGGTTCTTCACTGTCTGCACAGTAAAAAAAAACAAACAAACAAACTGAAGAGCTAGTTTGCTGTTCACCATCTGCTCCTTTCTGGCCTCTTCCCCCCTTTTCTACTTCTCTTTCTCATGACACCCAGCCCTTACTACCTGGACACTTTACATATTCACAAGCTTAGTTACATACACATTTACAAATGCTGACTACATCATTTGCAGAGATTTGGGCATTTGATTAATTTACCTTTTCCTTTTTTCCCCCTTTCCTTTTCCCCCTAGCTGGCAAATGGTCAGAGAAAAGATCATGAAATTTTTAAATTAATTCATTATTCAATGTAGTCCACTAGCTTTTCTCAATAGCCCTGATGACGCAAATTGTTCATGAACGAACTGTCACAAACACTCCATGACTTGCATAAGGGGTGCTGTGGGGGCCGTGTGTCGGTGCCTCTGCCTCATGGGTCAGAGCGCTCACATTCTTACTGAGAGTTGAAGGCAACCCACTGAGCCTGCGATACAGCTCAGCCGCAGCACGTGGTGAGCATTAAAGCTCTCAGGCACCTAGGAGAAGTATAGGAATAGCAAAATCCCTTTTGCTCGTCATGCACGTGGTCCTTTCTACAAGAGCTGATTTCCTCCCCTGCTAGAGGATGCCTTCAGCAGCATTTCCCTCTGCCACTCTGCCGTGTTTACATGGGGTCCTGTAAGAAGTGGTCCCTTTGGGAGGACAGTGCCCTGTCATTCATGGCTTTGGACAAGCCAAGCAACGTCCCTTTGCCCTGCTTCCTGCTCCTGCCATGTCAGTTAACTGAGAACATTCATTTTGCAATGAGACTGGAAAACCTAACTCGCTGGAACTCAGGAAACAAGGTTTGCAACCCAGAATCTTCCATCAGCCACAGACAAATTACCTCTCTGTTCCTCAGTCTGTCCATCTGTCACCAGGGTTATACTAAGAGTGCACCGGGGAGATACAGTGGGGAGAAGAGGGTAGAAGAGGCACCCATTTTACTCACCACTATGCTCAAAGTGCTTGGAGACACTTGGCCACAGATTGCTCCGAAAGGCACAAAGCAGTGTCAGGAGGACAGAGTTTGTTTTGAATAGCCATGGAAAATGATCCATGTTGTTACAGCTACCATGGGATGGAGTTATCTAGAAGATCTAATTAAACTCAGCATTTGCTGAGCAAGGGGGAAAAAAGCCAGAGCAGTCAGAAGACACAGCAAATTAACCTACAGAGGCTGAAGAGGCAGATGAGCTCTCAGCTGAGTCTGAAAATAGGCAGGGAGGTGCAAATATGTGCACAATCATAGCCAGAGAGGAGCATAGCAGGAGCCATATCACCAGCATGACTTGCCACCAAGGGCTGGTACCCCTAGGGCCAGTTGGATCAAACCAAGCCTCTCAGTACTGCATCCAGGAGGAAAATGGTGAACCCTGAAGCCAGGAGGCCACCTCCAAACCACTGGGGACCAGAAGAAGGAGGGTCATCTCAGGAGAGCTCAGGATCTCAGCCCAGGGAGAGGTAGGTCCCACGGCTGGCATCTTGGTTCCTCACTGCCTGGGCTTGCCTCTGTGGTGCAGCTCAGTGAGATACTCCACAGGGATCTGGCGCTGTTTGGAGATCAGCTTACAGGAAGGAGGGCTCAGAAGGGGTCCCAGAGCTGGGGAAAAACTCCCTACAGGCAAAACAGGAGTACTGGAACTTCCAGAGCACGTGAGCTGGAGGAGCAGTGCACAGGGCCAAAGCTGTGGCAGAAATCATGTGCAACCAGGTAGGGAAAGCTGTAAAGCCAACTAATCAAGTCAAGCAAAGAAAAGAAAAGGAACAAGGAAGAAAGTCTTTTTATAGCTGGAAATCAGGCATTTCAGAGGACAATATCCTAGAGGAAGAAGGAAAAATTCAAACTACCTGTCTTTCTAACCCTACCATCATTGCAATGAACAGTTCTCTACAGTCATAGAGGATCTGGGCATAAGAGCTGTTTAATGGGTCTAACATATCTCATGTCACAACATCACTCATGATCGTACCCACTAGGACAGTAAAGGGCTGAGTCAGGGGGAGAAATAGATTAAAGACCATCACCATGTTGAAAGCATTCTATATCTCAGGGGCTAGAGGACTGCACTTGGCTTTGCCTTGCTGTCTCTGTTACAACGGGTTCTGAAGAATGGTAAACCTATGCAAGGTACTGTAAAAATAAAAGAGAAGGTCCAGGATCGAGGAGGTGGTACACAGCATCAAGTGTCAGTGCTATGCACACCTGAAATCCACACACCCGAGAGAGAGAAAGCGGTGATAGATTATTAAGTGTGAAGCGACGGAGATGGGATTGGTCACAAAACCATAAAGCAAAGCAGGAATTCAATTTCAGGACTGTCAAACTCACTTGTGGCACCGAGTGCATTCACCTGAGGAATGATGCTGTTTTCAGAGAAGAGTTCAGTGAGGACATGACGGTGAAGGCACAGCTGAAGTCTCCCCTCAGCCAGCAACCTCAGCCTGACCAGTACCAACGATGGCAAGGGGTCCCTGGGGATGCTAGGGTTTAACTGACAAAGCTTGCAGCAGGACAGAAACCTTCACTGTCCAGGCATGAAACAAAACACCCCTGCAAAACACTTACTACTGGCACAGAGCAGAGCACACCCAAGTTCACTACAGAGGAACCCACAAGCTGAGACCTGGAGACACAACCCTCAAAGGTCACTAAATCTTCCTACAATAGAATATGCAGATTCAAGGCATGGATTGGGGTTAAACACTAATTTCAAAATCCTGTGGTTATAACAAACCTTTAGTCTATCCACTAAAGCAAAACACAGCCAAGACCAAACCGACAAATGAAGGAATGGCCACGTGCCCAGAGTGCTCCACCATGTATCCAAAGCAGTACAGAAACCACCCTTGAAAATCTAGTCTGCATGTGCACCATTAGGGCTTCTCAATTAACAAGCCTTTCTGGCACTCGATGGGTCACTGGAGAAGCTCAAACAGCAGTACAGGAGCAGACATCTGCAGAATAATAGTTGTCCCTAGAAGACTAGGACAAAATACAGCTGAGCACTGATACCCAGCTGGATATAAAATCTCTTATCCCAGACTCTGTCTAATCTTCTGCTGCTCCCTCAAGAGTGCCCCGTAGTAGACATTGCAAAGATAGCACAGCTACTTACTTTCCTGAGCATCTCACTGTAAAATCTACTTCTCAGAGACCAGCTTTCACGCTAATTTCTCCCGGTAATCATCTGAGACCGGAGCTGGTACGTCTGATCTCATTGCTGTGGTAAGTGCAAACAGACTCTGCCTTTACTCACGAAAATCTGTAGCCCATTCAACCTTTTTTAAGAGCAGACTGGGAGCTCTTACCTTCGAATCGTCCTTAGCAGGGTTGACCTGGCTTCGTTGTGGAAGGTGATGATGACGCTGGTTGGTGGGAGGTCCTGGCGATAGTGCAGAGCTGTACACCTGGAGAGGGAGAAATAGTAAAAGGCTGTTCAGGAGCTGCAATTCAAAATAGGAGCTCATGTCATTAACCATGGCAGCAGCGTCCACCAGTAGATGGTCCTCCTGCCACTAGCAAAACAAAAGTTTTTCTGCATGAATCCTTTCTGAAGGAGTCCAGAAGCTGGCAAGTAAGTCACTGAGGATTAAAGCAGCAAAGAGCTTAACTGTCATTAACAGGAAGAGATGAGAAAAGAGGCACCCAGCTTGCAGCCATTGCTTTCTAACTATTGGTAGCACACCCTCCTGGTGCCACCAGCCTCCCCCACCAATAGGGAGTGGGAAGATAAAGACCCTCCCTTTTTGTTTTAGTTAGAGCATGCTACCATCAGCAAAGGTACTCCTCGCTGACCTTAGCATAGTGGGATCAGAAAGAGGTCCTTCACACCACAGGTGAGGCGCCTGTGGAAGGCCAACCACAAGTCTTACGCTGCCGTGGTGGTTCTGTGAGCTTCACGGGGCTTTCAGTATCATCCTAGAAGTACTGGGTTATTGTGCTGAGGGTTTTTTATTTCTGAGATTGAGGAAGGGGCCTGAGCACTCTTGCACCCACCTGGCTGGTGCCACCAGCAGAGGTAAGAGCATCATTGCAGCTCCAGCTCTGAGCTGCCTCACTCCCGCCTCCCAAGCCTGAAATTTCCACCAGCCACCTGAAAGGTAAGCCAAGTCCTGTTCCTAAATTGATTGTTTCCTTATTCACTCTGCCTTAACAGCATAACCTGACTACACGGAAGATGGGGATTTAAGCGTTTCCAAGCCAGTCTGAAGAAGGTGAAAACTCACAACTGCCACCACAGCCCCTGCTGCCTCCTGCCCAGGAGGAAACGTTGTAGACCCAGTAATTACTTTGATCTTCAGCTGATGAAATTTGTGGCTTTCATAGACTGATGCCAACATATTCCTAGCTCAGGAAATCCAGATACACCTCTTACATCTGTGCTGCTCTTTCCAGGTCCCTGTCAGCCCCTGTGATGGCCTTAAGATGACATATCAGTGGCAGGAGGGTACCCTGTGCCCACCCTGAGGAACCGCCGTCACGCTCCTTCCCACCCACGTACCACTTGCCTGCTCTTGTGTCACTGCCCAGGTGCTACCGCTACCAACCTCCAATGAAGCAGGAAAGAGAACCAAGCAACCACTCTTTCAACAAACCATCAGTTTGCTCCCCCAAAGCTCTGGACCACAGTACTTGGAAGGTGAAGTAAAAATAGATGGAAAAATTAAGGTGGAGATGAGAAGGAGAAAAGAAGTAACAGTAGACAAATGTTGCTGGTTTGTGCTATCAGTGCAGCATGTCACCTCAAAAGTGCCAAAATGCTCGAGAGATTCCTTCTAATGAAGTTTTTCACCTTTTCATTTTGAAATTGCATTTCTGATTATTTGCAAAGTGACCAAAATGAAAGGAAAAATAGAGTGTGCAACAGGTGAAATAATTCCAAAGATAAGGAAAAAAAAAACCCCGATATCTTGGCTGGGACAAAATATTTGCAAGCTCTCACTAAATCGGTTGCTACCTTCTTTCATCAAAACCTTTCCCAAATCCTGCCTCAACCTGACTAAAGCAAATTTATTATTACCATTCTATTCCTTCAGCATAGTCACCAACCCCAAAATTCATTATTCAACCAATTCTAATTCTAGGTCCCTCCTCAAAGGACACTAGAGTTGCATGGCCACTCCACATGCAGGAGAAAATTCAGTGTCATTGCCCTGCGTGGCAATACCCTCATGCATCAAAGTTACGTCTCAGGGATGCTAAAAGCAGAGAGCTGCTGAATTACCAAACAGCACCAAGTCATGCCCTGAGCTGCTCGACTGGATGACTGTGGCCCCTTTGCATCACCCAGTAACCAACTCCAGCTGAGCTTTCCCAACGCAATATGTTGAGAAAGAAGCCACTCCTGCTGCTGCTCGATGCCTGGTTTGCCATGCTCAGGCTTGGCTCTCACTTGCTTTGCGGAGCTGCAGGGACAGATTATGACAATTGCTCTCCCTGTGATATTTATACACCATTATCTCCTAACTGTTCCCACATGCGTGTCCTTCCACCCACTTCCAGCGTGGCATCAGGAGGACTTGGGTGGAGCAAACAAGGGAAGCTATTTCCGGAAAAAAATGAAAGAGAGTGGAAAACACAAAGTCATCAATACTTTACTTACGTTATTACAATAGTTAAGGAGCTATTATATAAAGCTGCAGCGGATGCATGCTGTACCAGCCACCAGTGGGAGTGACAGGGATTTTGCACACTGGCTGAGCCTGCCAGTGCTGTGATGAAGGCTCCTCGTGTGAGACAACTTGATTTTAAAACCCCAAACGTGTACACGCCACATCATCCTAACTAGACAATGTGTCACGTGGGAAACATCATATACGAGCACTTCCAGAGCTTGGTCACTGGCTCTGCGACTCACCCCTGAATTCTATCTAACCAGGCTTTGCACCCCAAAGACAGGACCCATGCCTGCACTGCTGCTACGGAGCAGGCAAGGACCTGCCAGCCTCTCAGCCTCACTTCGCCTCTGTGCACAGCGCTGCACCACAGGCAGGAATAGCCTCCCCAAAAAAACAGCCCAGAAAGGGTCAGGCTAAGCTGCTGAATGTGCCAGGGCTCCTCTGACGTCCCTACGTGGCCCTGACTCTGCCTTTGCCCAGGAGTCTACCCCTGGGCTCTTCTTCCAGGAGCCCTCCCAAAATTTTATCCAGTTGTTCCCTTTTTTTTTTTTTTCCTTCCCCCATCAGTGTCACTGCAGCTAAACATCCTGGCTCCCCAGAAGGCAGATTTCAGTGTAAGTTGTTGACTACAAGTGGTTTTTTGGCACTTGCTTGGGTAATAAAAACCACAGCTTGGAAAAGCATTAAATCCAGCATGTCCAGAATTATTTTGTGTGACAATTACATCTGGGGTAATTTCAATTTAATACCTCACTGCAAGTGAAAATTGCAGCATGCAGCCCTAAAATTGCTGTAATAATGAAAATAAACCCGCTAAGAGCTGCCTGTGTTACCTCAGGCTGTCACTGGATAAACATTTTGCACTGCTTACGGTATTTCATAGGTCACCCAATTGCCAACAAGAGAAAAACAACACCCACAACATTTTCAGGAAACTAATGAAAGTTTGAGGGGTTTTTTTTTCAGATTGTTCAAAAAAAAAAGTTTTTAAAAAGTAGTAACTGCATTGTTTATATTTGCAGTGTGTTGAAACTCACTGGCTGAAGTCATTTAAAGTTTCATGCTTTGAAACCTTGCATCAGGACTGGGGAGCAATCTTAGCACAGCAAGTGCACAGCAGTGCACAGCAACTGCCTGCAACGTGGGCTGCTCCACCAGCTCACAGCATCTGGAGGGCTAAAAGAAGACAGAAGCTAGGCTGGCCTGCCCTAAAACCCCCAAAGAGAGCATCCAGATGGAAAAACAATAATTATTTCCTCCTGCAAACCCAGAAGTCAAACTTTCATTTGATGGGAAGTTTCACTTTTCTGTTTTAAGGTTATTTCCCATTCAAACGTGAAATAATTTCAGAATCAGAAAGTTATAAAAGGGGCATTCTTTCTGCAGACACCTCAGGAATCACCCTTGGAAAATCCCAGCCTGGACTGACTGCTTGCTGTACTTCCTTCAGGGTGGAAGGAGCAGCACATCTCATCTCCATGTTCCCAGTATGCCATTAACAGCTCAGGAATAAATTACGGCATGTTTGTTTGCGGTGACAGGGAGCAGACAGTTGGAGCCCTGCACTCATCACAAGAATCACAAAGCCCACCTGCAAACTCCCAAACTTTTGTCACTCCAATGTTCCTCACAGGCCTCCAAAGTCCCTTGCTCTACTGATCTTTTTCTTGGGTTGCTTCAACCTTGTGCTCCTGGTGAGCAATAAGGTATCACATCCTGCTCGCCTCTGCATACAGCCACCCCTGCATCCCTACAAGTCCTCCTAATGGGTTAACGCACATCCATTCCCAGCACATTTCAACTCATTTTGTGTTTAAAATGGCAGGCTTAACTCACAGTGCCCTTCACCAAACCAAAGACCACCTTGGAGTCACTGCTACATAGCACAATGGTAAAGACTAATGGTATGAACAGAGATGGACTCTGTTCCTCCGTCACTCCTGGTCCACCCCCGGCTCATCCAGAGTGTGCTTTCTCCTTGACATCTGCCATCATGTACCCACAGAGCTGTGTCATGTCTCCCAAAACCCACCTCTCACTCTCACCCTCTCTCCTGTGCCTCATTAACTTCGTTCAAGAGATTATTAACCTCATCCCGCTCCTCCAGCTTCCTCTGCCAGGCTTTTGCTCATTCCTCTTTTCTGCTTCAACAGTGATCATTTGCCAACAGCTCTGCTTTGAATTTTTAACGTTTTCCATGAAGTCCAAACTCTCCCCTAACACAGCTCACCACCTCCAAAACACTCTTTGCATATTTATTTCGAACAGCCAGCTGCATCAGACAGAGCTATGCCATCTTTCAACTCCCTCCTGGCTCCTCTCATCTCTTTGGAAACACGTGGGAGAGCAGTCTCATCACCACACATCTAAACCAAGAGTATTTGGGTTGGTGTCCACACCGTACTCACAGGTCTCTCCCTCTCACATGACCTGCCATCAGAAACAGTATTGGCTCACACCACCACTGATGGACAAACCTGCAAGCACTTTGGGTTTCAGATGACATTCCTCAAGTGTCGTTGACACGCTGGAAGGGAGGGATGCCATCCAGAGGGACCTGGACAGGCTGGAGAGGTGGGCCCATGCCAACCTCATGAAGTTCAACCAGGCCAAGTGCAAGGTCCTGCATCTGGGTCATGGCAATCCCAAGCACAAATACAGGCTGGGCGGAGAATGGATCGAGAGCAGCCCTGAGGAGAAAGACTTGGGTGGACGAGAGGCTCAACATGAGCCAGCAATGCGCCCTTGCGGCCCAGAAGGCCAACCGCGTCCTGGGCTGCATCAAGAGAAGCGTGGCCAGCAGGTCAAGGGAAGTGATTGTCCCCCTCTACTCTGCCCTGGTGAGACCCCACCTGGAGTACTGTGTCCAGTTCTGGAGTCCCCAACATAAGAAGGACATGGACCAGTTGGAGAGGGTCCAGAGGAGGGCCACAAAGATTATAAGAGGGCTGGAGCACCTCTCCTATGAGGACAGGCTGAAAGAGTTGGGGCTGTTCAGCCTGGAGAAGAGGAGGCTCCGGGGAGACCTGATAGCGGTCTTCCAATACCTCAAGGGGGCCTACAGGAAAGATGGGGAGAGGCTGTCCAGTAGGGCCTGTTGTGATAGGACAAGGGGTAATGGGTTTAAATTAGAAGGAGGTAGGTTTAGATTAGATATTAGAAAAAAATTTTTTACAATGAGAGTTGTAGAGCACTGGCACAGGTTGCCCAGAGAGGTGGTGGATGCCCCATCCCTGGAAACGTTCAAGGCCAGGCTGGATGAGGCTCTGAGCAACCTGATCTAGTCAGGGATGTCCCTGCTTCTTGCAGGGGGGTTGGACTAGATGACCTTTGAAGGTCCCTTCCAACCCTAACCATTCTATGATTCTATGATTCTAAGTCTGACTAGCTCTCCAAGCTTGATGGCTCTCTTGAGTGAAAACACATGTGAGAGTCATGTCACAGCAGTGCAGCTACCATGAGCTGCATGTTATAGACTTGGACACTCCACCAGAAGCAGAGAAGAACCTGGTGGAGAAAGGGGAAGAACATAAGAAGTCTTTTTAGCTCACAGAAAAAGTGAACTAAATTACACAAATCTCCACAGCAGATTCAAGGAAGAGTTAATACTAATGTGAAAGCTCTTGGCTCACACCCATGCTGGAAGAAGAGATCTTGCTAGCCTGGCGGACACCTCTGAACGGACCCAGCCAGTCAGGACCAGATCAAGCCTCTGCTCCAGCGTGGCTTTGGGCTGGACAAAGTCATCCATGCTAGGGAGAAGCCTCTACAGCTCTGCTCAGGCTACATACCAGTCAGTAAATAACTACCTCCCAGGGACCTTGCTGTCACCCCACACCCAGCCAGAGAGAGCGAGCAGCAGGGAAAGGAGAGGAGAAAGACCAAAGATGCTGAAAACGTCTGTACCTTACCAAACGGACAGGAGCCAGTCTGCTTCTGGAAATGGGTGGCAGGCCAGGAAATAAAAACAAGGAGAGCTTTCTTTTATACTTTTTTCTTTCTTATCATGAAAACCAGCTCAGCCCTCCCTGGGTTGAGCTATTTCACCTAACTTGCGGCTGGGCATCCTTGCTGTAGTCACTGCAATTCCTCCCTCCAGGACCCCAGAGGAAACTGGAGCAAGTCTTGACAATCAAGCAGGTATGAAAAATTACTCCCTCAGAGGAATATGAAAATTACTGCCCTAGAGAGGGATGAAGCCACCCACCACAGGCAAGCAAATGGTCACCGGTGTGAAGGAAATTATTAGAGCCCCAGCTGCCTTGCCTTGGCAGTAGCAAGCATGCCCGGGCTCTGCATGCCTGCAGGGGTGGCAGGACATGCAAGCACCTTGGTCATACCAAGGACAACCTCTCAGGGTGGTGTTAGCCTCCAGCCTGTGGGAAACCATTGTGCCTAAACCCTGTCTTCGAGCTGAAGAAAAATGACAGGCGACTGCCACAAAAATACTCTAAAAATAGGGATCATGGACACATTGCAATTTAGAGCTATCTAGCAATGTAAGTGCCAACTCATATGGAAGATAATGAATTCATAGAGCTCACTGCTGGACAAGACCATGCACTGTCTCACCTGACCTCTGGGTAACATGGTCTCTGGCATTTTTCCCAGTTATCTGTGCACTTCTCAGTTATCCATGCGTTAAGCTCAGTGACTTGCACCTTTCAAAAAATGATTACTTCATGCCCTTCAGAGATGGAAAATCCAAGAAGTGCTGTTCAAGTTACAGTCAACACATCAGTCTCATACGACAGTATAAATGGGATACGACAATTCGGTATTTGCATGTCCAGAGCACACAGAGCGGTCAGTGGCCTTCTTCATTATATTTACCTACCTCCCATCACCACTTGTGGTTCTTCTTGGCTCTCCCCAAGCCATCCTTCGTGCATGTTACCTCAAAATATTTTGTCACTCAGCTTTGAGAGACCTTCAAAATCCTACTTTGTCTTCCCAAGATACGCCAGCATCTCCTCCTCCCTCTATGTGTATGCTTTGCACCCCCTCCATCAGGATGAGGCTGCCAAACGGAGGACTGACCATGGTCTGCCTTGCTGCACATCTCCAGCATCACCATGCACCGTGTGTGCTGGCTGGCACCCAGGGCCATGCCAAGGGATGGCTTCTAGCAGCAAAAATGTTGCTTGCACATCCTGCACTTGGAGTTGGGTCTGGGACAAAGACCTACTGAGAAAGCACCGGTGTTTCCTCCATAATGCCAAGAGCTCTGATGCTGATCAGTTCACCAGGATGCACCATAATTTGAGCGTAGACATCACTGCTCAGAGCACATTTGTAGCACAATAGGAAGAGCAGTGGCTGCAGAGATTGCCACCACCTACAGACCCTCTTGCACCTATCCTGGTCCTGCAGGTCCACCTCAGGCTGGCTGTGACCATTGGGCAGGTTGGTGCTACCAAAACACCAAAAGGCCTAGAGCATAAAGAGGCTGAAAAGCCATCTGGAAAGCAGCCTTCCCAAAAGGAAAGAAGAAGGGATGAGGAGTTAGATGTCAACTGGCAATGCCACATGATTGCAGAGAATGCCAGCTCAAGTTTGGCTTGCCACAGTGAAAAAATACTCTTGTGAAAGGTAGGATTTTTCTGTGCTGGACTGGCATGCACCTTGGGGTTTGCATTCCCAAAAAGGGACTGAAAAATCCCCAGGGTGGCATGCAACAGCCTCAGTGGCTTCTGGGGCTGGGAGAAATTATGATGATCCAGAGAGAGGAATCTCTGGCTAAGCATATGACTTGCGGGTATGCAAGGGCTTGAGTGAGGGTGCAGAGGCACATCTGCAACGAATATTATTTGGCAGTTAGCATCAGCGCTGACAAGGAATTATTTAGCAGGCTTTAACTAGGCATAATTGCATAAAACTGTAAGGAAGACCATCAGGAAAACACTGCCAGGGCACTGAACCAGTTCCAGCTGTAGATTAGACTCCCAGAGGAATCTGTCCAAGTCCCCACCCCTCCCTTCCCCAGCACGTGTAAAAGTACTAGAAAACGGGCAAAAGAGAAGAGCCCTCCTGAGGGCAGGAGAAGATGCAGCCACTGATGAAAGAGATCTTCTCCACTTCCATGTTCCTCTGAAGTTGATGTGCTACGATGAATGTGATGGTCACAACTAGTGCTTGCCTGAAGGCGAGCAGCTCCAAGCCTTGGCAGGGAATCACCACACACACTGCCCAGCAGGGCAGGGACCTGCAAACGAGAACCCAGGTTCAACTCAATTGTAGTTTGACCTGAGAAGGTCAGCCTTCTTGGGGTGACCAAGAAGGACAATTTTCTACACAGCTTCTGGAAACTGAAACAGGGCTATATTTGGCTAGTGCACAATTAGTATTTCCTCTAACTCACTGCCTCTTTTGGTCTCTTTCTTTCTTTTCCCTGCAAGATAGACATCTAAAAAATTAATCAAACGGCTAAATTCAAAGAAAGGGGGAAATGCAAGAAGGCAAAAATAACCTTCTGTGCACATGATGTGCTGCTGCCTGCGAACCTCAAAACTGATGAGATGATGCATTTATAATTTATTAAAAATTCACTGGATTTTTGTCTTTAGAAAATGAGAAGGGAAAAAAAGAGAACCTACTAAAAAAGAAGCACGACTGCATTTAAAACCACGTTAAACCAGATTGTGTGTCTTGATTTTCAAAGCAGCTCATGAATAATTCAGACTTCTAGGGCCCTCCACACAGACTCGGGGTCTGTCTTGCTTCTCAACTCCCCCTACCCTTCCTTTCTCAGAACTGAGGCAAAAAGGAAAAAAAGGAGCCAACAAAAGTAAAAAAAAAAGAAAACAAACAAAAAAAACAAGCAACCAATCTTCTTTGTTTCCGTAGAATTTTAAATTGTGGCCACATTTCTGACGCCAGTTGGACTGGAATACCAGAGCTGACATTAAAGCTTCTCACCTGACGAAAGTAAAAGCAAAATCTGGCACCTTGTACCTTCCTGGAAAGGCATCAATCCTTTATTAAGAGATCTTTAGAAGCCAGGACAACCTCAAATTACATATTTGAAAGTCAGAGGAACGGATGCAAAGATGCATTAGGGAGGACGCTTTCTGACCAAAGCTTCCTGGCACCATGTGGCAAATCAAAGCAAAGTCCCCATCCCCACAGCACCTCCTTAGTCACAACTGGAGAAGCACAAACCCAACTCCATGCTGTGACAGCTCAAAAACACTTTAAGCATGCAGAGATCTGCAGCACTTACAGCAAAAATCCAGCCAAATGGCCCCAAAACTTTGCCTGCGATTGTCCTTTTGCTACAGTTGATGGAGTAGGACTTTAAGGTGCTGGGTAGCTGAAAAAACAAACAAACAAGAGTTTGATGGAAGAAACTGTCTCATGGCCTTAATTATCACCAGTAGTGAGCCTCGGAGAATTAGTTCCATTGCTTACTAATACTTGACTTCAATTTCAGCCTATGCAAACATATTGGGTCAATAGAAACACTGAGACAAGCATGAAAGGTAAACAAACAACTTCATTCTGTCAGAATTACTTGGAGCAAGCTATCAAAGTAATCGATGGCATGTAATAACTATAAGACAAGTGGTCAATATGTTATAGCAGTCAAAGGCAGAGGATGGCTCTAGCAGAGGGTGATTGATGGCACCCTGCGAATGCCAGAGCACTTGGTGATGAAGCGATGTCCATCATGAAATCACCAATGGGCCCTAGTATGGTTCAGAAGGGTGTCGCATTCCTCTCTACAATGGGTCTGGAGACAAGCAAGGCTTTCTCTTCCCTATAAAAACCCCAGGATTCCCTCTATCCATTGCAAGGAAGGAGGCAGGTGGAGTTTCAGGAGGAGACGCCTCCATGACTGGTGCTGACACACCCATCCCGAGGGCCACAGCTGGGGCTGCAGTCAATCCTAGTCTATCAGAGACCTCCCTCACTCCCTCCAGAGGGAAGAAGCCCTCTCCCCAGTGCAGTGACCACCATGGCAATATCATGTCCTCCCACTGGCGGTTCCTGCAGCTGCTGATGCACGTTACAGCATCACTTCCACTCCAGCAGATCATTTGTTCCAGAGGAGCCCAACCTGTACTTTTTATCTGATACTCAAAATCACTTGCTTTTAAGTACAGCCTGCCATTTTTAGATGACTAGAAGTGTCAAAAAGATTTGAGATCTAAACGATATTTTTTTCCTTTTCAGGACGAGAAAAATAAATCTCTTTGGCCTTAAATTTTCCTGTGTTTTTACTTTTAGATTCACTGAGAGTTTTGCTTTTGGTTTATCCTGAAATTGCTAACTCCTGGCTTTTCTTTTTCTTAAAATAATGAAAGAACTGAAACACGGTTATTCACTCAGCTCTATGGAGCCCTGTCCACCCACAGAGCCCCCAAATTCAGGCTCCAGAGATGTGGCACTGACAACACCGACGTAACCCAGGCATGGGGAGCAGAGCGGATCTCACTATCTGCTCCATCTCTGTTTCCATCTTCAGCCTCTCAAACAAAAGCCACACTGCCTGTGCCCAGATGTCGCTCATCTTGAAATGGAGCGGTTCGTCCTCAGGGTGCAGTGACTGGCAGGTCACTGTCTTTTATTAAATTCCCAGTTCTCCTCCCTTCTGTTCCTTCATCATGACAGGGACATGCACAAAGATCACCGCACCAGACAGATATCTTGGGAGTGAGCTTTTATCTCCGGGTGAATGTGTCGCAGAAGTGGAGCTAATTAACCAGGGCTCTGTTTTTGAAAAAGGTTAATATTTTATCATGTCTTCTGTCTTGAGGAATAATTAGCCCTGGCAGTACTAGCTCTGCCATTTCCCAAGGGACTGAGCAAGAGACTGGAAGTGGAGAGAGACACGAAGTATTAATGGATAGACAGCATCTCAGCTCTGGGCTAACAGTACATCTAACTCCTCAACACAAACTAACCCGCTGTAGAATATTAATAGAGGCAAAACCCCACTCCAAAGGCCGTACATATTCTGCTCGTCCTATTCTATGCCTTCAGTTACAGGGGATGCTTTAAAGAAAGGCACTGCGATTCAGGCAAGAGACGCACCTGCGGCACCTGAGCACCAGTCCGAGCCCCTTCTCCCCAGGCACTGCCGCTGGCGCCAGCTCTGAGGCAGTCTCTTCCATCGTTGCTCCGATGCCCCAGTTTACACAACTAGAGGGAAATCCCAAGTGCTCCCCCAACAATTCCATCCCAACAACAAACCTGTTCTCATGGGAGGAACCAACCACTGAAGCATAATTCCCAAGGGAAGAGTCATTTCAGATCAACCCAGAATTATTTCATGCATGCATTTTCCTTGGCAAAATGTAACGGATGGGTGGGTAGGGAATTTCCAAAATGAAATCAAAACTGTCTCACAGGGAAACAAAACCAAAATAACTTAGGTGAAGGAAATCTATCACTTGGAGTGGGGGGAGAAACTGTTTTCAGCTCTTTTTTTTTCTCTGAAACAGCTATTTTTGGTAAGCAAAACATTAGTCCAAACAAAATAAAGGTTTTCTCCCCCAGGGAAGAGACAGCTGGGATGGAGGCTGTGCCTCCTCCTGAGTGAGCTTCTTGGACTCTTCTTGGGAGGATGCCTGCCCATGCGGATGCTCTTCCTACACAATGGGGCTAGGACAAGGGATAACTTGGAGAAACAAAACACAGCATATAGGAAATTTGATATTATACCATAGTGTTTGCTGGAACAGTCTAGAGCCACCCTTGCTGCCAGGAGCCAGGCTCTGAGACACCAAGGTCCTACCGGCTCCCCTAGTACCCATGCTGCCCATCCCCTTTGCTCTGCAGACACCTTTTAGCTGAGAACACAGCTCAGGAATCATTTCTGCTCATGGTGCAGACAGATGCCATAACTCACACTGCTAGCACAGCTCTTTCAGATATAACTAGCTTTGCCCTCCAGAAAAAAAAAAAAAAAAAAAAAAAAAAAAAAAAAGAGTAACACAGCCACTTATCTGACACATCCTCCTGCATTCAAAACACCCGCCTATACATGTCCATCAGCTCCTCATAGTCTAGCTCACTCCTCAACTCCTTCCCAAGGGTCGCCCTCATCCTTCTCACTCAAGGAAAAGGAGAGGAGAGGGAGGAACAGGACTGCAAATCCACTGCTGCAGAATAAGCACCGTCACATTTGCCATTTCCCTACTGCATCCATGATCGAAACACAACCAAACCTGCTCCTGAAGAAACACCAGCTTCCTCCTGCTCCTGCCCCAGTACCCCTTCCCAGTACCACTTTTAATTAAAGCCCCTCAGCCTGCCTTTCTTTAGGCAGCCCCTCAAGATACACAAGCATGGCACCTCATAGCTCTTCAGATCCTGCCCCTTTTGATGGTCGCAAACATCCAGCGTCAGAGCCTGTTACTCCAGGAAACAGTTTTCAACCTGGGATCAGTTTTGCTGTGGTCCAAAAACCTGAGTGGAGCCACTGCACTGCCAGAGTGAGGAAGACATAGCACCTCCAAAACCAACAGCCTGGCCGTCCTTTCACTGTGATGCAGGTTGTCTGCAGGTAGTGATTACCTCCATCTCTGCAGTGTTGACTGATCTCACCTACCACCTCCAGCTCGAGGGAGTGATCAGGCAGGAGCTAGAGGGCAGAGTGACATTGCGACATTGCCTCAGACATTAGAGCAAAAGCCGGGGCTGGGTTGAGATCTTGGCACTTGGAAGCCTCTCTCCTCCCCACAGAGGTCTACGTGAATCAAGTCTTGCAGGACGGTTCAGATGTCGGTGGAGCCTGGGGAACACACTAACCCCTAGGACAAGCACCAGCAAAGCCACCATGGACTGCGGCAGAAGCCTCATCACACCTGAAGAGGGAAGAACGGGCTCTTAGGGGTGAGCGGATGCTGGGATGATGATCTGGCCAACAGTGTTGCCCAAGGACAGTTCCCAGCCCAGACACAGGCTCAGGGGACGTATGACCTCTCTCAGTCTCAAGTTCACCATAATCCCATTTCACACAGCCCCTTTTCATCACTACCTTCTTTCCCCCTCCTTCCATTAAAAAAACCAAAAAGCTTCATAAGAGGGCATTAAATGGAAAGAGATATTTGAAAAAGATAATCACATTCATTAAGCTTTGTCCCCTGAAGCCACCAGCTTCTGTCTCAGAAGCCATCAGGCCTAGCTGGCCTGCTCCTCAAGCCCTCCATCTCTTGGCAAGCTATCCCCCAGTCCACCAGACAACAAACATGGGGCAGCAAACATCACAGATGCTGTCACACACTGAAGTGGCCACAGGCATTCCCAGGATGGGCACTTGGACATACACCAGCCGTTACCCAGGACCGTGCGCTTTCAGCCCAGTTCACAGCCGGTGAGTCCCCAGAGAGACCCATTATTCTTCTTGCATGAGGTCTCCAGAAGCAGTAGGAGTAGCTCTTGGAAAGAGGTGCCTTAGTGACTTCTCACCAGGTGTCCCCACATCTATGCAAGATGCCAACTCCAGCAGAAGCAGGAGAACATGAAACACTGGGGTTTTTTGCAGTCCTAAAATGGTCCAATGATTTTTTTTTTCTCCACTTTCAGGCAACACTATGGAGCAGAGACTCCATGGGATTTTTGTCTGAGTAGGAGTGGGATTTTTGTCTCTGATCGAGTTTTCTCAAGTCTTAGGAAAAAGAAAAGTTTAGGAGTTCAGTTCCAGCTTGAAACAAGGAGTCAGGGTTACTTATTTTTTCCCTTTTTTTTCCCCAATATTCTCTGAGCAGAGGTCTGGACAAATCACAGCCCTGCAGTCTAGGCAATACTTAGCCAGGACCTTCCTCTCTTCCATGAGGAAATAAAAAGCAGATGATCACAGTCAGTCCTCCAGTGAGTTCCGGCATTTCTAGTAGGAAACATATTAAATTATGGGTCCTATTTTCTCAGAGAAATGCACATAAACCAAGAATCTCTCTACTGGAAGAAGTAAAGTGGGTTTGGATTTATACAAACACAAAGGAAAAAAAAAAGTGGAGTTCTGCATGCACACCACATTCTGAAATACCAGGAACTAAGAAGTGCATGGAAACAGAGGGAACACATAGGGTACTGCTTACAGTCCAGTCTTTAAGGGTTTCTCCTTTGCTGATGTGGCCCTGGTCAGTTGATAAGAGGAGACTGCGTCTTTCTGGCAGTCTTGGATGGATGCAGTGCTAAGGCCACCACATCTTGCACTGGATGGAATGCAGAGGATGAACAGTGGAAAGCAGGGCACGAAAACAGCTGCAAAGCCTAAGCACATGAAAAGTTGATACTAAAATGCTGTGAGGATTGTACTGGAGTCTCACCACCAGCAAAACCTTGCAATGAGAAACCAGAAGAGACACATGAGTTAAGTGCTTTGCTTTTCGGTGACGGACCCAAAAAGCAGGAAATGAAAGAACTCCCCTTGCTGCTGTCGCACCAAGAATGAAGTGAGGCCACCAGACATATCAACATCACCCAAGCAGCAGCACACTCTTGCTTGTTGATCTCATGGACAAGTCTGTAGTCCTTCATCAGGGTGAGTACACAGCAGTACACAGATTTGAAACACAGATTTGCTGCTGACATGATGATCAGTCCGGGAAAAGATGACAGATAGTGAGGATGGAAGGCTTTAGCAAGCATGCTTCGATATGCACCTATACCTCTCTGCTCATTTAAATGCAGTCACTATGAGTGACTGGAGCATCAGACTCACAGTGTAATATGGGTAGTGCAATGGCTACTCAAGCAACTTCGAAGTTTGTTACACAAACACAGACAGTTGAGGGAAAAGAATTATGTATTATGTGCGCTGCAATCATGGTTTGTAAATTATGTCAGCTCTTACAAAACACTGGGCCAAGCCTGAGAGGCAGGAGCCCCAGAGAGCTCAATGGTTTCTACAAGAGAAAAACCTGGTCTGATTTCGTAGCTGACCCTGCTTCGAGCAGAAGGCAAGAACAAAGACCTTCTGTGGTCTCTTCCAACCTGAATTACTCTATAACTTTATGAACTGCCTGTTTTTTATTAATACCTGTCTTCCTCTCCTTGCTTAGCTGCCAAAAATTGCAAATCTCAATTCTTCTTGTTCTCTGTGCTACCTGAAAAAAAAAATCTCTCTGAGTTTCGATCACATACCTGTTTCTCAAACCTCCCTGGAGTTTCAAGTTCAAATTCACCCAGAAGACCAAGTGCAAAATGCCACTATGTGTGGTGAGCACTCCAGAAGGATCAAATCTACAAAGTGCAGAACTAAGCTCTTTTGAGTGAAAGACTCAGATTTTGGCCCACCTAGGTAGGTCAGGTTTAGTCAACAGGCATCCAAAAGCTAGTGTTGGCCCGTAGTGAAGGGCAATAAACTGGCCATCACAACCATGAGATGCTGGTACAGCTGTCTGACAGGAGCTGGGAGGCCAAAAGAACCAGTGCATGGTAGTCTGGGGGACACAGTGTACACCCTTACTCAAACTACGCCTCACCATTAAGTCTTTGGCCACAGGGGACCTTCCCAGTTTGCATCCTCTAAATTGCAGTTTGGACTTCATGCTTCAGTTCATTCAAAAGCCTTGGCTCTCCAGTAACGCATGGGTCGAAACTGTGAGTGTGAGTGACAGTAGGTATAAACCCTATCACAAAGTTATAGGTAGTGGGTTTTGATAAAAGGAGCTCCATACTGCATCTTTTGTTAGCAGGCAGCAAACTGTCCCAGCTAGGGGAACTGACTGTGCTTGTAACCAACCTGTATAGCAAAGGTCTGAATTCCTGGAGGGCCAAAGAGCTTGAAAACAGGGTAACTGTGATGAAAAGAGATAATAATTACAGTTCCCTAAAAAATAAAATAAATTTCCTGATGGTCCCCTCTTACATAGATGGTACGGCTGGATCTCAAATGGTTGATCAGTGATTGCCGAGCTGGCTGCACAAAGCCGTCTCTTTCACTGGCTTTCAGCTACCAAACGGCATTAAGAGAAGCTACAAAACATACTAAGTTACTTTTCCTGACATAACCAACCTGTGCTAGCTATTTCTACTGATGACAAGGGGTTACTGGGTTGCACAGAAGAAGAGGCACAAGCAATTGTCTCTTAAGACGTTGCCCAGCCTGTGAAAGTTTCAACCTTAGGCCACAAGAGCCAGTTGATCGACAGCAGAAACAAAACCTTGGCCACCTCAGGCGGTTCCAGTTTATCCCCAAGACACACGCCAAACCCTGCCCTAATTGATGGACTATTCTCATATCTTTGTCCCCAGAGATCGCAGCCTGAAGAGGTGATGGAAAAACACAACGTTCTGCACTATCCTCTTGGGGTCTGGTGTCCAAGAGATGAAAGCAATCATGCTGTTTCCTAACAGAGATACTTTCATCTCAAATGTGTTTTCCACTGTTCATTTGTGTAACTGCTCGCCAGGAGGGTCATGCTGTGCTCTTGCCTGTCATTAGAAATAAGAAGGACACCAAGACAAAAGGCAGAGGAATCCCAGATCTTCTCTTAGCCAGCGAATTCAGCCTCAGAGTATGTTCTGCAGGCAAGAGATCTAGGGACAGCCCTCGAGCATACAGGACTTTGCCCAAATGTAATAAATCTTATTTTGTAATGAAATGACAAATGCTCTGACTCTACACAGAGAACACTGTAACAGCTGGAATAACAGATCAAGGGACAGCAAAACTCTTCAGGATATTGCTGGAAGTCACGCAGCAGCTAATAACAAACCCCAAGAGTAAGAAGAGACCCATACCCCCTTGCAACCAGTCACCCCCAGCCCACACAAGGTGCTGCCAGCCCACTCACCCCAGGGCAGCACTTCTCACTGAGGAGCACCCACACAGGGACTCCCAGGCCATAAAAAAGGATGCAGGACAGAGCAAAGCCAGCAGCACACACACGTGGCTGCACGAGGACATCTCCTCCAGCTTTCACCAATGCCGAGCCTGGAGATGCGGCAGCATTTGAGCAGTCCTTCTTCCCCATCCTCCTCACTGGACTCCCTTCTTCACATCTTAGACTGTACAGCTCCATCCATCCTCATGGACAGAGGTCCATCCACCCACACTGCACTCAAGGTACCTCTGCTCAGATACGCCCTGCTCCCTGCTGTCCCGCCACCCCTCTCCCCTGAGCAGATGCAGCCGGCAGCATCAGGAGTGGTGAGTCTTTTTGCTCTGGTCTACAACACAGCACATCCAGAGTCAGCAACTGGCAAGACACTGCCTGAATAAGCAAATTTTAAAAATAAGAGAATCTCTTGGGACTTAGTCGGCATCATGCAGGAAACAGGATTAGCTCAGCTACAATCCACAGTGAGAAATGTATAGAATCAGCAAAGGCAAAGGCAACAGTAGACCAGGAAAATCTCTTGGTTAGGTTCCACTCTCAACTGTTCGACGTCCATCCGGGTAACGTCCCAGCAAACCTTCCCTCAAAATCAAATGGGGTTTGGCCACCTGATAGGTATCTACCTGCTTCTGCAAGTCTAATGTTCAGGTGTTACTGAGGACAGCAGAGCAGAGCCCCACCTCTGTCCTACCTGTGGAATAAGATGGGCTTTTCCATACATGTCATTCTCCAGACATTAAGTTCTTCCTTTGGGGACGCTCAAGAAACTAGGGAAGAAAGACAAGATGCCTAGATCCCTATGTGGGGTACAAAATGCACTTCTAGCTGCTAAGATCCAGTGTTCACCTCAATTCATCTCAAAGTGGTTTTGGTCTAGCAGGCAATGAAGTTGAAGGAAGACAAGGCGATGTGAGAAGTGCAATGTGAGAAGTCCAAGGGGATCATAAACATGCTAAGCCAAAGGCAGTGTTGTCAAAAATTTATTTTTCTCCTCTTCAACTCTTCACTTCCAAGAAGATATTAAAATATTCTCAGCGCACTCGACTTGCTTGCCACTCCTGGGATGCAATCATCTACTCAGCCAAAAATGGAGCCACTTCAAAGCCAGTACGCAATACAGCTGCCTCATGCAATCTGCACGTGGATGTCTACACATGCTTTTACATGCCGTGCGCCAAATGCATTCGCACAGCACACGGGCACATGTGGAAGGTGTGCAGTGGCAGAGAAGCACACTCAGCTCTGCATGCCCATGTCACAGGCACCACACCTGGCAGAGCAGGACCATCCTCGGGACAGCGTGTTCCTCACAGTTCTGCCCATGCAGAGCACAGTCAGGTATTTTCAGCTATCCCAAATAGAGCTGCTCCAACAAAATGCTAAATGTGCAGCCTCCACCCTGGGGATGCATGCTGCAATTAATGGATCAAAATAGAATCATAGAATCATAGAATGGTTAGGGTTGGAAGGGACCTTCAAAGGCCATCTAGTCCAACCCCCCTGCAAGAAGCAGGGACCTCCCTGACTAGGTCAGGTTGCTCAGAGCCTCATCCAGCCTGGCCTTGAACGTTTCCAGGGATGGGGCATCCACCACCTCTCTGGGCAACCTGTGCCAGTGCTCTACAACTCTCATTGTAAAAAATTTTTTTCTAATATCTAATCTAAACCTACCTCCTTCTAATTTAAACCCATTACCCCTTGTCCTATCACAACAGGCCCTACTGAACAGCCTGTCCCCATCCTTCCTGTAGGCCCCCTTGAGGTACTGGAAGACCGCTATCAGGTCTCCCAGGAGCCTCCTTTTCTCCAGGCTGAACAGCCCCAACTCTCAGCCTGTCTTCATAGGAGAGGTGCTCCAGCCCTCTGATCATAACGCTGCAACACGCTGCAGGGCTGAAATCCTGACTTCTCTGGACCTTGAGAACTCAATTTAGCATCTCTCTGCCCCAGGGGAATATCACAGGCATCACCTCTTCCCATCCCTCCATGAACAGTCCCTAGGAGCAGAGCCACCAGCCCTGGGTAGCTCTCCCACCCAACAGACACTCTCCAGCTGACACTGCACAGGGGTTTGAATGAAGAAACCTGGAGGGAGTCTTACCGTGTGTGTTGTTCCCTGCAAAGGGAATAGGACAGACTACAAAGGAAGAGCTCTTCTAGGGGGCCCAAGTTAGCATGAGCAGGCTGCCGGGCTGCCTAGATGCTCTCATCTTCAGCAGACGAGGCAATGCCTGATCTTCATATCTGCCAGCATCCCTGCCAGCCTCGCATTTCAATTGGAACTTGATTTTAGCAGCTGCTTTCTCTCTCTCAGACACGCACATACGCACGCAAATGCACCCCCTCAAGCAGCTTTAAAATTCAAGCTTAACTGGGTAGGCAGGGCTTCTTGTAAAGCACTTGGGACTCAGGGAGGGAGGGAGCTTCAAAAATTCAGAGGATTATTGCCTTATGCCAGGATTTGAGAGGGCTCAATCCCTGGCCTCCTTGCTCTATCAGTTCTTGAGACAGCACTACTAAACTCGTATCGGCACTGCGGAGGAAAAAAGCAAGATGAATAGAGGAAAACAGGCAGCAGGGGATGCCTAAGGCTGGCTGACATGATTTGCAACAGCTAGAGAAGTCTGCTGGAGGCTCTTACCTCTCATCCAGCCACTACCCTCTCATCTACTCTCCTCGTCCCCGATTTCACCTCTCTGCTTCACCGCTGTCACGTGCAGAAACTCCAGCTCAGGCCGGTGCTGGCTGTGACTTGTAGTCCCAGCCTAGCCTGGGAGCCACAACAGCATCTGCGCATCTATTAAACCCAACGGAGCGTTTGGGGGGTGGAGGTCAGTCTGAGCAGCATATGGAGCAATGGCATGGTGAATACCGGCCTCCCCAGGAGCTGTCTGCCACAGATGGAACAAGCCCAGGAGCCATCACGATGAAATCTTCTGGCTGGGGGCGATGCATCCTCCCTGTCGGCTTTCCAAGCCGCTGAGCAATACTGGAAACCTCAGCTCCTCTCCTTGCTGTGTATATGCCTGGCACTGACTCACTCACTGCTGTTTTGGTCCTGCGGTTTGCTGGTGGGAGTTGCAGAAGGTGGGATGTGGCAGTGAGGTAATCCCAATGGCGTGTGGCTACTGCGGCAGATGGGGACTAGCCACCCACTCCAGTGGCTTGAGCTGGCTGCGCATGTTCTGGACGTGCCACTTAGATTCAGGTCCAGTCTGCTGTTGTGGTCACAGGGATTTTTTAACCTTGACTCTTGGTGGGGATGTGATATACCACCATGGAACCATACATGGTCCTCTTCTGGAGAAAGACATCTCTTCACATGGTACAAGGGCTCAGTCAACCTGCAACCAGGAACGCAGTCAACAGCAGGTAAACACAGGCAGGTCGCCAGGAGTGATGCTCCAGCAGTGAGATCTTTCAGGCTGAGGGACACAACATGTTCTACAGAAACCATAGCACTTCCCTGGCTGAAATCACTCACAAGCCAAGCACGAGGTTGCAGCCCTGTGATGGCCAAAGGCAAGCAAGGAGAGCCACCATGGTTCCTACAGCTCCGATTCCTCAGAGCACTGTGATTCCTCTTCATTTGAAACCATTCCACTGGCTGTGATTTAAAAACAAAATCAATCCAGCAAACATTGCTAAGCAACTGGCTGTCATTGCCATATTCCATCCTGCCAAAAGTATTTGCCCTCTCCATGACCTTCTGGCAAGGAGCTTGCTGCTCAGTCCTTGCCAGATTTTGTATATTCAGCTATTGTTGGTCCAGGTGCTTGGCTGGATTAGTAAAGAAAACTCCAAGAAATCTTCTGCAACCATCCTGGTGAAAAACACCCCACAGAGAAACTGTAAGGAGCAGCACTCCCACGTCCCAGGCACTGAGATCAGGACTGTGAGGTGCTGGTCTCTGGGCATTACTGTGGTCTGCAGGCCTGTTAGTCTTGGTGCTGCCATGCATCATACAAAGGGGATAAGAGATGGAGAGCAAACATGCTGGAAACCTGGTCAGAGAGCACAGCAGGATGCTTTGGGCAACATCATCTGGCTGAGAGGCTGAAGGAGAGCCCGTTTGCTCATGGGGACATGCTCAAGAGATGGGTAAGACCCTCTCCAAAGTCTTCTGCCCCCCATGTGAACTTTCTTCAGGAATACCAGCTGAGCAGGAGCACCTGCTCCCAGCACAGTGGTGCCCCTTGGTGTGGGGCCTGTGCCAGGATGCACCTTCTCCCAAGGTCAGCTGGGGCAGAACTGAGGTCTAACTCTTTGGGTTCGCTTTCATACAAAAAAGCCTGAGCACTTCCAGTCTGGCTCTTACAAAGCAGCCTAAGTCAAGTTTGCCACTGAAACCAAGTCCCTCTCTAAGCACAGCCTCTGGCACGTCATGCAGCATGAGCCCTGGGGGTTTCCCATCCTTTGCACTAGCCCAGTCTGCAGTACTCTGCTCTCCCCTCTGCAGGAGTGACCTCTCCTAGTCAACCCCATGCTGAAATCTCTTTACACGTTCTTGCACAGCCACTACCAATTTCTCCCTACTCCAAGAGAAGGGAGATGCTTTCCCACCCAGCTCCACTGGACTATTCAGGACCTGCTCCCAGGTTGCACAGTAGTGCCAGAGCATCACCTGCAGCAGCTCCCTGGATACCTGCGCTGTGAGCAAGGATTTCTTTCCAGAGGGGGCTTTGCAAACTCAGCACCTTCCTCTCCCCCTTGACGACCATGCCCGGACCCCTCTCCTTCCTCCATCCCACTCATCAGTGCCTGCCTCCCCTGCATCTCCCAGCAGCCCCATTTCCTCCGTGGCTGCTCTAATGCTTGGCTAATGGTGCATCATCCGCCGCATTGTTCAGACATATTCAATAAATCAGAATCCAATTACCAGGTTAAGGAAATTGGAAGTAAATGCAATTAGCCCCAGCCCCTCCCACGTGCTGTGCCCTCGCTTCCTCCTTAATGAGAACTTTTCTTTCGCAGAAGCACTCAGCACTGCATCCGCCCGCCCGGGAACAAGGTGGCTGCCACCGCACAGCGGGGGTACGGTGAAGGGGCAGCCGAGTCAATCTTCCCTTTTAATAGGGCAGATGGTTAATATCCCTGGCATTAATTCTCTCCAGGAATAGCACACTCACTCTCTGCTCAGCTATAACAGGCGTCCGTCAGGGCTGACAGCTCCTCTCCGGAGAAAGGAGCATCTGGTCCTTACTACAAAAAGGAGCTGAAAGAATAAATAAAAAAGCACATTGCTTGCTATAGGGCTGGAGAACTGGTGCTGTTTGAGCATTTCAGCCTAAGTGCTTCATTTGGACTGGAATAAGGGAAATTCAGAGTCCAATCAGATGCTGGGACTTGAGTTGCTCTGACCTTGGAGCAAGGTGCTGTCGTTGGGTCCAGCACCAGGCTCCTACCAGAAGAGAACTTTCACCCAAAGGGCTCCCTGAAGAAGGCAGGAGAGGATGGCTGCTGCTAGTGTGCTAGGACATAATGCCAGGCATAGCTCCTTGGGAAAGGCTTGCACCGGCTGTGGGCTGAGGACTGCCAGCGGGGGCCAGGCATCATCTGCTATGCCCTCAGAGGATAAGGAGGAAAACTGCATCCCGGAAAATACGGGGGTATTT
The DNA here is from genome assembly GCA_009806455.1 of Tetrax tetrax. Classification (NCBI taxonomy): domain Eukaryota; kingdom Metazoa; phylum Chordata; class Aves; order Otidiformes; family Otididae; genus Tetrax; species Tetrax tetrax. The sequence continues at coordinate 38,016 of WHYT01016866.1, read as the reverse complement.
CCTACCCCAGCAGGACACAATTAACCCCACCAGCCATCAACAGCCTGCAGCTCCAAAGGGCAGCTTTTCCCCAACAAGTTTGGAAAGGTGGCTGGAGGGAGGCTACAGCTGCACTCACAGCAAGCAGGGGTGCACCACAACTCCTCCCCCCGCCCCCCACCCTGACACTGACAGCAGCAAGGGAGCACTGGTCCCATAAGGCAACCCTCACTGCAATTCGTCCCTGCCTCCCTCGGTACCCTTTGGGAGCCAAATGATATTTTGGACCCCCATGGTGCTGGAGCTGCTAGTAACCCAAAGAGTTCTACCTTCCTCTCCCCCTCCCTCAGCAATAGTCCCTTATTCCCACATTAACTCCTCCCTCTGCAGAGCAAAATAAGTGCTCAACAGTTATTTTATTCCCTTTGCACCATTTCATTGCATCCTTTGCAGAGCAAGTGTTCCCAGCACCATGGAGATGTGCTCTCGCACACCCATTACTTTTCTGAAGGAGAGAAGAAAAAAAAAAAAAAAAAAAAAAAAGGCTTTTCCTTTTTCCTTTCTTTCCCTATGGTCCTGGAATAATTTATACAGGTTTTGATTGATAGGCTTAACGCTGCCAGACATGCCAAGAAATCAAGCAAAGTGAAAGATTCAGTCCCAAAAATACAACCCAGGTAGAACCAATCCCAAGAGCACCCACTCTGCAGACCCACCTAGCATCCCAAAACCACGGCCCTGAAGAGGAATGGGACTATCCACCCATATAATGAAGTTTCGTGAGGAAGATCAGGAGAAACCAGGGGGGAGGCAGAACCTGTGATGGCGGGTGTCACGGACGGCGCGGTCACTGGGGATCCTCTCGCTCTCCCGTTGGTTAAAGGCATGGAGCCGGTACGGGTCCTCGCCGCCCTTCCACCTCCGGGCGTTCAGGTACCTCCGCTCTTCAAACTGATCCCAAAGGTCGTCCCAGTCCACATATGAGCCCTGCAGGCACAAAGTCATCCCCGTTAAAGAGAGGAGAGACCAGAGGACACCTGACCCCACTCTGGAGGTCCTCCCAAGCCCCGCCGGAGGTCAGTTGGCCCCACAGTATGGGCAAGCATCAAAGAGCAGGCTAACAAGGAGCCTCATTAGGTCTTCAGGTTTTGGTTTTCTCCTAGGTCTTGAAACAGCATGTCACAGAGAGCCTGCCAATTTGAATTTAAAATTACTGATTTGAAACCAAATTCAGGTCTCTTGTGGATCGCCCTCTCAAACAGCACAGTCTCAAGAAATATAAAAGCACAAAGGTCTTGTTGGGGTTTTAATTTCTCTCCAGCCAAAAAACAAAGGTATTTTACACCCTCGCCCCTGCAACCCTTCAGGCAGGAAAGGGCCATCAGATGGGAGTGGTTTCATCAAGCACATCCACAGCTGTACCCTGGCCCCAGGCTGGCACCAACAATGGGATCTTGGAAGAACGGGGTCAAGGTCCTCCCAGCCCGATTTCAGTTAGTCTTTGCCACAACAAGTCTCCCACTGAGGACTCCAGCCCTACTCGCAGTGAGAAGAGCGGGCAACCATGTGCCCATGCAGTTCCCTCCCTCCAAAAGGATGGAGGAGCTGCATTTTGGGGTTACAGCTGTTGAGGGGTTTAAGCTTCCCTTGGTGGCTTGGTGCCATCGGGGATTTAAGCATCCCTCAACAGCATGATGCTCTCAAGGGAGGGGTTTAAGCACCCCTCTGTGTCGGGGTGCATGAGGAAGCGTGCACAATGCAGCGCCGATAAGATCTCATCCTTACAGCAGCACAACCTCTTTGATCTCAGCCTACGTGTAACACCGGGAGATGCAAACATTTACAGACATCTCAGCCCTAAAGAAAATTGTGATCTTATCCAATAATTGATCTTTTCTTCTTCTTTTCTTTCTTCCCCCCCCCCCGCCTCAGTTCACACCATCTCAAAGCCAATTTTGCCTGCTAATAGCACAAAATCAAGCTTTTGAAACGGGCGATTTTTATCCCATAATTGATTTTACTCGCATCTGGCAGAACGTTTTCTCTAGTTATAGGAAGGGACGAGGGAGCACCAGCTCTTGCAAGTGAACCACAGCAGAACCAAGCTGGGTGTCTCCAGCCACACAGTGCCCCACGTTCCCCTGGGTCACAGCAACATGAGCACCCCCAAAAACGCCAACACCCCCAAAAGCCCAAGGATGCAGTGGTTTCCAGATACAGGGTCACATTCATCCTCCCCTGGTGTGACCCCATCGCCTTCTCTGGAGCTCCTCCAGCACTTACCCCAGTGCAGGGAAGATCAGAAGAAACCCTTGAGCCACCAGCTGTCCTGGGAGAAAGTTATTCAGGACCAGGAGAAAGTTATTCAAGACTGGGAGAAAGTTATGAAACCAGTAAGGTCACTGTAGGAGGTTTATGAGGAGGATGTAGGTAACACGCCTGCAGGCTTTTGGGAGGACCAACATACAAAGGGTGATAAATATTGTTTATGGTTTTTCTAAGGCATCTTGCAAAATGTGATTTACCACCACAGTAAAAGATCAGGGAAAAGTGAGCTGATTGCATCGCAGAGCCACCGACAGCCTGACGTTTATAAGATTTCGTGATGACCCTGGGGGGCCTGGCAGCATTAAAACAACTGCTACGCAGTTGCAGTTCCTAAATTTTAACACTGTGAAGAAAAGTAAAAGTTGGTTTTATCAAACTTAATAAGAAAATAAATGGCTTTTAAGAGTGACCACATAGCATTTACGGCTGTTGGATGTGTAGATATGTTGTGGGTTTTTTTTCATGTTAGTTAAACCAAATAGCCTTGGATCGGCTAGAAAGGTGCAGCTAGGCAAGCATCCAAAGGCTGAAGCAGGAGAGCTGGCAGGTTCCCAGGGGAAGCTGTGGCTCCAGGAAAATTGGAGCTTCTGCAAGTGCTGCAAGGCAGTGAGAAGGCCAGTAGAAGCAGGGAACTGGCACACGGGAGGGTCCTGGTACATGCTTCAAGGTCTAGGATGGCATTTCCCCAGCATCCATCTATCCCTGCTACCATCCTGTTACTGGGGGATCCCAGTAGTAAACAAACACATCGACAAATACCAGTGCCTTATCCCATGACATTTGCTCCTCACTCTGCCCTGGATATTCCTTGCATCCAAGGGTCGCATTCTTGGTTTACACCGTGGTAACTAATACCTCTATAAAATCTCCACTTGAAAGACATCGGCCCACCTTGATTGACCAGACCCTCCTTTTTCGGTCGAGAAAAGCTATCAGTAGGCTGGCTCCTAAATATTTGGTTGTTAGGGGTGCTGAATATCGGAAGCCCTGAGATTGAAAAATAAGGGACTTTCTAAGAGAAGCAAAATTGAGGGCACCTGGTGGTGGGAAGATGATAAGGAACACCTGCTAGCGGTTAGAGGAACCTATGGGTATAAAAGCATGGAAACAGTAAGAACAGAGGGTTTTCTGCCTAGCTTGCAGTAGAGTCTGAGGAAATGACTGAGACTTTGCTCTAACAACTGGACTACACTCTATCAACTGGAATACACTAAATAACTATGCACTGACATCAGGTAGCTAAATACACACCTGAAATCAAGAGCAAATAGATGCCAAATAGAGACTAAAGAGTTATTTTAACCACTACCTGGCCACAAAACAAGCCCAGGGACTGGGTTAACTTTCTCAGCCAGAAGCAAATACTCAAGTTTGGACATTCTCTTTCAATCCACACCTCCTGTCCAAACCTTCTTGGTGTTCTTCAGCTTTCTATCCAGAGGTCCCCGCAAAGCTAGCTGAAACCAGAGCAGGATACTCAGACACACACACCCACCGACTTCTGCAACAAAATACCTGCGCAAAGCGGTGAGGGAAAGCAAGGCAGTGTTCTTGGATGAAAAGCTCCCAGCTACACAAGTGGTGCAAGGCAGGAGACCTCCCTGACCTGCACGCAGGGACTCACCTATTTCCTGGCACCTAATCAGGGTTGGGGAAGTGAGTTAAAACAGAAGGAAAAATCCCCTTTGCTCACCCAGGGACAGCACATCAGTTACAGGTTACTGGATAAGGTCTTCATTATAATATTTCCGCCGTGTATTATCACCTCTTCCTCACACCAGAATTCTGTCTTGGGAGTTATTTAACTGATGTGCAGAAATCTAAATTTAATTTATTATGATCTAACTCACTTTAGAAGCCAAATTACCCCGCACTAGAAAAGGATCAAGTCAATACTCCACTTGCCTTTCTATTTATCTTCTACAGGGCTCCTCTCTCCAAGTTTCATATTCATTTTCTTTCATGTACTAGTAATAAATTTTCCTTTTTTTCCTGGGATTAGGTAATTTCTCTTTCAACATTGCAGTTTAATGGCTGGTATTAATTATACGAAACACAGTCAATGCTTAAAAGAGTTTGAAAGACTCAACAAATCTGCAGGAAAGAGAGGAAAAAAATATCCAAGGGGTGGCCAGCCACTCTTGGCAAACAAGTGCCACCCCTTCTGACACAACACTCAGGGGGGCTCATGGAGGGGTCAATGAGAGGGATCCTGCCAGGCAAAGAGACATGGACAAAACTCATTGTGGAGAGGAATTCCCATCTCATGCCAGCACCCAGCTGAGAGCAGGGCTCACCAAGAGCCTTTTCTCCTTGAGCAGCTTGATAAAAGTACCCTCCCAAAAGCACCCGCTAAAGGCACCCCCTAAAACCTCCCACCACCTCTTGCCAGTGAAAGGCAAACAGCAAACCCCCAGAGCGAGCATGGAGGCAGCTTCTCACTGCAACTGTACATTAAAGAGCGAAAGCTTCTTGGTGCAAAGATGTAATTCATCATCTGCCTCTTAAATCATGGCTCAGAAACAAAAAAAAAAAAAGGGGAAAAATAATTTAAAAACAAAAAAAGCAGTAGTGCTACCAGGGGACAGCAGGTCATTAGCAGTAAAACTACAATTTTCTGGCAACTGCTAATGCCTTGTTCATGTGGATTTCTGCGAATATGACATTTTAATGGCATAATAATTGTGTGATTACAGTACAGCAGGGATCACTGGAGTGGGAAGGAGGAACAAACAACCTAGCCAGTTGCTGCTATGGACCCACAGCGTCCCTACGGGATGCTCTGCCCTCCCCTGCCAGCACCCCTCGCTGGTACCGGAGGCCCGAGCAGGCTGGACACTGCACGGCGCGTTGTGGCAGCGCCTTGGCCACAGTGAGGCTGCCCAACGGGCAAAGGGCATTTTGGGTGAAAAGTCTGGGCCAAGCAGAGCAGACAGTGACTGGGGACGGGCACGTCATGTTGATCTCCAGGGCCAGCCTCCAGCTGCCCAGGGAGAAAAGGAGTGGGTGGCGCAAGCCAAAAGTGGACTCTGATTCACTTTCTTCTGTCGTGGCACTGTTTTAAAATAGAGAACTTAAGCCTTTGCTAAAATAAAAGCCATTTTCCTTTTGGGGCTGCTGAGTGTTGCTGTTAGATCGAGGTGAACTGAACTGCCACCACGCTCATCCTTTCAGGAGGCAGCAAACCCAAGCCAGCCCGGCGGCCGGCAGAGCCACTGGTATTTGACAAGGAGTGCCAGGCTTTGCCCAGTCAAAGGGGTTTTGCTGGTGCAGGTGCAATGATGACCCCAAGGGGGTCTGGCAGTGGCCAAGTGTGCCTCTATGGTCCCTCAGCCCCCTTCACACCCAGCTTTCCCTGGAAAATCTCATCCTTGCATAATCCTTGACCGAGCACGCACTGCTGAGCCTCCATCCTGCTTTTCCTGGGACTCAGGAACTAAAAAAAAAGGAGGGAAAGGAGGGAAGGGCGAAATAAAAAAAAATACATCAGCCTAGCAAAAGCTCCAATAAACAAGCAAAAACTCCAGAAACTCAGATGCCCTGTGGCATGTCACTGCCCGGCCACGCTCGGTCGCTCTTCTGCCTGCGGAGGGTTGGAGCATGTTCGGCAAGGAGCGTGTTCGGCAAGGCTTGGGGGCACAGGAGGCGGAGGGCAATCTTTCAGCAGAAACTGCAACCAGGCATTATACAAATGAGATTTAAATGCCTCGCTGAAGCATGGGGCCCCTGCAAGCAGGAAGTTCAATTATAGAGCTGTTACTGACTGAGGTGCTAATGCCATCTGAAAGGATTATAATAATTCAAACAGGGTAGGACTCATCCCTCCTTATGCCCCAGTGCCAGTGCATGCACTAAGAGGGCCAGCAGCCCCAAAGGGGAAAGAAGCAGGGCAGCATCACGCTGCCTCCATCCTCTTCCCTGTTGCCCTGAACAGCCCAGATGGCATATCAAGGTAGAAGATCCTTCAGGTGAGCTTTGGTGTAGTTTTCCCAACACTAGAGCCCAGTAGCTTGGCCTAGCCCAGTGTGTGCACAGTGCTGTGCATCCCGAGGGGCTCATGCCCAAGATACAAGTGGGAGACAGAGCACCACAGTCATGCTCTTTGCCCTCTCTGAAGAGCGTGTGGTGGTACAAAAATCAGGCTATGGGTCTCTGGAGAACAGATTTGATACCCATTCTGCAGCACGTCCTGCAAGTGCATTGGGTACCGCTCAGCAGCAAATTGGCACAGACCCTGGCAGGGTCACATACCACATCTCCTTTCTCTTATTCCCCTTCCCCAAAGTGCACACCCCTCAAGCCAGTTAAGCACTTAAATACAAATTTAAGCAACACCAGGCATTTGGAAGAGCCCACAGAAATCCTTGTTTAAATGCCTGAAGTTAAGTACTTGCTTAAGTGCTTCATTGGCTCAGTGCCATCTTCTCCAGTTTTGTGCTGACACCAACCAGGCATTAGAAATGGAGGTAGCTCCGGACCCCAGCTATCATCTGCCCTTATTTAGTCTTCTGCCCCATGGAGAATTTAGCTCCATTCACTTATTTGACAGCTGTGAAGCTCCTCTCCCTCTTGCATCAGTACCTGGGCACAACACCCACGTGCATCTTGGCGGCTGTTCCTCCAGGACCCCCACAAGGACGCACGGCAGGCCTACGCCTGCCCCAAGGAAGATCAGCATCTCCTGCTGCTTGGGGGCAATTTACAACCTCTCAAGGGAGCTCTGCAGATCAGAGTCTGCTCTGACCCCACTTGCTGTTAGAAGAAACGCACACACACAAAAAAATCAAATAAAATATTAATATGGATACCTAATTAAAGCAAAGCACTTCTCCAGCAAAGCCTGTCCTGCAGCTGAGGTCCCCGGAGAAGCTCTGAGCGTTCACCATTAAGCTTCTCACTGCCACTGACCTTTCCCTACTTGCGCACATCCACAGGCATGCTGCTCCATCTTCAAAGAATGAAGCATCGCCTCCTCCTCTGCCAGCTCGGCAGGGAACACGAGTCCTTGAGGACCTTCCAGAAAGCATCCTACTTTTTCACTTGGCTCTGAGGCCAAGGCCATGTTATCACCAACTTTCCTGCCTTGCTGCCCATCACCCAGTTTCCTTTACCTGTTTTCTTCCAACCCCCTCAACACCCACTCCCACATGGGCAGTGTCTGGATCTCTCCTGTGGTTCACGCACATATTTATGCAATCAAGACACCTACTGCATCAGGCAGCAAGACTGACAAAGACTGCAAAGTGGCCATGGAAGACGACTTGACCTTCAGGAACTGGAAGAAGATTTGCCTTTCAAGAACTACAGCTGCAACCACTGCCTGGAAGGAAATATTCCCATTCAGGCTCTGGAGAAGGCTCTTCACTGTCTTCCTCTCTCCATCCCCACATTCAATTAGCATTAGCACAGGCTGTTGGCCACTGATTCAGTGCAAGGAGCTGACCCAGGGTTAGGGCAGCTGGGCCATCGTTAAGTTCACCACAGCTAGAACCAACTTGTTGTGTATCTTCTTGTTTGTGTCTGTGGTAAATGATACACACAAATGGTACAAAACACCATGCAGAGGCGTAAATCTTCTAAAGTTTCCAGCCAAATAGAATGGCATGAAAAGCCACCAGGGAATTATTGATGCTTTTTCCAGTAAGGGCATCAAAGCTTTAATTTTAAAGCGGATGGCCAGGGCAGCCACCAAAATGGGGAATTTATTTGCAAATCAGGAGCAGAAGACTCCAAGTTGCAAGGAGTGAAAGATGACAGATTCATTGCTTTGATGAAAGGCCAAATTTTGTTTCCAGGGCTTCCCTGAGGAGAAAGCAAGTCAGCTCAGAGTCCACACCATGCTTATCCGCAAACACTCACCATGCCAGCAGCTGTGCCAGATTAAAATATACCCCCCACCTCCTGCAGGCAGCCTGTGCTTGAGCTTCACGCGTGGATGATGCCCCTATCCGCTGGCCACCGTCCTGCCTCTATGAGGGGAGAGGCAATGCATGCTACTGGCCAGCATCGCATGTCTCAGCAAGGTCCCAAGGAATCCCCATGGTGACCCCATCATCTTCAATATGCTGAGGAACCTCCTGCCTCCCTGTGACAATGGAGAGTGCAGAATCCTGGCCGCTGACCTCTACAAACAACATCCAGCTACAAAATTCCCCGTTTCCACTTGAAAATATGCTCTTCCTTCTTGGACCCCCAAAATCAGGTGCATACAGAAGTGCCTCGCTGCATAAAGAATACCAACTTTAATTCTTTAAAGTAACAAATTAGCTGGTAGGATAGCCTGACACATGAAGACAAATCCTGTATAATTAAAAAGGAAAGGAAGCCGATTATACCCTCCTGGAGAATATTGCTGCCTGCTTCTGTTTTATTTATACGTTATACTGTATAACGAGCTGAATATTTAGGAGGTCAGCACAAACCAAGCTGCTGACTGGAGAAAAGAGAAGACCCGGCTCTGTCTGTGTCGGGAGCCAAGCAGGAGAATGGAGAGGATTTTTGGTCATCTGCTCCCCCTGCCCGCAGCTCCCCTGAGATGCTCAGTTCAACTCCTCATTCTCAACTGCTTGTGCTTGGGCTGCATCAGTCTTCCCAAGCCTCCATCAAAAAAGGTCTGGCCTCCCCCACAGCCCCCAAGGAAGGCTGAGCAAGGCCAGCCCAAGCCCGTTGGCACCTATGAACTGCTCTAATGGGCCTTCAAACAGTAATTCTGGACGGTAAACAATATCAAAGAGGTTTTAAGAGTCTGTAAGAGGGTCTCTGCTTCCACTGAGTTGTGGGGTTTTTTTTTTTAAGATTTTAGGTTTAAAAAAACAAAAAAAAGGTGATAACATCCTGATCTGGCAGCAGTTCTGCTCCATGGTGAGCCCTTTGGGTTAATGGCAACAGTCCCCCATTGCTGCTCCCACCAGTGGTGAGACACACACAGCACCCTTAATCCCTCTCCATCCTTCGCTGATGCCAGCTCCCCCAAATGCTTTTGCCCCCTGCCAGAGGGAGATGCCTCTGCACCCACCTCTGGGCTCGCCAGGGCATCAGGAGATGGCAGAGAGCATCTTTGTGGACATTGTGCCACATTAACCGGAGCACCACAGGCAGCCCCTCCATGGCCTGTTGCCACCACTCAGTGCCTCTATCCACTGGCAGCAGAGCATGGGCAATCCCGAGAATTGCTACCCTGAAGACTGGCAGCAATTATATGGGCACTAATTGGGAAATAAGCAAAGGCAGCATCCTGTGTCCCCTGCACACCAGCCAGGTTCAGCTCATTCCCAGGATCATCAGAGGTCAAACACATTCAGGAAGAGCCCAGACCCACAGAAGATAAATAGAGTGGCGAAAGGGAGCTCCTGTGTGGACAGACGGTGTTTTGTTTTTCCTTCTGTGCCTTTTCAGGACAGACATGAGCTGCTTCCCAGCCATGAAGGTCAAACCAGCCTTCCTAGGCTTCAGCAGGAGCAGCAGATGATTTAGTACTTAGGAGCCCATAGCTGCACTCGATCTCCAGCTGAGCTTTGCTCATCCTTCTGCGTAAAAGCCAAAGCTCCTACCAAATCTCAGAGCTTCAGCACCTCAGAGGTCAGAGAAGGTCTCCCCCTTCCCCACAGAGCTGCTGCTGGAAGACAGCCCAGGATGGGGCGTGCTGGGTGGAAAGGAAGGGGGAAAGGGGAACAGGGAGGGAAGGGGAAAGGAGCAAGCAGCCAGAGTCCCGGTCTGAACCCAGCCCTTTAAAAAGCAGGCGGCTAATCCGAACCGCACCTCCTGAGCAAGGAAAGGATTGTGCTGTTAATACACTCGGCATCCTCGACCCGACGTGGCCTTTTCACAGCAGCAAAGCCAAGGGTAATCCATCCAGTAATTGCTTCCATGGGGATCTTTACACAGCTTTAGAAACTAATGCTACTATCCTTCCCCGCGTGGCCACCCTTCCAAACTGAGCAGCAACAAGGGGAGATGGAAAACAGCAGCGTATTAATGTGAAGGGAAAAGTGCCTCCAAGGGAGGGAAAGCTCAGCCTTTATTTTACCTTGCTTTATTCTAACAGGGAGGAAAAAAACCCAGAGATTAGAAAAATAGATATTCAAGCAAAATAAAATAATTGCAAGGCAGTTACATGCATGGCTTTAGTTGTCTTCAGGAAGCCACCAGCTTGCCTTTCCCCTTCCCTCTATCAGCTAACTACTTTTAAGAGCAGAGCTTTACCAAGTGGGCACCAAGGCACAACCACTTCCAAGGAAGGAGCTCAGCAAGGACAAGAAGTGCCGTCAGTCAAAACTCCTCACCCCTGCATTCGATTTCCAGCTCTGGAAAAGCCCCAGACTCCCCCAAGCCGTGCCTCGGTTTCCCCACTCCTTCAATTCACTCACAAGGCTCCCACTTGGTGGGAGGCTCCCCAGGGAGCCCCACCTGTACTGAGCAGCTCCAGAACAAGGGCTTTTTTTCCCCTCTTCCTCTCTCTCACTCTTTGCAGAGTGGAAAGAGTGGAAGAAAACCCTTGCTGGTGACTAACCAAAATGCCCCAAACACTCTCGGAGAGCTTTCCTGGCAGATGCACACCAGGCAGTGATGTGCTGTGGGCCAGTCCAGCCCAAACCACACCAAGCAGCTGCCCTGGTACTGGCAGAGAAAATCTTGGTCAGAGCACGACCTCTCCAACATATTTAAAAGCACCACCAGAAAATGTGCAGGGCTGCCCCACGCCACATCGAGAGGATAGAGGAACCAGCGGCAGTGGCAGCGCAGGCTGCAGGGCACCAACATATGGGGCATCTTGCAAACCCTCCGTGTACAGCCAGAGCACAGGACACGCTGGTGCCTGCCTGTCGGACACCATCCCACCAACAATAAGTGCCAGGGCTTCAGAGTGACCCACCTCCTCATCTCACACACATGTTTTGCAGAGAGGTATAGGCATTTCTGTAACCCAGAGTTGGTCCTCAGCATGCAGGTGGAGTGAGATGATGCTCAGGTCAGAGCAATGATGTTCCAGGGCCCATGTGCTACCCAGCTGCCAGCCCACCCTCCCCCCAACTCTTCTCAAGGAGAAATTAGATATAAAACATTTGTGACAGCAAGAACTGATCTAAACCTTTGATCCTTAGGTACCTGCTGCTGGAGCGTCTCTGAGATCCCAGGCCTTGGAGCAACATGACTGACGGCACCGCAGATACAGCAGCATAATTTAGAGCACACGTGTCAGCCCAACCTTCTCCTATCTCAGCTCAGTAATAGGAATAAAAAAAACCAACCCTGGCTAGTGAGAAATGCACCATAGCAAGGTATAGTGAGTTAAACAATAAATAACCCGGTTGAGAAAGGACTGTGGGTCCCTTCCGGCTGCAAGCACAGGCACTGTGGGATCCTCAAGAAAGGTGCTGCGTCTTGAGATGATGTGGCCTTAGCTGTGGATGGTGAGACCAGAAGCAGGGCACAGCTGCTGTGACTGGGCCAGGAAGATCTCCATCAGATCTCCAGGCTCTGTCCGCCTTCCAGCGGTGCAGCACTGCTGCTCACACGAGAAAGCCCTGAGCAGAGCTCCGACTCGGCATGGAAGCAGGGGCATGGGACGTGCCAGCTCCACGCAGCAGGGACAGCCCAAGGACAACACAGAGCTGGGAGCAGGGGCCAAAGCTCATATTGAGGCCCGAGCAGTATTTTAGGGCGTATTTGCCCCCAAAATCATCCCCACAGTGAGAGAAAAGGGCGGGGGGAATAAAAATCACAGCTTCTTCTGGAGCGAAGTCTCTGCCACTGCAAAAGCCACCTGCTTCCCTTGAGGGACAAGCTTAAGGAACATTGTCCTTTCCAAAAAGAGAAGCAGACAAATGAGCATGGAGATTCACACCCCACTGCCCCATCCTGCTGTGCCCACGCCAAGGCACAAGCACAGCTCCCCACACTTACTAGGAAGATCAGAGAGATGCAAAAGGAAAACAGAAGGAGGCGGGGGGAGGGGGGAACAAAACCAAAGCTGTAATTGGGCTTGCAGCAAACGACAACAGTAACATCAATGTTCAACACAGCCATTGTTTTACTGGAGGAGGAAGAAGAACAACCTGCTCCGGGATCTGGCAACCCACCAGCTCCACTCCAGCTACGCAGTCCACATGCACCTCAAACCCATCAGGAAGAAACCAGGCAGAGACAAGGTTTGCAAGGTCTCTGCACCTCTGTGACACTGCCACCTCCTCTCTCCCCTCCCTTGGCTTTGCAGCACACCTAACAGAAAGGCGAACACACCAGCTCGGGGAGGAGAGCAGAGATTGAGTTTCCTCACCAGCGTCCCCAAACCTGAGGTTCTCAGCCTGCAGCACTTAACGCCAGCTGCAGAAGAAAATACAAATGGGGACCCAGAGGCTTTCTGGACATCGCTCTGCAATAGATGCACACCACACCAGAGGTCCAACCTCCCTCTGTAATTTGGACGATGGCTGTGTTACCACCATTGGCCCATCACTGGAGCTCTCACACTCAGGAAGATGCTGGCTCAAAAAGCACTGCAATGTCACAGCCTGGAGACACAGCACCAGCCTTCCCTTCCCCCTTTCCCTAACACATATCTGATCAATATTTCTGCACATCTCTAGAAGCCAAAAAAAAAAATAAAAAATTGAAAAAAACCTCACTCAAAATAAAAATAAGAAACAAACCCACTGCTAACTCACCTGATGCAGCAAACTCAAAATACCTCCCAAGAACATGGGAGATCTGGACGGAAACCAGCAACCAGGCACCGAGCTTTGTTGTTGTTATCAGGAAAAAAAAAAATAAAAATAAAAAATCTGCATTTGGCACTGATGCTCTCTCACACATACACACATTGCAATAAGGAAAAGAGGATTTCTGGAGTTATCAGTCATGAAAACACAGCACGGCAGTCTTGACGGGCAGCTCCTGCTTGGGTATGCACCAGCCCCCTTGGCTGCTGCGGGAAGGTGTTTCCTCTGCTGCGGCAAGGCAGTTCGGCTAACAGCTCCCAGCGTGCTCCTGCCTGGCTCCACCATGACTGCGTGCTCTGGGGCCAAGCTGTGCCCAGAAGCAGCAAGCCTTGGCATGTACCTCGATGCATCAAATCCCAAAACCTCATCCTCTTCAATGCAGACAGTAAAGTGCTCCTGTAAATGGCATTTTGTATTGGCGCACGATGTGAGGAACCACCATGCATGTGGGCAAGCAGAGCAAGCATGATACAAGCCAGCAGCAGGGCTCAAATCAAGGTGGAAAGAAGCCTGCCTAACTGTTGGCTCTTGATGCTTCAGTGGCACCGGCCTCAGACAGGGTGGTAGCTCTAGGCACGCTACCACTTCTCGCAGCACAATTGGGTGGCAAGTCAATGCATGCCCCACGCACTGGTCATAGAGGCACAGAGGAGTCATCACCCAAGGCTTGCTCACCCATCTACCAGAAACAAGTTGATAGGCAACACCTTCAGGACCTCCAAACTCAAAGTGTCAGCACAAAACAGCCAGATGCTCTCTTCAACGAAGAGCATTTCACACCAGGTGAACACATTAGCTCCACCAGAAGCCGTGCAATATCTACTGAAGGCAAAGGTCTCTGCCCTCAGAAGGTCATGGAGGGAGAGGGGAAGTGCCCCACACAATGCAAGGAGCAGAGACTCGACCCACTTTTAGGTAGCCCCACCGCCCAGCTAAGCCACACGTGCCTTTCATCCTCCTTGCTCCTGCAGCAACACGCTCCCCTTGCCAGCAGCATCCTGCATTAAGGATTAGGTGGGATCAGACACAGGATAATATAAATGAGGTCGTGTTTGCTGCTGACAGTAGCTGCAAAGAAATGAGGAGCCAGTCTTCCTGGCCAGAGGGAAATGGCATGCTGTTAAACTCCAGCCAGGCAGGAGAGGAAAGCAGGGGTACAGCTGAGACCAGATGAAGGCAGCTTTTCTGCCCACAAGTTTGGGTATATCACAAGAGTGCCCAACGACACCAGCTACAAGGGGAAGGGACTCTCTTTGCAGAGGAGCCACGTCTCCTTAGCACTGGGCATCCACCAGCTCATTCCTCCATTCTCACATCCTCCTACATCCCTCACCAGTCCTCTCCTCCCAGCCACAGGCATGCCTCAATCTCCCCTTGCTCCCTGAGCCCTGCGCACCAGGCATGGCGTGCCTTCAAATGGAGAGGAGAAGATGGTGATACAAGGGGCTCGAGAGTACATTCAGGCTTTCATAGGCATACCAGAGAAAGCAAAAGCAAAAACACTTCGTGGAAGGAAGGAAGAGGAGCAGAAACTTTGTGGATGGAGATGACCTGCTGAGGAACAGACGTGCTACTCCACAGACCCTTCCCGAAAACACAGCAGTCAGTGCAGATATCCTACCATGGGGCAGGCAGGCTCAATCATCTCAACCAGCACTGGTCCTGATGGCTTTAAAAAAGCCCTACCTGGCTGCTTTCATATTTGATTTACTGCTTGTAAAGGCACCTTCAGAGCACAAGCTCCAGCTGAGCGTTTTCATATACTTTCAGCCCTCCTTGGAGCTCAAAGGAGAAGAAATGCTCATGAGATGTGAAGAGCTCCAGACATACCACCCCAGGTCCCCAGCTCCAAGCTCTACCGGCTCCTGCATGGCCCCAGGAAGGGCAGGGAGGCAGAGTCCCAGCTGTAACACCCACTGCAGCCCCAGCAAGCCTGTGTGCAGATGGCAAGGGGACCAGTCCATCTGCAGCCAGCAACATATGCTGCTGCTGCTGCCCACATCAACGCAGATGCCTGGAGAGACACACCAGAAATAACTGGTTACACAAGCCAAGACTTTTTCTCCTACGCAGGCAAAGAGAGTTTTATTCCCAAACTACCGGGTACAGCTGAGCGCTTGAATACATCCTCCCTTTTTGCAGTGGAAAGAACATCTCAAGGGCAATTAAATGGACCTAAAAAAGTGCCGAGACAAAAGAAGGCCAGGGGGAGGTACCGGTGGCTTGTGACAGCTAGGCTGGTGAACATCTGTATGGCAGAGAGTTTCTGCTCTTGGTCCGCCAGCGACCTTTATGTCTGCTCTCAAACAGAGGCAATAATACTCACTTAGAGCCTCACGCTGAATTAATCGTTGCAAAGTGCTCTACGGTTCAGCAATGAGAGACAGGAAGGCAGCACTAAGTACGATCATAGCCATGCTCAACAAGGCTAATGGTCTGTGCTGTGCTACAGTTCCCAGTAAGCTGTCTCTAACATCATTCAGTGCTTCAGAGGAGGATGCACGGCAGCCCCGGCAGCAGGGGTGCATCCTCTTCCCTGTCCTGGACCAGCACTGGCAGCATCTGCCCAGCTCCCTGCATTGACAGGGGGTCTCGTCCCAGCCTGGCACTGCCGCTGTGATTGTACCCCGTTGTACTCCCTGGTTCTAAAACTGTCGAGCTGGGGAACGTGGTGTTCAGAGGAGCAGGTAAAAAGAATAACAGAATAGTTTAGGTTTGGAAGGAACCTTCAGAGGCCATCTAGTCCAACCCCCCTGCAAGGAGCAGGGACATCTCCAACCAGATCAGGTTGCTCAGAGCCCCGTCCAACCTGGCCTTGAATGTTTCCAGGGGTGGGGCATCCACCACCTCTCTGGCAACCTGTTCCAGTGTTACACCACCCTCAGTGTAAAAAAATTTTTCCTAATGTCTAATCTGAATCTACCTCCTTCTATTTTAAGAAGGAGGAAAAAAAAAATAATCTAGTGATGCTAAAGGAAACAAGTTATTTTAAAAAGCTTCCCCCTCTCTGTCAACTTCTGACCTCCTCCTGGGCTCTCTGCCTGGCAAGCAGCATCAGGCAGGGCGAGGTGCAGGAAGGTACAATGTGGGCACAACATGCACCGCAGTGCCTGTCCAGGGGTTGGCACGTCCTGGGTGAGGGCCACCATGCAGACCCAGTGCACTGTAACGTAGCCAAAGGGGCACAGAGTGGCAGGGGGAAGGATGAGGGTTTCGGTCCCCATCCGGCCCGTGGCAGACTTCCCTCCTGCCCAGATGGAAAGGAGAAGCATGCTCACAGCTCCCTCCCTCCCAAGCTGCTCGTTCCCACAGCCAGCTCCAGCATTCCACAGCCCAGTTTCCTTACAGAGACGCAGTAAGTGAAATATATTGGTGTATATATATATATATATATATATGTGCAGACACACAGTGTTCTTCCTGTTCACTTACATTCCCTCCCTTGCCTCTGCGCTGAACCGCTAGAGCCGGCACAGGGACGTACTGGGGACACAGAGTGGGAAACGCAGCTCCTGGGCTAGCCAGCCCCCAGGGAGTGGGGTGACGGCCACACACAGAAGGGCTTCTCGGAAAGGCGGCAGTGCTGGGTCACATCCGCCTGAGTACTCCATCTCTGATGAGAGTCTCGATGGCAAAGGTCTGGAGAAAACTATGGGTGGGTGAGCACAGGGACACCTCTTCTGAGCACCCTCCTGCTGCCAGCACACTCCCATCTTCATGTTTAATGCCTGCATGGACCTTTCTGCCACACGTCTGTCCGGTCACTGCTGAACCCACACAGGCTTTCAGCGCCCAGAAGATGCTGTTGCAGGGTGCTCCACAAACACCCTGCATCCATCCGCATTGAAACTGCCCCTGCCAGCTTCCTTCGATGACCCCAGCTTTTGTTCAGGAGGAGACAGGAGGTATTTCCTGTCCACCTTTCCTCTGCCATTAATGATCTTCCAGATCTCCAACACAACCGGCCTCCGCCATCCCAGACTAAGCAGCCCCAGCCTACCTCCTGCAGAGAAACCATCCCAAAGCCTCTACCACCCCGTGTCTCCCCTGTCTGCACCTTTTCCAGCTGTACAGCCCTCTCCCCAAGTCATCAGGGAGCAAAAAGCAGGCAGGATTCACTGGGGATTCACGTGGCAGCGCCCTGCTTGGCCACCCATGGCTTACCAGGAAGGCAACTGACCTGCCCACCATGCTCTAGCCCTCAGTGCTTGCTCTGGGGCCAGCTGCGTTCCCCAAGCATCACTCACCTCCGCCAGCAGCACAGTAAAACCCAAGCACAAGTCACCTGGGACGGGCAGGTGACTTGTCCTCCGCCTCCCTGCTTAAACACAACTACAAAAAGACAAGCAGAAAAAAAGCATCATTATTCTAAAATATGAGTCCAGGCTGCTAAAAGGCACGGGGGTTGCGGGAGCAAGGTACGTCAGGACAAGACGCTCTTCCACACTGAGATGGGAAACAAAGCCACAAGGTATTTGGAGAGGGCTCTGCTATTTCCAGCACCATGGCTGAGCTCCGGCATGCTCACTTTGGCTTAGCCCTCACCCCCTGCCCGTCACCAGCGATGCCGAATGGCAATCAGCAGCCAGCGTTACTGGAGCAGGGCGGGAGGCGTGGGGAGGGGGCAACCAGGGCTCTGCCACCGGCACCAGCCTAACCCCACCAGCCCCTTACTTTCTGAGATAAAAGTGGTGAACACGGGGAATAAAATTAAAATTCTTCTTTGTGTTTCAATTTAACATTTTATCTGTATTGGAAGCAGCAGGGAAAACATGTGGGAAATGTGAAGCGAGTAACTGCTCCGGCTCAATAGCAGGAGAAGCCAGAAGAAACGCCAGAGCATCTAGGGTGAGATCTGTGAGGCTCAGTTTAAAATATTCCCTCCGCCAACACAGATAAATATTTGAGCAAAAAATATTACCAAAAAGTTCAGTTGACTCACAAAGAGCAAGCATGTTAAATATAGAAAATAAATAATTAAAGGGCAAAAGAAAAAGGTTTTCAGCCCTGCTTTGAGCATAATTTTCACTCCAGCCTTACACAAGGAGCCACAAAGCTGCTTTTAACCCTTGCAGTGGGCAAATCAGGCGGCAAAGTGAGCTTTTGCCACACTCCAAGGCCGTATTTCCCCTTTGGGAAGCGTGGAGAAGTGGGGCTGGTACATGGCAATCCCCTCAGCTGCTGCTCCGTGCTGCTGGGGCGCAGCACGGCCTCACCCAGGGTTCCCCATCTCTTCTCCCCATCCTGATGGGGCAGCTGAAGTGCAGAGACAGTAACTGCTTTGCCCACAGTGGCCCAGAAACCCTCCATAGGATGTACACCCACCAGATACGTGCTATAAGCTGTTAGCCCAGCCACTGGCCTCTCCCAGAGCTGCGGGTTTATGTAGCAGCTCTTTGGGTACAGTGCAATCCAAGCTTAAAAAAAACCCACCAACCCAGCTCCAAATAGACTCAAAAACCTTGAGACAGGCTGAAATTTAGACTACCGATGTTACAGCCAGATCCTGTTCCTGCCAGGAGCCAAGCCCTGCAATTGAAAGGTGCCCTGGCACTAATCCACTCCGAACACAGCTCCCGGCCTCTGCTGCACTCATAAATTACACAAGGCAAAAAGGGCAAGCTCAAAGCGTCTGCACCGCTTTTGACAGCTCAGCGCTGATCTGGCTTACCAAGGCTTTTACTGGTCCCCAGGCAGAGCAGGGCAGCTCCTCGCTCTGACGGGCAGGGAAGCCCGAGGCTGCCCGGGAACGAGAGTCACGTGTTCCTCCTCTCCCAGAAATTATTTCCCAATATTAAAGCAGGAAAAACTCGTGGCAAGGCTGTGCTGGAAGGTACCTGCCACGGCCAGGGGAACAGCAAGGCTGTTGGTCACACGTTGCCATGCACCCCAACAGCGCTCTCCTTCCACAGCTGGCAAGACGCAGCGGGAAAAGGAGGCAAGCAGTAGGGTAAGAGCCAGGAAGAGGATAAGCTCCCCATCAGGCTCTTTTATCAACATCCCACTCCTTTCATCCATCTCTCCCCAAAAAAACCCATCTTTTCCTTTGTCCGGAGCGACATCCTCAGCGTCTCCGCTGCCTCAACACAGGGGCAACCTGGGCAGCCCACAGAGGTGAAACAGGAGAAATGACTTTAAGACACATCTCTCTCTGATCAGGAGGCTGAAAACCAGCAGCATCAGCTCCCTAAATAACACACAGCATCTGAGGCTACACCATTGATCTCGGCAACAACCCCCTCCCTCTCAGCTACAGAAAACCTATATATAGGAAAATATATATATATATTATTGCAATATTATTTTGCCTTTTCTAAACAGCCCAGTAAAGCATCATGGATTCACTTTTCCCAAGCAGGAGACTGACATACTCATGGCTAAGCAGTGTTCCCCGCTCACTGTGACACACTCCTCTCCATCTTGAGCTCCAGGTGCCTTCTCTCCTCTACCAGTGCTGCTGGAAGTCACAGAGATGGCTTGACTGAGGACAAATCACGTCTGACAAATTTGGTGGCTCTTCTATGACACCATTACAGTGTTGGTGGACATGGGAAGAGCAGCTGATGTCATCTACCTACACTTGTGCAAAGCGTTTGACACTGTCCCACACTACATCCTTGTCTCTAAACTGGAGAGACACGGATTTTATGGATGGACCACTCTCTGGATAAGGAATTGGCTGGATGTTCACATTCAAAGAGTTGTAGTCAACGACTCGGTGTGAAAGTGGAGACCAGTGATGACTGGTGTTCTTCAGGGGTTGGTATTGGGACCGGCCCTATTTAACATCTTTGTTGGCAACGTGGGCCATGGGATTAAGTGCAGCCTCAGCAAGTTTGCTGACAACACCAAGCTGTGTGGTGCCGTCGAGATGTTGGAAGGGAGGGATGCCATCCAGAGGGACCTTGACAGGCTGGAGGGGTGGGCCTGTGCAAACCTCATGAAGTTGAACCAGGCCAAGCGCAAGGTCCTGCACGTGGGTCGGGGCAATCCCAGGCACAAATACAGGCTGGGCGGAGAACGGATCGAGACCAGCCCTGAGGAGAAGGACTTGGGAGTGCTGGTGGATGAGAAGCTCAACATGAACCCGCAATGCGTGCTTGCAGCCCAGAAAACCAACAGCATCCTGGGCTGCATCAGCAGAAGCATGGCCAGCAGGTCAAGGGAGGTGATTCTGCCCCTCTACTCTGCTCTTTTGAGACCCCACCTGGAGTACAGTTCTGGAGCCCCCAGCATAAAGAAGGACATGGACCTCTCGGAGAGGGTCCAGAGGAGGGCCACAAAGATGATCAGAGGGCTGGAGCACCTCTCCTGTGAGGACAGACTGAGAGCTGGGACTGTTCAGCCTAGAGAAGAGGAGGCTCCCGGGAGACCTGATAGCGGTCTTCCAGTACCTAAAGGAGGCTTATAGGAAAGACAAGGAGAAACTCTTCAGCACGGCCTGCTGTGAAAGGATAAGGGGTAATGGCTTTAAAATAGAGGGAGGTAGATTCAGATTGAACATCAGAAAATTTTTTTTTTACACTGAGGGTGGTGGAACACTGGAACAGATTGCCCAGAGAGGTGGTAGATGTCCCATCCCTGGAAACTTTCAAGGCCAGGTTGGCTGGGGCTCTGAGCAACCTGATCTGGTTGGAGATGTCCCTATTCCTTGCAGAGGGGTTGGACTAGATGACTTTGAAGGTCTCTTCCAACCCTAACTACTCTATGATTCTATGACTAGAACGCTATGGTAAACTAGTTGAAACAGATCTGAAATATTCCTAAACTTCATCAAGCCACCCTCTTTGTATTTTATCCCAGCATCAGCTTTACAGGGATGGAAGAGAGAAGTATATGCCTAGGGCTGCCAGGCCACAAAAGGTGCATCCCAAGTGGCAGGGACAAATCTAAGCAGTTAATAACAGGGTTGTGGTTAATGGTTTGCAAATGTTTCACAAATGGGCTTGTGTCTTCCCCTCTGCTCCCGGGGCAGCCGTATTCAATCTGAAGCACCAAATCTGCCCACTGTTCCCCAGGCTGTAGAGTGACCCTCAGAAAACTTCGTAATACTGAAAATGTTAGCCTGTTGCTTTTCCTGCCTCGCTTCAAAGTGTACAGCTCAGTTTTGGTTTTAATTGCAAAGTATCCAAATCCAGCAAATCAAATGTAGCTGGAATTGAAACCAAAAAGTAAAACTGCCTATCAACGAAAATCAAACTTGCCAAAACCAAGTGAGATGCACAAAGCAGGGAGCTTAAATACAGACAAGGAAAAAACTGAATTTACATTACATTAACTTCATTCATAATAATGTGAGAGAGCCTGGTAACGACATTGGAAGGTGAACTATCCTTGGCCCAAGGAGACGTAGAGACTTACGAAACCATCTGGCTGTCAGCTGCTCGAATGCCACACGGAAGTAAAGTGTAAACGGCCGCTGCATCCCGTCGCCGTGCCAGCTGCAGTCTGGCTAGAGCTGGGCTGGCAGCAGCCCTCTGGGTGGGGAGGGGATGCTCCGTCCTCCACCTGGCAGGGGGGGAGGTGACAAAAATCCAGAAATCATCTGCATTATAGTGAGGAGTAGCAGTCTGAGGTTTATAGTGGGTTTTTTTTTCATTATATGTAACTTATTTAGGAAGAGGTTTATAAATCATTGCTTTCTCAAAAGCGGGCACCAAGTAGCAGCTACAGGAGAGTATTTCTTTGCTCTTAAGAATATTGCACAAAAATGATCTGATCTATTTAATGGGCTGTTGAAACAGTGTAATGCCAGCCTCTTATGTTATCCTGGTTCCTAATGATTTTATTAACCAGAGAGCTGGAAGGAAATCGACCTGGCACTCCTAGTCTCTGCAATTATATTCTGCTCAGACACAAGCAGGAACTACAGCTGAACAGCAACAGGTAGTATGATATTTAATACCCACCTCTACACCTTGACATTGTCTGGTTTGAAATAGAGTCCTCTTACCATTTACTGGCAGTGAAACTAATAGGATTCTGTAAAAATCAATCTATAAATGTACAGACGCTAAAATGAATGGTTTCCTCTCTGTTCCATTTACAGGACGGCTCTTTTATGGAGATCTATATGCCAGCATAAAAATTTCAGGAACAACTTTTCTAAGTCTTCATTAAATTCAAGGGGACTTCTGTAGAGAAGATTGCTTTAAAAGAAACTGCTATTTCACACCATGGTTCGTTATTACCCACAAACCTGAAAGAGCAACACTCACTTGTGAGAGCTGCCCTGACCACGCCTTGTTCCTGATGGCATGCAAGAAACTCGGGGACGGGGGGGAAAATCAAGGTCGAGGTTAGAATGGGACACCAAGCCCCACATCCAACACTGGAGCTATCGAACTGAAACGCTGTGCCATCATCCACCAGCATTCCCATCCACTCGAGAACAGCCACCGCACCCACAAAACACTGCCAATGACACAACGCTGCTCAGGTTCGTCCCCGGGGACCCCAAGAAAGCGGCAGGGCTGGGGTCTGCCCTGCTGGCATGGGGAATGCTGTCGGTGGAGGGATTCCAGACAGGAGAAATACATTCATTAACTAAAACTGAGTGCTTTTGGGCAGGCCAAGGTGAATGTTTCTTGATGAAATATTTAATGAAAGCAAATGAAAAAAAAGATAAATATTTCTTCCTCGCCCTACTCACTGTTTTAATGGCACAGGGTGGATTTGGGGGGCTTGGGTTTTCTCGGAGGAAGTAAAAAGACTGTGTGACCTGTTTCTTGCTTCTGAAAACAAAAGTTTATCAGAGGAGCCTGCAAACTGAGAGATTATTCAGATTTCTTCCTCCAAAGATATTTCTTTCAAGATCACTTTCCTGAAAGCGTTGCAATAATTCCTGCCTCAGAAGCAAGATGGGGATGCAGGACAAACCCCTGCATTGCTCACCGAACCACCTCTGCATCTGCTTCTCACTTCCCAGAGGGACAGGCTCTGGGGTTAACCTTAAGTCCCATTTTGCAGTCCCCAGCCCCACTGTTGCAGACAGGGATGCTGCCACATGGCTTCCCCTGGCATCAGCCCACCTGACTCGGGTTCCATCAGTACCACTTAGATGCAGCGACTCTACCAGCACTGAGGGCTGAAAATGGATGGAAAAGAGCCCGATTAGGCACACACAGTCCACAAAACCATGTCTCCGGTCCCTCCTGATCCACAGGGGACAGCAGCTCCCCAGCTTTCCTCAGCAGAAGAGATGGTGACCCCACAGACCAGCTTCACCACTGCCAGCCAGTTACACTGACACCCCTTGGTTAGTCCACTGGGACTGCCTCTGGGAAAAGCCAAAAGGCAGAAAGCCACTAGCACATCACCAGATCCTCTACCAGGAATAATTTTCCATGTATTTTCCATACAACTATCTCAAACATAAATTGGGATAAAGGGAAAAGCATACACCCAAGCCCTCTGTACATCTGCAGCGACTCATCTTGTCTCCGGCAGCCTAACATCTCCAGAAAGCTGTAGCTCTGCTGTAGGAAAAATAGCTCCTAAGTGCTCCCGGTTGTGACAGATCCCAAGGCACACGGCAGAAGTTCACCACAGCCTCCTGGCTGACAGCCAGACTTTGCGGAATTGAATTTCACCTCATCCTCTTTCACCTCCTCCTTCAGCTACAGAGGCTTTTCTTCATCACTCCTTCCTCACATTTCGCTTCCAAGGGCACAGGACTACAGCAAAATTGTTTTTACTCCATATCCAACCTCAGTACTAACTAGACACCTCACCCAGTACCTCGCCTCCAACACCAGCAAGGAAGATGCAAACCTCCTCACACCAGTTAGCTACACACAACTCCCTTATGAGTGATGCTTTTCCCCCACTTTTTTGCCAGTGAGAGACCGTCTGAGCCATGAGACTTTTTTTGTTTGCCATCTCTTCTCCTCCTCTTATAAAAGTTGTGGCAGAGGGTGGCCACGCAGGTGTCAAATCTTCCGGCTGCCGGCCATCCAGTGCTCGACCCTGCAGAGGCCCAGCACCGGTGAGGCGCACGAATGAAACGCCTTTCTCCCTGCAGATAACTTCCTATCACCCACCTTAATTTCTTCCAACCCACGGCTGATGCCAGCGAAATGCCCAAAACTCAGCAGCGTACTCGAGGCAAGGGCATGCTTCTGAACTGCTGACCAGTGTTACAACTTCTTCAGCTTCACTAACTCTTCACTTTCCCCTCTGATTTCTGCTTTTTTCCCCCATCAAGAATGACAATTCTCTGATGATTTTAGCTAAATTTATCTCAGTTTTAGTTAATTTGGCTAACATTTTGCTAAACTTAGCTAAGTAGCTGATTTTACAAAGCATCTCCCATTAAATCTTCCCATGCCTTGAAGCCTCTGTCTATAAAAAGTGAATCATTATCACCGGTTTGTCTCCAGATGACAGAATCATTGCCACCCGACATCTGGTTTGTGGCCCACAGGGAGTTGCCAGGCTCCGTTCAGCTCTGACTGGATCATTACCCATTGGTGGGGACACCACCAACTTAGCCCCAAACACCCTTCTCCATCCCCAAAGCACGGGCCAGGGCTGAGGGGCACAGTCTGGGCAGCCCAGAGACCCAAAAATCACCACTGCCTGCTG